>OZ012688.1:39438085-39455585 GCA_963942565.1 Maea johnstoni | reverse complement strand
TGGCAATTGGTCTGTGGCTAAGAATCCATGTGTCTATTCCTCTAAGCTGAGACACAATGTCATTGTTTAGTTTAATACACCTCTTTATTCTTTGCAAGTCATTTACTTTTGAGAGCACTCCTCAGTTATGGCTTACATAAGTGAGCAAGTAACAGGCCAGAGACAGCCACACATGGGTACCATCTTCTCAAGATGCACTGTTTTTTTGGCATCACCTAAGCACCAGCTGTGCTACCAGTGCTTAAGAGATAGCAGTAATAGGGAGCTGGGCTATATATATATATATATATATATATATATATATATATATATATATATATATATATATATATATATATATATATATATATATACATATATATATATATATATATATATACATATATATATATATATATATATATATATATACATATATATATATATATATATATATATATATATATATATACATATATATACATATATATATATATATATATACATATATATATATATATATATATATATATATATATATATATATATATATATATATATATATATATATATATATATATATATAAATATATATATATATATATATATATATATATATATATATATATATATATATATTTAACACAACCATAATTGCACCGTAACTGCTATTAATCAATTCATTTTTATGACCTTATGGCTGTATTTATATATATATATATATATATATATATATATTATATATATATATATATATATATATATATATATATATATATATATATATAAATATATATATATATATATATATATTTATATATATATATATATATATATATATATATATATATATATATACATGTAGCCATGAGGTCATAAAAATGAATTGGGTAATAGCAGTTACAGTGTAATTATGATTGTGTAAATACTCGGTGGCGCCACAGAGGACTGTCATATAAATATGTAGTCATATACATATGTAGTGCCGCCACCTACATGCAAACCATAAAACTAATGTACTCCTTTTTCATTCTTTCCCTAAGGGCTCTTAATGAGCTTTATAGATGTGAAAACAGAATCAAAATATCTTCTTTGGGGGCAAAGTTATGGCTATTGTAGTGAGGACTGTCCATTGAACAAGGCCATGTAAACATGTAGTGGCGCCACCTATATTCAAACCATAAAACTAATCTACTACTTTTCCACCCTTACCATTAGGGCTATCAAGTAGCTTTATAAATATGTAAACAGAATCAAAATATCTGCTTTGGGGACAAAGTTATGGCCATTTTATTGAGGACTACCCTGGCCTGTAATTCTGCTGGCCACTAGGTGGCGCCACAGGGTCTTAGAGGGGTCGGATTCGCGGGGTACCCGTCTAGAATCGATCGCCACACCAAGTTACATACCTGTACCAAGTTTGGCGCTTTTACCAAAAAGTGCACGATTCAATCACATATCTGCTGGACTATACTAACAATTGCTCATCAAAGTGAATACTGACAAATGAAAAAGAAAATCACCCTGGCTTGATCTAAACATCGTAAGAAGTAAGAAGGTCAACCACTTAATAATTTATGAATCACCAAGTATAATTCTAATTAAATTGTTCTCGGGATTTGATAAAATGTGCATATTAGACATAATTGACATGCAAATTAACCCATTATACAATATTTCAATATTATGCTTCACGGCTGATGGATTTTTCCTCAGTATTTGGAACTAAAATGGTATTTTGACAAAACTAACAAGTACCTTGTTGGTCATTTGCGTAATGTATGCATTTCTGTTTGATTTGAACTATTGAATACTAGTATGGCTTTTATGCAAATTTCCGAACACTTGTGTCTTTGCATCCGTCAATATCTGCACTCTGAGAATATGCACAATAATAGGAAAAATGTTCCGGACTGTCAAAATGAGGTCACTGTACAGGGCTGGTCAGCTTAGAGGGATGGTCACTTCGAGGATTTCCACTGTAATTTAACACATGTTTCAATAGTTACCGGTATCTATTTTGTTAATTTGTTATGCGCCCTCATTGCTTTAACATCTTTCTCCCATTATGTCGAACCGTCAGACAGGTAGGAAATTCCTCTCTTTACGTATACACTTCAAAGCTGAACTTGCCAAAATATCATTGGTGGACCTTCACAATGCTTGCAAGGCGGAGAATTGGCTTAGTTTAGAAAATATGGTACCTTTTTCGTTAATCTTACGAGCGTTTATTCAAAATCTAGCCGCCAAATAAATAGGTGGCAAAACTGCCATTTTTGTGAATGACGTCATCTATTACTTCACGTGCAATGTCGAACTTTACGTCATGCATTGTTGCGAACCTTGAACTAGATAACCACACCTTTGCAAATAAGTACTTGTCACATCAAAATGCCCCTAGAGACAGCAACATTGCAGCGAGAATTGAAATCCACACTGTGATAGATCTCTTAAACATGAGGGAGCTTGAGGTTATTGCAGAACTGCTATTTTTCGATCTCGTCAATATTCACAGTTCCGCACAATTTGAGACTATTTTGTAGATAAACAATTTGCCATTTCTCACAGGGAAGAAATTCTCTTCTCTTTACGTACAATTCATTGTTGCGAACCTTGAACTAAATAACCACACCTTTGCAAATACGTGTCACATCAAAATGCCTCTTGAAACAGCAACGTTGCATGGACAATTGTAATTCAAACTGTGATAGATCTCTGAAAGTTGCGGGAAGTTGCGGGTTATTGCAGCTTTACTATTTTTCGATCTCGTCAATATTCCACTGGTTTAACACATTTTTAGTTATAGTTTTCTATTTTGTTAATATATTTCTTTGTTACTCTTATGAGGGTTCATTCGAAATCTAGCCTAATGAATAAGTGGCAAAGTCTGTCCGTTTTGTGGAGCGCGACTTAGAATGGCGTCATCCATTACGTCACGTGCAATATTGAACCTGGTGTCATTTATTGTCGCGAAACCTGAACTAATTCATTAAACCACATCTTTTCAAATATGAATACTTGTCACATTAAAATGCCTGTAGAAACAGCAACATTGCAGTAATAATTGAAATTTACACTGCAATAGATCTCTTAAACTTCAGGGAACTTGAGGTTATTGCAGAATTGCCATTTTTCAATCACGTCAATTCTCACAGTTTCGCACAATTTGAGACTATTTTGTAAATCAAAATCTTGCCCCTTTCTCTACAACATTCCTACTGACTGCTTGATATTTGTCCCACTTTAAAAGGATATCGTAAGGTGGACGTTGATGGAGAGCGTGAATAGAGGAAGATGTGACACTCTCAAGATGGCCATCAGTATGTGTTAGGACACTTGAGCGCCGCATGTGACTCGCATCCCCATCTGAATATAGATGCTGAATAAACACGGCCACAGTAAAGTTCATCCCTAAAGCGCTAAAAGAAAGGAAATGTCAAATCCTAATTTACCCATATGGGGGCAGCTATTGTTAAATATTGACCAGACAATAAATAAGTATAATGACTACATGATGACAGTGAATAAACAGAATAGCGATGACTGCTGCGTCAGCGCTGTAGCATCTTCGCGCAGTAAATATGGATTTGTTCTTGACGAGCGACATATATTATCTGTGCGGGGTTTGGTTAGCAGTGTGGTTTGTTGAATGAGGTATCGGGTGACGGGTGGGGGTATATAAAGCACGCCCATTAGGGCAGGGCAGTGGTACCAGAGGTGTAGCACCATGAGGGTCCTCATCATCTTTTTCGCGGGTTTGGCCTATGCAGGTAAGTTACAAAAATAACAAAAAATCACGCATATCGCCAGATAATCACTCAAGGAAAACAAAGAAAACAGTAAACTTAACGTTTTTTGTGTGTTAGATGTTAATTTTCGAAAAGAGCTCAAACTTCAGTGTGTTTAGTCTTTGTAAAATTAGGGAAATGAAGGCGAAAATTCTGGTATAATAAGCGAACAGGATGATTAAAACTAGTGCAGTGATAGTACGATAAAGTAAAACGTAGAACAGCGCGCTTTACAACTGGGATGTGTATATGCTATGACGATTTCAACACAGTTCATCAAATATCCGTTATATTTGGAAACTATTTCAAATTGACGAACGCGAGAAAGAAAGTACTACTAGTATATGAGAAATACGTTATCGGCATTACTTTTGCACTTTACAACGTTGAATACATTGACTAACTTTTCCATAAAGTTCATGGTATTCTGATATATTTAATCTAGGAGGTGCATTGGTAAAAGTTTTGATTGTGAGATATAAGAATGTCACCCTCGAGAATATGATACATTTTGACTGTAACATTATGCTTTTTCGAAATTGTGTTCGAACTGTTAATGGTATAACGAACAGAAAAGGTGGATATCTGTAAGAACAACTGCGATTATTCTTTGATATATTTTTCGCAACTTCTATGCAATAAAGAAGTGTGTATTATAAGATAGCGATTTGGAAAAAGTATATAACCAGTCAATCGATACGACACTTATAAGATCCTGAACTAGTCAAGGACGTGTATTTTGTCATGTAATGCTATAGTGTTACTCACGGGATGATCTATAGGGTACCGTTACATCATGACCTGACAGCATCTTCTTTGCTACCCACTCGTAACTGTTGACCCCAGGGGGTGAGGCAACCCGATACCCATACCCTTAACCTAGTTATCCACACCTGCCCTGAAGGGTGCTAACATGAGACTGACTTGAAGGAAAGTTTGATATACAGGAAAGGTGCCCAATCAGAATATGCTTAATGTTTTATTTTGCTATGATAATCTAGTCTAACTCAACCATTTTCTTAACACTTCCGTCACCCAGCAACCGTTTCAAATAAAGATCTAAATTCGTGATTTCTTCTTTTTTAGAATATGATTATTCCAATAAATGATCCAGCAACTGATTCAAATAAAAATCTTAATTCAGGATTTATTCTTTTCTATTCTCAAAAAATGTAACTATTCCAATAAATTATCCAGCAACTATTTTTAAATAAAAATCTTAATTCAAGATTACTTCTTTTTCTAGAAAAAAAACTATTCCAATAAGTTAGCCAGCATCTGTTTTGAATTAAGATCTTAATTCAGGATGATTTTAAATAAACTTTTCCAATAAATGATGATGCTACATTTTTGTGGAACTTATCTCGTATTGTGGTCGTTTAATTTGATTATAATTCAATCTATCTTCCGGGCACTAGTGGTCACTGTTTGATTTCACACTTTTTTGGTTTGGAATTTTTCTGAAAGTTTTGGGTGATTAAGAGTTTTGTTTTTTGACACCTCTAACTCTTTCCCCCACCACTGGAACCCTGCCGTCCCTGGGGTGGGGTGGGTGAGTGAGTGATTGGTTGGTGGGTATGCAGCAATCTTAGCCCATTGTTTGTTCCTATAGCGGCGGTGGAGAGGCTCAACCTGGGCTGTTACGAAGACAGGCACCAGTATGAGGGCGACAAGAGAGATCTGGATTTCGGATACAAGGGAGATCCCAAAGGCATGAACGTCGACTTCTGTGTCAAGCACTGCGCTGACCTTGGATACAAATATGCCGGTGTACAGGTAAGCCGACTAACCGGTACACTTCTTCTTTAATTCTCAAAGAGATGTTTTTTATTGCACCTATTAATGCATATGCGTCATATTATTCAGCGGAAAATCATAACTATTACATTTATATGGTATCTATTGAAAATTTTAAGAAGCACCATGACGTCCATTGCAATCCAATTCCAAATTAGTTTCGTGACAGTTTTACGGCCAATACGCCAAGAGACTCATTTTGCAAATGAGATTTGGAATTTCGCTCATCGTGATTTTGAGACTAAATTGTGAACAATCCGTTGTTGATGGCGGCTTAAACAGGACTACCCGAGGAAACCACCGACTAACCACAAACCCCTAACAATTTTCGCACATGCCTCAAGCCGGACTCGAACCCTGACCTTTGGCAACACAGCAGTCCACTCGGCACTTGAGGAACACCCTCCTCGACGCCTGACTGATGCGAAATCAATTCCGCAATTCATTGTGCTTCTAAACATTAACAATAGAAACCATATATTAGAAGATGGAATAATTGTGATATTCCGCTGTATGTAGAATAACAGAGCGAAGTTAAAGAATCATAGACTTCTAGTATCGAAGTACGTTTATGATTCGCGTCAGGAACAAGGTTCAGATTCTCTTTTCGGACACATACAACTATTCAACAGATACAAAACAAACATTAACTAACGTTGACACAATAAAGAATATAGGGTACCCCTTTCTACTGCAGCGTATACTTAGTAGTTATATGATCTTGCATTTCTGTGGGATAACGTTTTTGGACTAAGTCATCTTCCTTCTTGTGTATTTTAGATGGGCTTTGAGTGTTGGTGTGGCAACAAGTACGGCAGCTACGGCTTGTCTCACCAGTGCGGCAAACCCTGCACAGGCAACAAGACCCAGTACTGTGGAGGCGAGACTGCCAACAGCGTCTACACCACACGTAAGTTACCATATCTAAACCCTTCAAATACTGACGCTACTTTCATCCAAAGCACAAGTTAAGATACAACCATCAACGCCCTGTCATGTTTGGTATTCATTAGATAGCTCTCGCTGAGTACTCTTAGATGAGTACCATATGCCAGGGTTTCAGTAAACCCATTAATTATTAAAGCGGTCAAAATCAGCTTGACAATTTTGATGAAATCTTTTAGACAAACGCATAGCTGGGAAATATTCAACGGAGATATTTTGATCAGAACACTACCAACAACAACTCGCCTTCAAATATTTTGTAGAATTATCCTTGATTTAAAGATTATAGTAAAAAGGGTTATGGATCCAGACAACTATTTTCTAAGCGACTCGTAAGCATGATTTTGGCGAGTTTTGTAGGTCTTGCCCTTGAGAAGAAGGGTTGCGAACGCTATCAACAATCCTCCTTCAAATATTTTGTAGAATTATCCTTAATCTAAAGATTATTGTCAAAAGAAGAAGGGCTGTGAACACTACCAAAAACTGTTCTTCAATTATTTGGTAGAATTATCCTTAATTTAAAGATTATTGTCAAAACGTATTATAGATCCAGACGACCATTTCCTAAGCGACTCGTAAACATAAATTGACGCGTTTTGTAGGTCTTGCCCGTGAGAAGAAGGGCTGCGATCCCGTCGACTGTGTGCTGAGTGACTGGGGAGAGTACGGAGACTGCTTCGGCGAGTGCGGTGCCGAGAAGGGCCAGAAGCTGCGCTACAGGAAGGTCGTCAAGGACTACTGGTGCGGCGGCAAAGCCTGCGCTTACCTGAGAGAGTCCGGCAGATGTACCCGAGCACAGCCTTGCAAAGGTGAATATAGAGGGCGTACCTCCTCACATGCTATTACTTTACATCATTCTCTTCCTCTCCTTCCCTCTTCCCACCTCTCCCCTCCTCCTCCTCCTCCTCCTCCTCCTATACTACTACTACTACTACTACTACTACTACTACTACTACTACTTCCTACTACTACTACTACTACTACTACTACTACTACTACTACTACTACTACTACTTCCTACTACTACTACTACTACTACTACTACTACTACTACTACTACTACTACTACTACTACTACTACTACCTCCAGCAACCATAATCGAAATAATGATAATAAAACGATGCAGATAATAATGATAATACTAATAATAATAATAATAATGATGATAATAATAGAAATAATAATAGAAATAATAATAATGATAATAATAATAATAATAATAATAATAATAATAATGATATAATTACAATGATAATAGTAATGATAATACTGATAATAATAACAAATAATAATAATAATAATAATAATAATAATAATAACAACAACAACAATATAATTTAAGAGATAAATAATAAATAAATCAAAAAATAACCATGATGATAATGACAATAATGATAGTTATAATACTAATGTAAATGGTAATCACGCACCTATTGAGATGGTGATACTGTTGGCAACTTCCTACATTCACATGTCTGCATTGTTTGTCTTGCTGCTGCCAGCCTCCACCCCCTTTGACTACCTGGGCTGCTTCAAGAACGAGGAGCACGACAGAGTTGTCGGCAAGGACCCCATCCTCACCGACAAGACCGAGATGACCGTCGGCAAGTGTGTCCTCCACTGCAAGTCACGTGGATTCAAGTACGCTGGTCTCGAGGTACGCCAACTCTTCTAATTGTATTCATGTTGAAATATTTGTATATGTGTGATTTTGCCTTTGGGCGCAGTCAATAGATGTAAAATACAATACTTATACGTTCTGGCGATGGTATCCGTTCGAGTATGCAGTAAAATGTAAGAGAATTCAACAAAATGGTAGCTTAAAAAGTTTGTGTTAAGGATGCTTTGCTTTTGTTAGTGTTCTAGTTGTTGTTGTTGCTGTTGTTGTTGTTGTTGTTGTTGTTGATGATGGCTGAGGTGCTGCTAATGGTGTTGATGATAATGACGCTGATGACTGTTCTCTGTTTGCAGGCTGGTCACGAGTGTTGGTGTGATAACCGCGATGACTTCCACAGGTTCGGCAAGTACGAGCACTGTAACGTCCAGTGTGTTGGTGATAAGTCCACCTTCTGCGGAGGCGGATACGCTATCAGCATCTACTCCACCAGTAAGTATTCGCGCATTCAAACTATATATTTATTAGTAAATATCTATTTGAAGGATGTTATTTCGGCGCTATCATCAGGAGCGCGAAAATAGCGAAATTTAAATGCCTGTGAAATATACCAGTTATACAGTATTGACTACGCACCGCTACTGCTCTACAACTAAATATTGACTAATCCTCGAAGATTATTCCTAACATGACAATACTATTTTTTCCACTTTTAAGATTTTATGAGGCTGAAAAAGTAGAGTGGATGATATCCATATATTATATATACATACATACATGCATACATACATACATGCTACTACTACTACTACTACTACTACTACTACTACTACTACTACTACTACTACTACTACTACTACTACTACTACTACTTCTACTTCCAAATTCAACAACAACCACAACAACATGAAAAAATACATCCTTACTACTTTCTCCCTTCTGCTCGGTCCCTTTCAGAGATCCCTGAGTTCAAGGCTAAGCCCGTTGACTGTAAGGTCGGCGAGTGGGACGACTGGAGCCAGTGTGCGGGCAAGTGCGGCGAGGGTGTGGCCAGGCAGACCAGGCGCAGACCCATCGTTCAGGAGCCCGAGGCCGGCGGCGAGCCCTGCCCAGCCATCCTCCAGAAACGCGCATGCACAGTCAGCAGACAGCAGTGCCCAGGTACGACCGCCAACTTTTGTCGTGATTGTTTCTTTGTATATGTGAGTGACTGAGGAACCTGGAGTATCCGGGCAATAGCTACCAACTGTAAACAACTGGATTTTAGGAATTTCACCTTTTTGCCATCCCATCCTTGGACATATCAATAATTTAGGAAACCGGAGTATCCATGGAAAACCTACCAACTGTAACAATCTGGCTTTGGAAATATGGTTTAGTGTCACCTTTTCAGCCATTTCAGGCTAAATCGTGGCTAGCCATCTGTACAGGCGGTGGAGCAAACATGAATTCCCGGGGGAAACCTCCTTCTAACTCCAATTCACTGGGAAATGTTCTTTATGCACCAAGCCGTATTCGAACCTTCATAAGCACAACTCTATTAAGATTAAGAATTATATATCCTATTTTTAAAAATGGCTTGATGCCAAAGGGGAAATCTGAGTCTACCTATCCCATGTTGCATTTCATATCTAAATTAGCTGTTTGTGTAGTATTAATGTACGATGGTGCAGTTGTGAACGACAGATTTTTTTAACTCTTTCGTTTGCCAGAAAAAAGCCGTTCACACCTGCACCATCGTATTAGTGTACATGTCTTGCGATGCATAATAAACGTCTACACATGCCCTTTTTCCAGGCCCCAACTTCGTTGGCTGCTTCCAGGACACCCACGACCGTGATCTGAACGGCGCACACACCATCTTCTTCCAGAACATCCTTGATACCTGTATCATGTTCTGTCGCTTCAAGAAATTCGCCTACGCTGGAGTCGTATGTAACATCCTTATTATCGCTTTTATACGTATTTTAGGTCAACTGTACGATGGTGCAGGTGTGAACGGCAGAATAAATTCTGCTGTCTATGGAAAAACAGGATAATTTGTTTTCTGCCGTTCACACCTGCATCATCGTACAACTGTCAACTAAGGGTTGAAATAAACGCTGGTGTTACGTTTGCTTTACTAAAAGACATTAAGAAACTATTCCAAAGTACAACTTGGAAATAAAATGGCCTTCCCTTCTTAAGCATTCGCTTTATGTTATTCTGATATCAATGCTATACCTGTTCGTCGTGTTGTTCAAACTTAAACTGGTCATTTGATATTATTAATCAGTATCTTTCTCGCAAATGAAATATTTGCAGTATCAAGTAATACCATTTTTAGCGCAGGTGCTCCTTAAATCTTTGGTGGCATTTATGAACAATTACCTGAATATAAAAATGGCGTCCTCATTTGCATATGGAATGCACATTTGTTCTGTCACTTTGGAACATTAAAGCGTTAACTAATGTGATATTCTCAAAATATTAAGATAGGGATTGTTAAATCCAAACAGAAAGAACAACAATTACTCAAATATTTCTAAAAAATATTTGTTCTCGAATTCTTTCTATTTATCACATCATTTATGCCCTTCAGATTTGAATGGTTTATTTACTATTGGGTTGAGTTCTCTAAAGTTTGTTCTTGTGCTTGTTTCTGTAGTCTGGCAAGGAGTGCTGGTGCGGTCAGTCCTACGGCAAACACGGCAAGGTCGATATCTGTGATCGTCAGTGCCCTGATGGCAATGACGCCTACTGCGGCGGCACCTGGGCCAACAGCGTCTACACCACAGGTACGTCATAACACCCTAACACGTCACACACATCATATTCTACGAGCACGTCACACCCTTTACACGTCACAAACATCTTACATTAACCTATACTCAACAGGAACGTCATACCTTATCACATACGTCATAAATATCCCATAATAATCCATACTCAACATAGCAGCCAATTCTTATGAAGCAACATTTAACTTTGCATTTTAGTGGCCAAGTCGTTAAGATTTGTGTTTAGATAAGCGTGTTTTTGCCATTTTCCTTTGCAAAAATATGAAGTTTTGTTGTCGATTTGCAGAGAAGAAGTCCGTGACTGAGGACACCGACTGTTTCAACAAGCGCCCCGTTGACTGCGAGATGGGCGAGTGGGGCTACTGGAGCGGTGGCGACCACCAGTGCCTCTCCCACAGGAAGAGATCCGTCGCTCGCTACAGCCGCTGCGGCGGACGACCATGTGGCGTCACCTACGAGTCCACCAGGAGCAGCAGGAACGACCCCAAGTGCAAGAGTAAGCATGAGTTATATACTATAACAACTACTAGCCTCATCCTCCGTGTCTATCCCCCTGGTCTTCTTTCTCCTAATTCTCATCCTCATCCTCATTATCATTAATATCATAATCAATATCATCACATCCTCAGCATCATCAAGGGGCAACTATGTTATTTCTACTATTTCTCTTCCTTCTCCCCCTCTCCATTATCATCAGCATCATCTAATATCATTATCATCAACTATCATCACATCAATATCAAAGATGAAATAAAGTAAGAAGAAATGCCAAACTATATATAGTTAATAAGTCCTAGACCTACTGTCTATAAAGAAAGATTTCTATAAATGTGAAAAATAGTGAGAAGAACAAAGCAAGATTAAGAATAATAAATACATAGAACGGTGTATCCTGTGTTTTCTTGTCTCAATGTACCTTGTTGTCTTGTACCGTTCAGTTGTCATGGAGATGAACCTGGGCTGCTGGAGAGATGGACCCAACAGGGACCTGCCCCATGCCTACCTGAAGGACAAGTACATGACCCACGGCATGTGCCTGGATCATTGTGGCGCCAAGGGATTCCCATACGCCGGTATGCAGGTAAGCACAGATGACTCAAATTATCATAGGCAAAGAAAGATGATGCCAAATATGCAAAAGTGACAATTAACAAATCCAAAATTCTAAATTCATGTGACTTAAGATCAACTGTTTACGTGATATTTATTAAAAGGTCTTATTTAATTTCGCACTCAGACAATGATAAAGAATTTTGGGCGATTCTTAAGGATACTTTGCTTTATACATATATACATACATACATATTACAGATATTGTTGTGTTAAATAATCCCTTTTTGTAGTCCTTTCAAAATTAACTCAATTTGATGAGGTAAGTTTTATGTTGCCAGATAGTAATTTGACTCAAAATGAAAATTGATCGATAATTGTTTTGCTTTGCGTGTTGACAGAACGAGAAGGAATGTCTGTGCGGAGATACGTACGGTAAACACGGCACCTCCTACAAGTGCGACCAGCGTTGTCTTGGAGATCAGACACAGTACTGTGGCGGCGGATGGGCCAACACCATGTACGCAACAGGTAAATACTTCTTTATGCTTATTATTGTATTTCCTTTAGTATATACCCATCTGTCTGCGTCGTTTTCTGTTTAAATGCGTTTATTTTTTCCGTTTATAAAATTTATATATGTACCTTTCATATGTCTTATATGTGGTCAATAAAGATACATACATACTGGACTCGGATACAAATGTTCCTTGCTGGAAGATTATAAAATTAGAAATATTGCAAGGTGCGATACGTTTGTTAGATTAACTCCTACATTGTAATACTTTTTTTCACTAGGCAAAACATAAAAACATATGCTTGTTGTGCATCAGGTAGGAGTTTTGTTTTTATCCTTTTGATTGATTAATTGACATTGGACATTGAACCTTTTCCACCGGAATGTTCAAAGGCGATGTTTTCACTCATAATTTCTTTCATTTACCAACTGGACTCTCCCCCGCGCCCTCGTATAAACTAGAAAAGCTATTAAGATATCTTCGATGTATTGTCGATCGCGAGTTTCATATGTATTGAATATGTATGTTTCAGATGAGCCCGAGAAGCCCAAGACTACCCGTGCCCCCGAACCCGCCGACCCCTGCCTGGGCGAGTGCGATACCGGCTACTGGGGCAAGTGGGGACAGTGTGCCGGCGAGTGCGGCCCAGACATGGGTCTCCAGACCAGGTACCGCCACGTCAAGAAAGTCAACGCCAACTCTGTCAGGGAGTGCGTCTCCGGACAGGCACGCAAGTGCACCAGGCAGTGCTAGACAAAACAATGACTTCTCTATATATAAACAACTATCAACATCTGTCTAAAAAGTTAAACCATGGAATTATTTTGACTATCTATTTTGATTGTGCATTCGCTGATATAAAATCATGTTCAAAATAAAGCAATGGCTACAAAGTCTTCAGCGAATCTCTAAAGGAAACTCCTTGCAACGGGAACCATTTGTTTTATTGAGGGTTGTACAAATTGACTATTGAATAAAGATGCATGCGTGCACTACTAACAAGAGTTTTTGTATTATTATATCACGTGTTAAAATCCTTGTCCCTTATTGGATAATAGTCACGAGACAAACGGTAAGAAGCACTGTTCCTCGACGGTTTAACATTCGTATGCCTAAATAACCTCATGATAACTGTCCTCTACCAATACAACTGCTGGCTCTGATCCTTGCCTTTGCCTACCCCTTATATAAGATAAACTGGAAGCTAAATTTTGATGTTGAGATATATTTTGGGCCGATGTCAGCCATGCAGAGACATTTTGGAGAAAGCAATATATTATTAACATTAACCAATCTGCTCTGTTCTAATAACAAGTGCCAATAGAGTCCATGGCATTTACCTTGTTGACTCTCATGCTTGGAATCATGGTAGAGCATCATGAGAAATTTCTTGGCATATTTTTTAAAAACATTTTTTCTGACTCTTTTATGGAATCATTGTATGGGAAATTAGTAATGAACTACAAGACCTCATCATTAAAAGTGTGTATTTTACTGTTTTGTCGAATATTCAATACCATATCGCCTCGCTTAGCGCAAAATTCCAAAAAATTCCAGCCAATCAAAATATCATGTTGTGTAATGCAATGTCAACGTGATGTATATTTTCTAATAATGATAAGACAGGCTGTGACTTGGGGTATGTGTATTATCAGTTATTGTGTTCATATACAGTATTATCTCAGTACAGGCCACAAACTATGACCTACTAGTATTACAAATCGATGAAACGACCTTAACGTAGTCATATACATGCTTTGAACTGATACTCTGCAGTTGATTCCATACATACACAAAGTTACACCATTTTTATTGACACAGATGATTAAGGTATCAAAGTTGAAAAATGTGTCGACGGTTAATGAACAACTCAGTTTGACAGTGCATCAATTACAACTACAAATACACTTGGGACATACAGATAATCCATCCTAGAACACATAGCAGGCGAAATGGTAGCGTAGAACAGTGGCAATGCCACTCAGAAATGCTTGTGAAGATTTATGTGGAATGTTCTAGCTAACATACAGAAAACAGATTAAGACAGTTATCATATTGATTGTAATCTTCAGCATTATTGGCAAGAGTTGCATTGTTCATCTATCCGCTAGAGTAAATTGAATACACTTACAAACATATACAAACTGCTTTCCTTTTTCATGAAAATCCAGCACATGTTCATGAAAACGATACATATATTAAACTAAAACACTGATTACATGTCCTTTCTAATTACTTCAATTTTCAGTTAACATTTTGATATATTTATGCATACAGTGATTCATCCACATTATTTCATGTTAGAGCGGTTGTTGGACTAAATGAACCCGACTTTGAATGAACACGAATGTTTCACCGGAGTAAATGAGGAGAAAAAAAGAAACGGTTGAATATGGATCTTTACTTTCCACACGCTATGCGCTGTGTTAGGGTTCCTGGTTAGTAATAGCTACTCGCATGAAGCACGTGACTAGGTGCTCAGCACACGGTATGAAATGGTTTGCTGTTAACAGCAGTTGGTTTAGTTAGAGTTGTGTTTGTTGGGGTCATTTTTCTCTTCAAAGAACATGAAATCCTAAAAAAAAAGAAA
Organism: Maea johnstoni; assembly: GCA_963942565.1. Classification (NCBI taxonomy): domain Eukaryota; kingdom Metazoa; phylum Annelida; class Polychaeta; order Spionida; family Magelonidae; genus Maea; species Maea johnstoni. Next base: position 39,440,522 of record OZ012688.1, on the reverse strand, counting down.
AAAAAGTTTCTAAGAACAGTAGAATAATATATTATATGTATAACAATAAGAGTAGAAAAAGGTAAATAAGCCAACACGAATCAGTGGAAGAGTAGGCATTACTACGTGATAATGCAACTGTCTGGGATCTCGGATATCTGGTTTAACTCCTTTTCACGACAACATTTTGGAAGAGGAAGTGGGATATATAGTAATTGATATTTTGCATCAAAAAAGAGTTATTATCCTACCAAAACAGAGCGAAATAAGAGAAGGTGGTGCCTGACAATATAACATATCTAACCAGGCCCTTGCTTGCAATTTATATTCGCACCACATCAAAGGGAAATTGTAGTTTATTGTACATTGTAGGTTTATTGACTGTTGCTCGAGGCTATAAAATCATACATTTTACAGAATATATGAGGTAATATAAATTCAACATAACAACAAAGGAGAAATAAAGCAAATAAAAAGAAAATTATGATGGTTCAACACCTTGTGCAACATATAGTATTAAGGTTTGTTAGTTTGTTTGTTAGTATTGAATGTTTCATTTGCTGTAAAAAAAAGTATTAAAGGAATCCTACAGCAGGAACTGATACTTACTATGAGGAAGGCACTAGCCACCACACACGCCTTCATCTTCACGTCAAGATCCATCGGAACTACAAGGTTGACGAGAAGCAGAATGAGTATATGTACGTATGTATATTTATTGACCACAATTTGAAATCGTCAAAAATACAAGACAACAAATACTAGTAAACAAAGGAACAAAACGGAACAGACCAGAACATTTATCTAGCCATTAGCCAGGGTTATCATTAAATTGTCATTACATAACTCTCGCAAATGGACATACATCATAGGTCATGATGGGTGATCCGAGGGGATTTCTAATTCAATCCTTCCTTAAAAATATTGCGATTTAAAGTCATATTGAATCATTGTGAATTGAAGAGGGTCGGTATCTACTTAAAAAGGGCATTTTACTATTTAAAAAGGGTATTTTACAAATTTATAGGAACAGATCTACAATCTCTCTCTGTGGGAATCCATATTATTTGTGAATCTTTGATATTTGCCAGGTAGGCTATACATAGTACATGTAGTCTTTTTTATGAACTGATGAAAGTGATAACTGTCAAATAATGGTTGTATATTAAACAAAGTTCAATTATAATGAATTGTTGTATAATTGGTATATTTTGCAGTTCGTCCAAAACGAGTTATTTTAAGGGTTGCTTTAAGATGTCAATCTCTAAGCAGTTCGTATTACCGGTGACTTGCATTATAAAGGCGTGGTTATACTTACATGAGGCCGAGAAATTATTAGCGGATGTGAGCACTTCCTTCAAGACACCCGACCACTGTTTGGTGACCTCGCCAACAGCATCACCGCTCTCTGCCGACGTCATCTGAAACCACACACATGCGGAATGAGAAAAAAATCTCTCCAATCAGGGCAGATACCGAGTAGTGTATGTTCATGATATCTGCAACCTTATCTCCCTACATTCAAGATGTGTTTAACCCTTTCAATGCTGAGACTACTACTTTTCTTTTATGTACACAAACTCCAAAAAATGAAAATCTTCTAAATTCATGTCCAGCCATGTTGGTATTCATATTGGTAAAGATTTAAATAACCCCGCAGTATATGTTTCCCATTATGAGAACCATGGTACATGGAATCCATCTAGGATTTCCAACGTATTTCAAATTTACGTAAGTGTACTAATGAAAAATCTGAAACTGTGGTCATCGTCTTTGATTGGGTTATATGATGATTTTTCTTCCGGCATTGAAATCGTGTTTGTGAGTAGCCTGTTATGATATTATTGGTGCCTTAGTGATGGTGGAAACGTGTAACTCACAACATGCAATCAGCACTTATCCACCTCGCGAATGGTAGGATATACATGTATGTGAAAAAGCTCTATTGGCCGAGTGGTCTAGGGCTCGCTGTCTCTCATCACTGGCATGTGGCACTAGTAGTTACTCTACTAGTGACTTGCTGTTAGGCGGCGTTTTTCCCGGGTACTCCGGTTTCCTCCACCATTGACGATTGGCTTAATTCAGCCTCTATATCTCAAATGAAGATAAATGAAATACTAACATTGCCTACCATCCCTTTTTATTAGCTTAAATTCTAGAGTTACCTTGAAATCCACGTCACAGCACGGGCAGTTACATATACAGCACGGACCTTGGATCTTTAGTACGGGTTCCCTAGAGGCATCCAGAATGCTGAAACTCGCCTTCCAGAACGAACACCTAGAAAACACACAAAGAACTCCTAATACTTGCATATGAGTTACCACACCAGACTGTGTGTGTGTGGGGGGGGGGGGGGGGGGTGGATATGATCTTAGTTGCTAATATCGGTAAAAGCCTAACAAACCGGCAAACAAACGGGCAATATGAAACAAAATCAATCAAATAAACAAGTAGG
>OZ012688.1:39420585-39433085 GCA_963942565.1 Maea johnstoni | reverse complement strand
AATGTTTCGAAGGTGATAGTTTGCAGATTTGACTGCCTTTGACACATGTGCGGCCATATTCATGCTTGGATCAAAAACAGAGCCCAGATTGCCGATAGGTATATTAAGAATCTTAACAATCTCACCATTTACGGAGATGCTAGGCACAGATATTTTGGCTCGCTGCTTAGGGGTACCTAGCACTAGGACTTCCGTTTTGTCTGCATTCAGTTTTAGCTTGTTCTGTGACATCCATGTATATATGTCAGTGAGGCAGCCCTCCAGCCTAGCAACTCCTATGTCCACAGCTTGTTGAGTGATAGGTTTTATTGCCAGATAGAGCTGTGTGTCGTCTGCATATATGTGAAGCTCTAAACCATGCTTTCTGATGAGTTTTCCAAGGGGTAGGAGGTAGATCAGGAACAACAATGGTCCTAACACTGATCCCTGTGGTACGGACCACAGAATGTCCTGTAACTCAGAGAATGACTTGTCAATCTTGATGCGGAGTGTGCGTCCTGACAGGTAAGACTTAAACCAAGCAAGTGCTTGACCCGTAATACCTAATGTATTTTCCATTCTGCTGAATAGAATATCATGGTCGATGGTGTCGAACGCCGCACTCAGATCTAACATGACCAGTATAACTACTCCATGCTGGTCAATGCTGGTTAGAATGTCATTCTGTACTTTCACTAGGGCAGTCTCAGTGCTGTGACCAGGCTTGTAAGCAGATTGTAAATGTTCATGCAAGTTGTTCTCAGTCATGTAGTCAGTGAGTCGCCCCGCCACCACCCTCTCCAACAGTTTTGAGATGTAAGAAAGGTTACTGACAGGACGGTAGTTCTTTAGAATATCTGGATCTAGGGTAGATTTCTTAAGTAACGGTGTTACTATAGCCGACTTCATGGATTTCGGTACCTGGCTAGATCTGAGAGAAGAATTTATGATGTTAGTCATTACTGGAAGTAATTCGCTTCTACTTTCTTTGATGAGCCAAGTTGGGATTGGATCAAGCATGCAGCTTTTCGCAGGAGACTTGCAAATTATCTTCCATACTTCCTCCTCTGTAGTATTCCGCAGAACATTCAGAGTGGAAACAGGTGGTGACTGTGCTATTTCCAGGTTGATGTCAGAGCAGTCAGGGAGGTTATCCCTGATTTTATCAATCTTTTCCTTGAAAAAGCATGAGAACCTATTTGCAAGTTCTTCTGCAGAGCTGTGTTCTGGGAGTTTTGACACTTTCTGCCTGAAGAGGAGTTCATTCATTGTCTGGGACATCGCTTTTGAATCCTGCCCACAATCAATAATCCTCTGATTGTAATATGACACTTTGCTACTTTCAAGGAGCTTGTTGTATTTGTCTCTTTCTTCCTTGAAGATTTCACGATGAACTGTCAGGCCAGTTCTCCTCCACAGCCTTTCAGCTTTTCTTTTCTCAGATTTTGCTCGATGGAGATCATCTGAGAATACAGGAGTTCAAGTTGTTTTTCGCTGTGGGCCTCATAATAGACATAAATGTAACACCGTACCCAGACCCGGACCACTACGTAGAACCATGATCTTCCATGTACTAGTAGCAGTCTAAACCTGTAGTCATATCCCAAAAACCCAACGATCAGTGATTATAGCCCTTGTACAAAAAATCAGTATTTCCATAATATGAATGATATCTATACTAAGACTTAGACGGCAACACAACATGTTACGGTATAAAAGTATATTCACCACTTATTGTATTTTGAATATTCAATCTTAATCACAATATCATTTATCACCTATCAAGTGTTTATCTTAATGAATATGGGTCTGCCTAACGGACTGGACGTATCAACGAACTCGACTCGTAGATAAAACCCGACGCTTAGAGCCTGCTCTAGCGTTCCGTCAAACAATACTGTGTTATGAGCTCGCGTCTCTCCAGTGCAGCTGTGATGGCCGAGTGGTTAAGGCGTTGGACTCGAAATCCAATGGGATCTTCCCGCGCAGGTTCGAACCCTGCTCGCAGCGAATTTTTTTCTCGCTCGATCGTTTATTTTGTTTTCTGCTCACATTCATGAATTTTATAAATTGGAACTTGATCACAATTTAATACTTGTAGCTTTTAAGTGTACTTTCTCTAAAATAGGCTATTTATAAATTTATCTCTGTTATATCTATAAGAGCAAGGCGGATTACCGTTAAAGCGATAAGAAGTATTCCCCCCCCCCCCCCCCTTTACCTGCCTGCTTCTATCTACTATATCCAAATAGTACACCAAACATGTTGGCCATGGCTTTTTCTGTAAAATTCACACGCTTTTCGTGGAAACATTAAGAAAATAAACTTGTACGAATCCCGAGTTTCCCCCGAATTAGCCTTTGCATTTGGCAGCATTTACACTATATTCAAAATAAAACAGAATAAATGATCGTGATATATTCTACATGTTATCTGCAAAATACGTATTTAGCCGATGTTTAACTTTTGATGAGAAGTCAAAGCAGTGATAAGTGAGGATCACCAGACATTATTACACACACACACACACACAGACACACACACACACACACACAGACACACACACTATATATATATATATATATATATATATATATATATATATATATATATATATATATATATATATATATATATATATATATATATATATATATATACATGTATATATATATATATATATATATATATATATATATATATATTTATATATATATATATATATATATATATATATATATATATATATATATATATATATATATATATATATATATATATATATATATATATATATATCTGCAATATATATACATTTAGATACATATATATATATATATATATATATATATATATATATATATATATATATATATATATATATATATATATATATATATATATATATATATATATATATATCAACTGAGCTGAACTCTGAAGGATACACACTGCAATTGATAATGGTTACTCACAGGTATATTGCGACATGTCTCTTGGATATTTATATATATATATATATATATATATATATATATATATATATATATATATATATATATATATATATATATATATATATATATATATATATATATATATACATATATATATATATATATGTTATCTGCAATATATATACATTTAGATACATATATATATATATATATATATATATATATATATATATATATATATATATATATATATATATATATATATATATATATATATATATATATACATCAACTGAGCTGAACTCTGAAGGATACACACTGCAATTGATAATGGTTACTCACAGGTATATTGCGACATGTCTCTTGGATATAGGGATAGCTCTACAAAAAAGAATTACGGCCATGAGTACTTATAACATATATCCTATTGGTGGTTGTGCTGCTGCTGCTGCTACCCGTCTATACTTGAGGGAACTGTTAGTCAAACAAGCCAATACAAGGACTCTAAGATAACACTCTAAGAACGTATTACAGATACCAGACACTAATCTGAAAGGGTTTGGTGACAGGGCATTCTGTGCCTATGTACTACACCTTTGGAATGAGCTCCCTGACAACATCAAGATAGTGTGCAAAACTTCAAGAAACAGCTGAAAACACTGCTATTTCGAAAGTAGTTTATTTGACTATATGGACCATAAACATCTGTCCACAGACTCTTTTTTAAAGCGCTTTTGAACATTATAGGTGGAAAGGGCGCTATATCAAATATCAATCAATATTATTATTACTACCACCACCACTACTACTACTACTACTACTACTACTACTACTACTACTACTACTACTACTACTACTACTACTACTACTACATGTCAATAGGGAAGGTATTCATAGCTTTGAATTGCAATTCTCCCATTGAATTTCAGCTTAAAGCAATAGCTCTCTTTACCAGCATTAATATATCACCACCCATTTAGAATCCACACCTTTGACCCACACCTCATATTCAATCCACCAAATCCCACCCGCTCCACCTGTTTACAGTATGTACTTATATAACCGTTTATATCATAGCCTCCCACCAGTACAGTGTCCCGAAATCATAAATAATAGAAAGGTCGAAGTAGGAAGCTTACCTTTTCTCTAAATGGTGCTGAGCTAGGCCGTTGATGTATACACTGTTCTCCTTCGTATAGATATCTAGGTCACCACTCCTAGTTATCACATTATTCAGCGTTTATTGACTCAATACTTAATGATTAACCAAAGCTAAGGATAGAGTTTATATATTAATTCATTATCTCCACGGCACGTTTAATCCTCACTATATGCATCATTTTAATCGTTCTCCTGATAGTAGCTAGGAAGAGCAGAGCATGGTAACAATATCCAGTAAAATCCATTGTGTTAGTGCGACCAGCAGTCTTAACAAACTATGACAAACCTACCCAATTGTTTTGCTGTATTGTATGTTTATTGACTGTACTAATAAGGTACAAGATCATATCAAATACAAAACAAAAATAAATCATAACATATACAGTACAAATACTAGGTAAACTTATAAAAAGAACTAAAGGGAGAGCCAAAGACTGGCCTGGTTAAACACAACATAGACCAGTATCAATAAATGGACCAAAGTATGAGAGGTCCGGAACTAATACGAGTTGCTTCTTCAAGTAGCCTGGCTCCCAGGCCATATTTAAATGTCACCCCTTGTGGATAGATGGCACTGCGGTATGCTAGGAGGGTAGTTGGAAATATTCACAGTAAACCCCCTCGTGTGGCAATTGTGTAAACTAAATGGCCAATAGTGGGCCACAAGTCCCTATGTAATATAGGTGCAGGCATTTATATATAATAAAGTAAAATCAGAATATAGAGCCTTGTAGCTAGGCTATTTCTGGAAGAAGTTTACGGCAATGCGAGGATACTAAAGCGTAAAGAAAACATGCGGTATGCTTAAAAAGACTACATGTGTGTATTACATTGAAGCTAGGTCTGCAGATGCATAGGAAAAATATTAATGTAGCCTAAAACTTGTTCATACATAGTATAGATGCATTTACTGGATGTAATCCAGATTTTAAACATAGACTCTAATGGTATGCCTTTAGGATGTTTTCTTATAAATATATAAAAGAGCTCCAGAGGTTATTTGAGTTCTTAATCTTCTTCACTGGCTCCAATCACGTCTATCATTTCTGACCTGATGCCTTCATATTTAGGACATTGCATAATGAAGTGGTTAGGGTCTTCCAGTATACCAAGATCACAGGATCCACCGAACCCATTAATGTGATGCAAGAATATCTCCACGATTCCGAGCAAAAATGCAAAAAGGCTATGCATAGATCGAAAGACAGCATTATTTGAAAATTATTCAACCTCTCCGCAAATATGCACTTTGTTTTTATTCTTATTTCTTACTACTCTATTTCAATACATACGTATCAAGGAGGAATTTAGGCATGAATAAGTTAAATAATTGTGTATCCCGCTGTCTGCGTTATTGGGTACTGGGTTTCAATGAATGATAGTTGCATATTATTGATATTTTATTTGTTGAAATGATAAAATAATGCATGAAGTAAATAAACAATTATTTATTCATCTATTCTTTCATTCAAATATTCACTTGTCTATACGCTCATATTTTATCTATTTCTCTATCTAGTATCTACCCACACCCATTTGTCATTTCAATGGCGATGACTAAAACTCTTCGTCATACTCGTCTACAACGCTGTGTCGCGGGGTGATGAACTGCACTTGAGAACTCTCAAACAAACAGTGGAGCACGTAAAGCTGAACTTCTTCACTAGGTGAAAATCTCAATACGTTCAGAGACATAGATTAAGTTGAAGTAGCATAACCAGAAGGTACGGTGCAATTTCTTGCCAAGAATATGCTTACTTTTCATTGTAATAAGAATATCCTTTTCTTCTTAAACTATTCATATCAAAATGTTTTGGATCCCTAATGTGGTTTCTACATCATTACATTTCATCGGGAGAACACATTTTCGTTTTCATTAAGAAATGAATAGTGGGTATTTGAACTCTGCCAATTAAACATAGAATTTGATTTGCAAACATTCGAGACGAATTTAATGAGGACGATCCATATTCACGTTGGTGCCCTGGTGTGTCCTTTCTGCAGGCTTATATTAGATTGATCTGACACAATGCTCGGTCACAGCCCCATGTTTTTGTACTTGTATGATTTTGTAAACAACCTTTACAGTCAATAAATATACAATGCAATACAATACAAAATGCTTGGGCACAGCCTCATGTTCGAGTGATCTATTTCCCTATGTGTAAAACTGACTAAATGTTATGGCAGGAATGTACTGAATGTGCAAATACTCTTCATCAACTGGAATACTAATACTAACTAACTATAGACACAATGTAACTTACATAGGCATTGCTCGTGTATTTTATATTGTGAATATCTAATTATCGTAGCGTTAAAGAAATATTGGTGTTGTATCTTATGGCACAAAAATTAAAGGTGCCAATCCCTAAACTTGTTTATGACATGCCAATGCTGGTCGAAAAACAAACTTTACATAAACATCCGGTGAGTGACACAATTTTACTAGAAAGTAAGCATGGGGTAGTCTTTCTTGAAGGAATTGTTGAATGAGTGAACTCAAAAGAACATTTATTCAAAGTACAAATACGGTATCGTTAATACATGTGATTAATGATTATTGACGTTATAACAGCGTTTCAACGGCTTGGTTTTTCGATTCGGCCAGTGATGAGGATTTATTAGGCCACCTGCCGGCGGATTGTGAAACTATCTATAACCTCATCGCTCTCGCTGTCGTAATACTCGAAAAGCAACTGTGTTTGTGATGGCACCAGTCGCATCCAGCCTGTATTCATTGTGGGATAGAAAAATGCGCGCCATGGAACTTCGTCGTCAAGGAACGTCGGGTCATTCAGCTTGGGGTTTCCTGAAAAATCACAAATGCAGCAATGATAAAAAAACAGCTTTACGGTTACATATATATATATATATATATATATATATATATATATATATATATATATATATATATAATATATATATATATATATATATATATATATATATATATATATATATATATATATATATATATATATATATATATATATATATATATATATATATATATATATATGTATATATATATATATATATATGTATATATATATATATATATATACACATACACACATATATATATATATATATATATATATATATATATATATATATATATATATATATATATATATATATATATATATATATATATACACATACACATATATATATATATATATAATATATATATATATATATATATATATATATATATATATATATATATATATATATATATATATATATATATATATATATATATATAATATATATATATATATATATATATATATATTATATATATATATATATATATATATATATATATATATATATATATATATATATATATATATATATATATATATATATATATACATATATATACATATATGTGTGTATGTGTATATATATATATATACATATATATATATATATATATATATATATATATATATATATATATATATATATATATATATATATATATATATATATATATATATATATATATATATATATATATATATATATATATGTGTGTGTGTGTGTATTCATTGGAAATATCATGGATCATGGATGTCATATGTTTAAGTCTAACTCACAGATATCCAAATAAAACTATTTACACTGTTATACTGAATATAAATCAATTGAACAATACTTTAACAAGACACATGAAATACCCAGATTGGATACTTATGGCATATTCTCGAAGCTCTGAGTTTTATTGCGCAGGGCAAACTTGCGAAAAAAGATCTCTACATTCATATCCATTTTCGCACTCTTGATCGTTCGATTTTCGCGCACTAAGGCGCTCGAAGTAGACGCGTAATAATATCTACATGTATATGCTTAAAACTGTATGATGTATGTATCCGTGCCTCCTTCGCAAAATCAAAAGTTCAGGATTTTGAGGAAAAGTTCAGATTAATCAAGCTCTAACTCTATTTCAAATGCTAATTTTTCCTTTTTAATTAATCCCATATGTCTGTATCTGTAACTGTTCAATTTTCTTACCTTCTGTAATTCTACAAACGTATATATGTACCTATGTTTGAATATATTATGTAAGACCTTCTATTTGTAAACTGCAAATTAAGAGCTAATAAACGTTCTTATTCTACGACATCGCAAAGTAGGTTTGTGGTTGCTACAGTACGTACCCGCTGCCCCGTTTACGATATAGACGGGCGCTGTTGGGTTGTCGTAGTTGTTCTGGGTGGGCATCTGTTTGTATGTGGGGTATGAGCGCTCGTAGTGGTGGTTGTGGCCGGCCATCACGACGTCTACCTTAGCCTGGTACAGTACATCCTCCAGATTGGTACGGTACGTTCCCGCCTCGCCGTACTCGTCACACCTCAACAACACAAACGGCAATATGATAATAATGAAAATAATAATAATAATAATAATAATAATAATAATAATAATAATGATAATAATAATAATAATAATAGTAATGATGAAAATGATAATAATAATAATGATAAAAGTAATAATGATAATAGTACTAGTATGATGCTGACTCACTTTGGGTTTCGTTATTCGCATTGCAGTGTAAGTAATGGTAATAATGATAATAATAAAAATAATAATAACAATAATAATAATAGTAATGATAATAATGATGATAATAATAACAATAATAATAACAATAATAATAATAATGATAATAATAATAATAATAATAATATTAATGATAAATGTAATAATAATAATAATAAAAGTACTAGTATAATGCTGACGCACCTTGGGTTTCGTCATTCGCACTGCAGTGTAAGTAATGGTATAGGTTGCTCAAATCACGTAAAAATTGCTACGTTTTGCGTTTCCTATTGACTGAACGCCACCAGAGCGTAACGTAAATACATTGCTACCATACGACATTTCCTCTCAGATGCAAAAGGTGGCGGCTCATAGCCAAAAAGAGATTCCACACCCACCCTCACACTAGAAATCAATAATGAATAAATGCCATATTGAGTGCATCGCATTTATCAACATCAGAAAGTTCAGCCCAAATATACGACAGCGCACCGCGAGGCAAGCAAATAAACCAAAAGGAAAAACATCATTTCATTTTAATTTTTGAATGATAGAAATGAAAGAATGTACCATTAATTTTGATTGGGCTGTCCATAGAATTTGTAAATTCTGCTTCATTCCTGAATTAAATCTGAGAAAACTTTATTAAGATCATATCATTCTCTCAGGTTATATCCAAACGGGTCATAGGCGCAGAAGATTCTTTAAAGGGTGACCTCAAAGCAGAATTATTTTGGTTAACACGTAAGAAAGGGAAGAGGATAAAAGTATTGTCGAGCTCATTGTCTCTACTTATTTGATCTAATTGCTTTAATTTTAATACGGCTTCTACACGGGAGGATTATCATATAAAACAAGAAGAAGAAGAAAGCGTATCTTTACCCACCGGTCAAACCAGTTGACCACAGAGGAACAGTATAGCGGTCGATGTCCCATTACCATGATCCACGGCACTTTAGCGCGGTTCTTATTCGCCTTCTCCAAATCTTCCTTGATCCACTTCCACTGGACAGAGTCGGGGCTGAAATCGTGCTCGGTGGAGAACGAGACAAAATGGACTCCGAGATAGTCGAAGGAGTACCAGAACTCGGTGCCCGGACCGATACGGGGCATCTGAAGCCAGTTCCTGTAGGCAGCGAAGGACCACTGCCGCTCGTGGTTCCCCGGGAGGGTCATGTAAGGCATCTGACCGACGATCCCCTCAAGTTGATTCATGAGATCCACCCATATCATTGAATTATTGCCCTCTGGACGACCAAACTCATTCGCATAGCCAATATCGCCCAGGTGGATGAGTAGCTGAAGGTTATGACTGGTTACCTTTGTCTGTATGGACTTGACTGTGCGGTCACCATTGCCCACACCTAAATCACCCACCACGGCTACAGAGGGGGGATTTTCACTACCCTGGTTGCTTGCTGGCTGTTCCTGCTGTTGCGTAAAGCTTCTGACGCTGTCCCAGCCGTACACAGGATCTCCACACTGGTAGAAGACTTTGGTCTGCGTGGCGTCCAGACGCGCTGTGTCCAGGAGCGTGGCGTCCAGACGCGCTGTGTCCAGGAGTGCTGTGTTCAGCGTCCACTGGAACATCCCCTCGCTGTAGGTCCATGCTCTGCCAGCAACCTCGTGCTCAAGCTGATCAGCTCGCAGGCCATATTTGCAAGCAGGTTTGAACTTTCCCTCAGAGAAACCCTGGGGGCTCAACCAGACCACGCGCATCGACCTGGCATCATTGATGTGCAGGTGGACGCACTGGACAGGTTTGTCCAGAGGTCCAACGGGATCGTGGGGGTGCCAAATGACATGTGGGTCTACTTCTTCGGATGCCTCAAAACCCTCTGCTCTCTCCAGCACATACAAACTAGCCAGAAATAGCTGAACGCAAACTAAGCGCCGCATTGTGAATCTAGAGAATGGTCAGCAGATGGTGTAGCTAGAGTACAATGTTTTTTCAGTATCAAGGGACAACCTTGGGGGGAGAGTTACTGATAAGTGCCTCAGCTGGCAATTCTACACCAGACAGATTTCTGATCTTAAAGGTGTGTGTACATTTCAAATCATATCATATCTCATAAAGTATATAGCCCTCTAACCTTTATTGATGAATTTTGTTGGATTAGAAAGCTTTTATAGTAGTACATGTCAAATATATATATATATATATATATATATATATATATATATATATATATATATATATATATATATATATATATATATATATATATATATATATATATATATATGCGTGTGTGTGTGTGTGAGTGTGTGTGTGTGTGTATATATATCGCCTCAAGAGTATCTTAGGGAACCAGTTGCCTTCGATATGGTTTTATTTCTTTTTGTTGTTTTATCTATATATAACATTTCCGTTCCTGCACAAGGTCTTTGAAAATCTATATGTACATTTACCTTGCGTTAGTTTGCGTGTCAATTATAAACTGGAATTTCTCGACTCTTATCAGCCAAAACGTGTTGCAAATAATACAGCCTTTGTCGTTCCCAAGCATAACTAGGCGAAACCAAAACGTTTTTGTTTTGCATATGGCACTGGGCACCAATACAATAAGTAGGATGGATAGATTTCAATAAGCTAGTTCTTTGTTGGTAAATATGTCTAGGCACTATCTATTCAGTTTAACCCGTTGATCCATAGACTTCGATTCCCTTTCAATTTCCATCTTGATCTATGATACTCTTGAATGCAACACAACACACAATAACTAAGTGGAAAATTGTGTGATGCCTTGAGTTCGATTTCCTACATGTAACTATAGTCGCCTGGATCTATGATTCTATCAAAATAACTTGGTAGTAATACGGAAAGTGAGAACTTGAGTGAAGGGGAGGTATATGCAGATTTATCATTATCACTTCTTCAATGTTTTACCCAAGAAAATGCATACAGACATCATCTAAATTGGCAGGTCATTGTTTTTGCAACCACATGCATGAATAGGTTAATCTATTCGATGCTTACAACGGCCAAAAGCAGCCTAACAATTTTGATGAAATCTTGCAAGCAAAATATACTTAGAGAAATGTTTCATAGGGGAATCTTTGTTCATAACACTACTCTCCTTCAAACATTTTGCTAGATCGTTCTTATTTTTCAAAGTTTTTATGATAAGTATCATAGATCCAGACGACACTGGTAGAGGAACTCTTAAGCATAGATAATCTTGGCAGCGTGCTATATGTTTGTAGCCTTTGTCTATATGACAAAAGTGACCCGGTAAAAATGTTTCCAGTTTCTTGAAATGGCACATAGTTAAAAGAGTAGGAAGTTACGTCATTTATCAATAACTCTGATGGGTAGGTATACAATTATGTTGGTAGCTCAATCCCTCAGCCGTGAGAAGAAAGTTATTTTAAAACTGCATTTCCATAACTATCACAATGAAATATTGAAATACAAGACAAAATAAATCTCCGTGCCGACTCTGTGATTTTGCTATGAAGGGTTTATTTGATCCATAAAATATATAATTGAATAGTATCTAAAACAGCCTTTGTAGCCATTACAAAATATTGTAGGACTTTCCAAAAAAAGCCTTGGACAGACCCTAACGCAAAAGCAAAGTTCGCTAATGAGTTTGTGTCTGTGTGTGTGGTTGTCACTGTTACTGTTTAGGTCTCTATGTCATGACACAGTTCTTCTAGAGAGTGCAATTTATCATCAAAATCTTTCCTGGAAACCTTGAGACGACAACAGAGTAATCAGAACACAGACAAGGTAACTATGTGTAATATAACAGTTTATTAAATTCATTTCATAAAGTGATTGGATTCCAGCACCAAAACTATACAATTCATGTGATATCAAACCAAGTTCTAGGTAAAAAC
>OZ012688.1:39367893-39420385 GCA_963942565.1 Maea johnstoni | reverse complement strand
TATATATACCATTTCCGTTCCTGCACAAGGTCTTTGAAAATCTATATGTACATTTACCTTGCGTTAGTTTGCGTGTCAATTATAAACTGGAATTTCTCGACTCTTATCAGCCAAAACGTGTTGCAAATAATACAGCCTTTGTCGTTCCCAAGCATACTAGGCGAAACCAAAACGTTTTTTTTTTTGCATATGGCACTGGGCACCAATACAATAAGTAGGATGGATAGATTTCAATAAGCTAGTTCTTTGTTGGTAAATATGTCTAGGCACTATCTATTCAGTTTAACCCGTTGATCCCTAGACTTCGATTCCCTTACAATTTCCATCTTGATCTATGATACTCTTGAATGCAACACAACACACAATAACTAAGTGGAAAATTGTGTGATGCCTTGAGTTCGATTTCCTACATGTACCTATAGTCGCCTGGATCTATGATTCTATCAAAATAACTTGGTAGTAATACGGAAAGTGAGAACTTGAGTGAAGGGGAGATATATGCAGATTTATCATTATCACTTCTTCAATGTTTTACCCAAGAAAATGCATACAGACATCATCTAAATTGGCAGGTCATTGTTTTTGCAACCACATGCATGAATAGGTTAATCTATTCGATGCTTACAACGGCCAAAAGCAGCCTAACAATTTTGATGAAATCTTGCAAGCAAAATATACTTAGAGAAATGTTTCATAGGGGAATCTTTGTTCATAACACTACTCTCCTTCAAACATTTTGCTAGATCGTTCTTATTTTTTAAAGTTTTTATTAAAAGTATCATAGATCCAGACTACAATATCTAGAGGAACTCTTAAGCATAGGGAATCGTGGCAGCGTGTTAGATGTTTGTAGCATTTGTCTATACTAGTATAACAAAAGTGACACGGTAAAAATAATGCCAGTTTCTTGAAATGGGCACATACTTAAAAGAGTAGGAAATTACGTCATTTATCAATAACTCTGATGGGTAGGTATACAATTATGTTGGTAGCTCAACCCCTCAGCATTGAGAAGAAAGTTATTTCAAAACTGCATTTTCATAACTATCACAATGAAATATTGAAATACAAGACAAAATAAATCTCCGTGCCGACTCTGTGATTTTGCTATAAAGGGTTTATTTGATCCATAGAATATATAATTGAATATCTAAAATAGCCTTTGTAGCTATTACAGAATATTGTAGCACTTTCTAAAAAAAGCCTTGGACAGACCCTAACGCAAAAGCAAAGTTCGCTAATGAGTTTGTGTCTCTGGTTGTCACTGTTACTGTTTAGGTCTCTATGTCATGACAGTTCTTGTAGAGAGTGCAATTTATCATTAAAATCTTAGCCTAAGAAAAAAGTGTTTGGTTCCGATAACCATGCTAAAAAAACTAGGTAGGGTAGGTAGGATTATTTTTTTGCTTTTTTTTTTGCCAGGAAGGGCTGTAGGTGGTATTTTGGTGATAAGTATCCGTTTGCTTGTAGCAGAATGAAGCTAGGCCTGAAGCTAAAGGAATATAGATGCTCTAAGATGCATTCTCAGCATTATCTGAGGCCAAAATGAGTGGTTTGAGATGAAAAAATATTTCTTTTTACGTATCTTTTTGTTTTATTTATTGACTTTGGGGAAAACGTAAAAAAAACTTAAGAATAAAAACAGACTAGAGTCGGGTTACCAGAAACCAACCCTTTTTTAGGCCTTACTTAGAAACCTTGAGACGACAACAGAGTAATCAGAACACAGACAAGGTAATTATGTGTAATATAACAGTTTATTAAATTCATTTCATAAAGTGATTGGATTCCAGCACCAAAACTATACAATTCATGTGATATCAAACCAAGTTCTAGGTAAAAACCCACCATAAACAAATTAAGTACAAACAAATAAATCTCAATATTATAAATCTTTCTCTTGCATATTATTTTCCATAAGCAATTAATATTATTTTCTTGCGGCACATCGGTTTGTTCCACGGTACCCTCTAGATGGTGTGAAATGACTGGTGTCTATACAGTCAGGGTGTTGACTTCTTTCCAAAACAACCACTGGCATCTGGAATTATCATTTAATAAGGGATATATTTTAGTCAAAATATTTACATATTAACGCCATGATTTCAAAGCATCATAGTTCACTTTTCTCCCACCAGGTGTTACATAGTTATTCTTTTCACCACCAGAGGGTACTGTGGACAATCCAGTTAGGCATCTCTGATATAAATCATATTTACATTATAGTTATACCTGATTGAGGAATATAATACTCAAACTATCCTACTATACATAGATTGTGACTATATCCCAAACTCAACATGACCACAATCACAACTTTTATAGCCATTACATCCATTACAAGGTCCCAACAATCATACAGCATATAGGATAACCTCCAAAAGGAATTTGAGTAATTAGAGATAAAACCTTTATCACTGGAAGACATAAGGAGGTATTTTCTGTTTTACTCAGATAAAGAAGTATACTTCTTCAAAATATAATACAACTGTTTCCAATGTTGTTTTCATTGAGGGGACCTGGTAATGGAAATAACAGTGTGCTGTGTGTATGGTGTTTCCAGTTGCATCCACTCAACTCTCACACAGAAGCACCTTTGGCCTGTCTCATCAGTGAAACGTGCATGATTCCTATACAATCCCAACAATCCACCCAAAGAGTTTCATTTTACAGTCATTTTCAGTGATAATACTTGCTCTCAAATGACCACTGCTGTACTGCACAATGCTGAATTTCCTCCACTTCAGTCCGTATGTATGAGAAATACCTTATTAAGATACTACACTGTAGTCATCACAAATATATTCAGAGGCGCAATGAACAAACCTAAGTGATTAGAAAAACTTGCAGGGTGTATCTTAGCAAGCCACATCTACAACAGAAAGACAAATTGGACTGTGATGTACATTGCATTTTGTGTGAAGTTTCAGCACAAACTGAACTGTATGCTTCTGTTCATATCATCCCATGATCTGGGGATTAAAGGTAACAATGCAACAGTGTTAGAAAATACACACTTGACAACCAGTGTTGGAATCAAAATATATATAAAAATTGCATTGGCAAACAATAATAAATAGAAAATGGTCTTTTATATATATTTCCACTTTCTGCTTTTTCTAATAGAACTGGCAAACAACGGAGTCATGGCATGGAAGAACTGTAGCTCTCATAGGACCGCATCTTTTATGCTTAAAAACTAATAACATGTGTTATAAACTAGACTTCTCTTATCCAGGCTGTGATAATTGGACCAAAGATTCCACCTGCACAGCTCCCTTAAACCTTCCATTGCTGAGGCTACTTTCGTCCAAAGCACAATGACGCAAAGATATTTGAAAACCATCTAAACCCTATCATGCTGGTGTTCATTGGAAAGCTCTTGCCGAGTACTCTCAAATGAGTACCCATGTGCCAGGGTTTCAATCATTTTTCAGGGGTTTTGCATCATGTTGTATTGGCCAAATTAGCCAGCAGCAGCATAAGGGTTAATTTATAGGTATGGGAGCTAAACAAAACTTGTATATATCACTCTCAATCCATCCATAATATATCACTGAGAACAACTTCATCGGCTTCCTTATGTTACTTATATACTGAGCATGACTTGAATTACCTAAACATATAATGGTGAGCAAAACAGAGCAGTATGTAGAGCCTGATGTCGTACAAGAACACCATCTTAATAAACTATATACTGATCATAATTACATACTTTCTTAGATAACCCGATAATCTAAAACTAAGCTTCCATTTATTAAGTGTTAGTATTCTAGCCACCAATGGTATCCACATACCTCTGCCCCTTCTATGAATCCATGTGCCATGAACCAATGTCCCAAGTTGCATATCTGCATATCCTTAACAGGAAATTGTACCAAAATTATTATGCATGGTAACAACGGATTTCCTAACATTAGACTAGAGAAACATTCTGCACTGAACTCATAGTGGATAATGGTGGATATGCATATATATATATATATATTATATATATATATACATATACATATATATATATATATATATATATATACATATACACATATATATATATATATATATATATATATATATATATATATATATATATATATATATATATATATATATATATATATATATATATATATATATATATATATATGTGTGTATATGTATATATGTATATATATATATATATATATACACACATACACTCGCACTTAAATCATCATATTGGTCTATAAATGAAACTCTATAAGAGAAAATCTGATGTTCCAAATAAATTCTCAATTGTAATCAGTTATTTTGAATATATCACAACTTAATTGAAACTCATGAAAATAATTTGATACAGAACCTTTCTCAAATCCACATACTGCAATTAGAAAGCTTAAATACTTTGAATATAATTGATATAAATGTATATAATATAATGCTAACACTTTTTACCTAAATTCTCTACAATCCAATCCAACAACCAGACTAGTCATGTCACTTAGAGCTCTATTCTCAATTATTTCACCTTTCATTCTTTATATATATATATATATATATATATATATATATATATATATATATATATATATATATATATATATATATATATATATATATATATATATATATATATATATATATATATATATATATATGTGTGTATATATATATATGTATACATCACTTTACTAGAAGTATCTCCCAACTTATATTCAAGTTCTAACACTCTTCTTTCAAGTCTCTGCCTCATTCTGTCCTACAGTATCTGGCCTAGCATTTTAAGTCCCCACATTGGTGATTTTCACATCTAAAGACTTAATTGATGTCTTACTAAAAGTTACATTTTTTGATGCTCTCTTTACCTTTCAATATATATATATATATATATATATATATATATATATATATATATATATATATATATATATATATATATATATATATATATATATATATATATATACACATTAACAGTTCAAATCTTTCATACACATAGAACATTTAACCATATGGTCACTATGATAACACCTTTGCATAAGTCATATGGTAATTATGGACAGAGTATGTGATGAACACATATTTATAACAATAGAAGTGCAACAATGGTGATTTACTATACAACACATCATCAAAAATAAATCTGAGATTTACCCATGAATTGGCAGACACAGTTCTGCCATATATTTCCGTGGGATCATACAATAGTGTGTCATTCTCAGCTCTGAACGAGCAAGAGTAAGCAAAAGTTATTGGTTTGCTGCATGGTTAGAAATATCATATACATATAAATTGGTACAGGGATGGAATGTTCATCATGTGTGATATAAAATGGTATAAAAGACAAGCAAGACCCTTAAATGTAGAGTAGCAATAAAGCGGCAGAAAAATACCATCCATTTCTAACAAATAGACCATCTCACTACCTATCCTACTTATGCAGGTTTCAGGAAGACCTTGAGTTTTGCTGTAAAAATAGTCGTTATCTTTCCGTGTACCTTCCACAAAGACCCTTCGATCTAAAAATAGACTTTATCTACCTAACCATGTTCTAGGGAGACCCTCTAATCTATAGTAAGACTTTTTATTTACCCATCCTTGTTACATGATGACCCTCTATCTACCTATGCAGTTACTAGGCTGGCCGTTAATTCTGAACATTTTCACTAAATACCTATAAATGTATGACAAAATGACATGACAAATGTATTATGATTGCTCTTGGAACTTTTTAGTTTAAAAATAGACTTGTATACCCGATTCTCAATAGAAAAAACTCTCGTTTTATTATTGCTTCCTTTTGCTGTAACATTTGTAAACAGACTTGGAAGCACCACCGGTAACAGCAGAGAGGTCTATTTATAGAACTCTCTGGTTACAGTAAGGGTGTATGGACGATGTTACATGGTGTGGAAGACACTTATTCGGATCATGTAGAAAAATTGCTACAAAACACATTCTATACCATATACCATATACGGCCCATTCATCCCTGAAGCACATTAAATAAGCCTGGCTAATTAGTGATGGTGATATCATTTTGGCAAAAATATCTTTTTAAAAAAATATTGGTTTTAAAAACTCACACAGCTGGAGAGAGAATGATAGATGTGTGAATAACAAAATGATGTACTTTGACTGGTATTTTGACTTCCATTTCCATGCCTTTACCACCAATATCAGGCTAGCAATGCTTCTAATAGGGAGAGCACATGGACCTGGTTATTTATCCCATTCATGCCTGGAAATCTACTTGTATAGTGTCGTCTGGACCAATCTTACTTTTGAAAATAACTTTGGAATGAAGCAGTAATTCACAAACATTTTGAAGGAGAGTTGTAGATAGAGTTTTCGTGACCAACTTTCATTCAAATATGTTCTAAATATTGATTTTTGTAGAGAGGGATCACCAAAATAATCATGCGTTTTTTTTGGCTGCAACAGGCATGAATGGGTTAACATACTAACTTTATCACAGATGTATAGGATAAAAAGGAATGATGGAAGACTCCTTCTGAGTATAAAAATCCTGGCATCTTAGTACAGCTACAATATATCAAAATACTCCTCTTCAAAAATATGCAGGTCATTTGAAAACATGGTAATTGCATAACCATTATTCAGGTGGAAGAGCGTGAAAGTCTATAGTCTTTAATACATACAAATGCAGGTTGTATTTTGAACTGTTTCATTTTCGACTTGCCTCATTACAGAAGAAGGTACCTTATTTTTCACTGGGTTCTATGGCTGTGGCTCACCTATTAATTGTACATCACATAGTTGGAGGACGTCACATTATTGCTGACCATATCTAGATAACAGTATGTTGCCATCAGGTCCACATCAGGTCCTAACCGGAATATAACTATTCACTGCAGTCTTGCCATCTTAAACGCATAAACCACAGGCTTTCCCATGAGCCACACTAACAGTAGAGACATTTGATTCCTGCACCAGTCGACCGGATGTCTGCATGACAGTGTCTGGTTGTACAAACACCCATGGATATCATGTCAAATTAATAATCCAAGCACATCAATGACTTTCGTAGCTTGTGAATCAAAGCCATGTTGAATTGTGAGGTCATCCATGTTTACATGCCCAGGAAAATGGGTGGTTAGGGCATGCGGTCGTGTATTATGTCCAGGCTGACCATGCATTTAGTGCAGGAATTAAATGTCGGCACTGTATAATTGATGGCACAAGGCACTGATGCTGTGATACTCTTCCCTGATCATTTCTTCCAACACAGTTGTTATCCTTTAAAATGTCGAGGACACCATGTACCAGTCACTTCAGGGTTTGATTTTTCTTATGTATCATCTTGGTTTCGAGGTGATCACATGGTTTGCACTGCTGTCAATAGAGGGCAGTTCTGTAAGATAGTAACATCTAGTCCATATTTGTGAGTGTTTTGCCAGTCCTGTTGCAGTACATGATTCCGATCAGATGCTGTCGCTCGTGATTCTTACAACTCTCGCTATCCGGGAAAGACCGATCGCAGTACTCGCAAATGAAGAGCTGATCGCCATTCTCCTCCATTTCATTGGACGAGCCATCATCGTTCTCCATTTCCACATCTCCTGCTGGTTCGTCGCTGGGTTCGGGTTCTTCAGGGGAGTGGTCAGCCTCAGTGGAGGCCGGAGCCTCTACTGTGGAAGGATCAGTGCTCGGTGTAGTAGGAGTAGTGTCCTTGTTCTTCTCCCCCGTAGCGGTATCGCTGTTACTGATCATGGCCGACACAGAGTCGTGATCGATCTCCTGCGACGGGAAGTGGAGTTTGACATGCTGGAGGATCAGATCCTTGCGGGCGCTACTGTAGTCACAGAAGGGGCACTTGAGCTTCTTGTTGGCGCTGTGCTGGGATTTGTGGGACTCATAATGGCTCTTACTGACGGCCCTGAACGGACAGCGCTCACATTTAAACACTGGTATATTGGAGTCCTTGGTCGAGGCAGTACTGGACTTGGATGATGCGATTGCGCCGCTATTCCCAGGCTCCTGGCCTTCAGCGACCACATCATCCACATGCACCTTCATGTGCTGCTGCAGTAGATTGAAGCGATTAGTGCTGTAGTCACAGAACTGACAGGTGTGCTTCTTGCCCGAGGCGTGCATCTTGACGTGGGAGTCCAGCAGGGCCCGGCTCACGCAATGGTACGGACACTTCGGGCACTTCATCCTCTTCTTGGGCGCGAAGACAGGTGGTGCCACATGCGTAGACTCATGCAGCTTCTGGTGCTGCAACAGGAGGTTTTGTCGGCACACGCTGTACGTACACATGTCACACTTGTACTTGCCCTGACTGCTGTGCAGCCCATTGTGATAGGCAAAGCTCTGCTTATTGTCACACGAAAATGGGCATTGCTTACACGAATAGAGTTTCATTCGGCGCATTTTCGTGCCCAACTTTACAGTTGGACTGGCACGCTTTTCTTGGGAATGTTGATTTGATCGGTTTTCGGTTGAATCCTCCTGGATAAGGTTGCTGTCGTTTCTTATGCAGGCACTGTTCAGGAATGCTTTACGATCTGTCCTGACCACAAAGCCAGGGGTCGCCGAGTGCACTCTGCGGTGCTGGAAGAGCAGGTTGTGTCGATCACAGCTCCAGTTACAGTAATCACAGATGAACTTCCTCGCTACTCCATGCAGCTTGTTATGCGCCCGCTGGTGCTTAGAGGAGGTGCACCGATACGGACAGATTTTGCAATGAAAGCGCCCTCTGCCAGTGGAGACACGTACTTCCTGTTTGTCGGCAGAGGTAGATTGGTTCTCTGTCTCAGTGTCTGATTTTATCTCTTGCATGTTGTTGATTTGCGGGAGGAACTTGTTGAGGAGTCTGCTCTCGGGTGGATTGGCATCGAAGTTGGGGTCATCGTTGGAATGCAGTTTCCGGTGCTGCAGAAGCAGGGTCATGTGATCGTAGCTGTACGAGCAATAGTCACAGTGGTATTTCTGCTCGGAGCGATGGAGCCTCGCGTGCTTGCTGAGTACAGTACTGGAGTTACTGCTGTAGGGACACTCGGAGCAGTTTAACACTGATCCCTTCTCCACACTATCACCATCATCGCTGTTTTCCTCCCCTGATTCACCTGCTGGTTTGTCCATATCATCGGAGCCCTTTGTCGGTTTGTTTTTGTGGTCACCTTCGAGATAGACATCCTGGAAGTTGCTCTCATTGAGGCTCTGCTCCAGCAGGCTCTCGTCATCGTCGTGGATCTTGAGGTGTTTCTGGAGCAGGAACCACCTGTTGGCGCTGTAGTTGCACACATGGCAGCGATACTTGCTGCGTACCAGATGCAGCCTGCGATGCTTCACCAGGTTCCCCTTGCAGAACGTGGCGTAGGGGCACCGCGCACACTTGTAGCGGATCTTAATGCGTGGCCCCCTTTTCCCGGGGGATATCTTCTCCGTAGACTCATGTGCTGCCCCCTTTTGTCGGAAATCACTCGGGGAGATGTTTTTGAAGCCGAGCCTGCCTGTTTTGCGGCCGGGTTTCTTCTGGTGTACCCTGAGATGCTGGTAGAGAAGATTGACCCTGTCCACACTGTAGTCACAGTGGTTGCAGGTGAACTTGCCCCAGTACTCGTGCATCTCCATGTGCCTGTGGATGGCCTCTCTGCTGTGCACCTTATATGGACAGCGCGTGCAGTAGTAGAATTTCTTTCCTGATGTCGGGGAGGTGGCATGGATGGGACTTTTCCTGGATGGGGTACTACGTGGTACTTGTGCACTCAGCTCTTCCTCAAACTCATCTGGGTCCTCTGGCACAGTGCTGCTATTGTTCCCTCCTGTGGAAAAAATTAATAAAAATTAATATATTTCTATAATATATGCAAAACTGGGTCTAGTGGTAACCTATGGATATTATGGCAATAAGGTAACATACTAAAATTCTAAATAGATGACTCGATAACACAGTAAACACTAGAAATATTATATATTAGTCAGTGGAGAACTAATAAATCCCAAGAGTGTAACTCATTTGATACAGCATAAATACAAGCTGTAATCAATAGCAAAAGAGGATAACAGCTATAAACTGATACAATATCCATTCAAAGATTTAAAGTATTCTGACACAATGATATGCAAGACTGTGCACAGGTGTAACCACCACTTAAGGATATCCGGACAATAAAGTAACAGAATAAAATTCTGAAAAGATGAAATGATAACACCGTAAAGAAAAGAAATAGTTTAAATATTCAGTGGAGAACTAATAAATTCCAAGAGTGTAACTTTTTAATAATTCATTACTGAGATAATAACCATAAACATGTATTTACTGCATATTATTATACACAATGTCATGGAATTATATTCTTGAAATTGGCATTTTAAGACACTACTTCTCAAAATATTTGGGTGTCCTGAAGGGTGATTTTTTGGGGTTAGGGTGTCCAAAAGACACCCAGACACCCTGCTGGCTAAGACTATAATTCACTGCGTACCTTGCATGCCCATGCCGGGGTGCTGCTTGTCTTTGTGTGAATGTGTCATGTGGTGGGTGACGTGCTTGATGCCGTCCACGCAGTAGTCGCAGTATTTACAGCAGTACCTCCCAGAGCCGCCGTGGTGGTTCATGTGCTTGCTGCAGTTAGTCACATTGCTTGTCGTGTACTCGCACTTGGTGCACTTGAAAATCCTCTTCTTGCCTGCAGAGAAACAGTCAGGGCAAAAGATCAGCACATTGCACAGTACAGTTCTCACAGTATAACCTGCTTTAACTAGGATAGAGGGGAATCATTAGCTTCAAATAGGTGACCATCAAACATAATATACCTTTATTTATGCATTTAAACACTAAGTATCATACAGGGCCCTAAATTTAGGAAGGTATGAATGTAGTTCCTATGTTTGCATTAATTCCATGGCATTTGGTTGTCATATAGTATAACAGCACTGTAAAAAATTTAATGATCATACATGGCCTACATTTAGGTAGACATGAATGTAGTTCCTATGATTGTATAAATTCCAAGGCATTTGATTTTCATATAGTGTCACATCGCTGTACAACAATGAACATAGAAAATAATGTGAACTCCTTGTTTTGTTTTTAGGAGACTTGCGGTAGGAGAATTAAAGTTTCAGACCTAAGTGTGACATTGCTGGACAAAAAAATGAATGTTGAACTCATTTTTTAAGAGATTCTGGAAAAGAGATTCTGGGAGAATTGAAGTCTGAAACGTACCTGTGACTCCTGTGAGGTACATGTACATGGTTTTCCCCTTGAGTTTGACCTGCTGCCACTCAATGTCATCTGTTCTGCTGTCCAGCTCCTGATCGGTCTCCATACCCACGCTCTCCTCATCATCCATCTCTCCCACAGCCTCACTCGCATCAAAATCCACCTCTGACGCATCGTCAAAGTCGGCCACGGAGCTGCCGTCAGGATCGTAATCATGCTCCAAGGTCTCGGCGGTGCCGTCCAGGAGCTGGTTCTCTATGCTGTCCATGGCCGTGGTGTGCTCACCAATAGGGATGTTGTCGCTGTAGCCCATGCTGGCCTTGAACTGAGTGTAGTCCAGGCTGGCGCCGTGCACTCCCTTCATGTGCTGGAAGAGCAGGTTGAGGCGGTCGAGGCTGTAGTCGCAGTACTCGCACTTGTGCTTGCCCTGGTAGCCGTGGTGGTCGCGGTGGCGCTGGAGATTGTTGATGTTCTCCGTGAAGTAGTTACACTTATCACACGTGTGCATCTTTTTGCGCTTCCTCATGGGCAAACCGATGTGTCTCATGGGCGAGTTGTCTTCAGGCAGAACTGTCATCACCTGAACCACTGTGGGTTTGACTGTGGGTTTGACGGTGGCTGTCGGGCAGACTTTGACCTCGGGTGTTGGATCCACAGGTTTTGTAGTGTTGTTATTATCAGGCTCCTCTGTCTTGCTATTGGGTTCGTCCAGCTCTTGCTTTGGGCTGGCCTGTCCGTTGCCTATATCAGCTCGATGCTCCTCTCCGGAGGAATTCTGTGGTTGCTGCGGGAGGCTGCTGCTCATGTTGATCATCTCCTCCGCAGCCTCTTGGTTTTGTTCCTCCGCCTCCTGTTTGGCCATCTCTACGGGATGCTGGCTCTGAGCATGCTTGCACAGCTGATTGAGGAAGTTGGTGCCGTAGTCGCACCACTCACACATAAAGCGGAACTTAGGCTTGACGGCTACAGGAGCTGCTGCTGCTGCTGCTGCCTCCTTCTTGGCAGCCTCTGTTGGCAGAGGGTAGCCGCAGTCCTCAGATCTGGTGCTCAGGTTCATGGCGTTAGAGTTGTAGTCCCCAATGAGCTGTGGAGGCTCACCGGCGTTGCTCTCTCCGTCTGAGCTGGACATCTGAGGACTGGGGCTGACCACGGAGTTTACGTCGCTGCCCTCTGACTGGAGCTGCTCCTGGTGATACTCCGGGTGAAGCCTCATGTGCTGGGTCAGCAGGCTCTTGCTGTAGACATTGTAGTTACAGTACGGGCAAATAAAGGCATCATCTCCCCGTGGCTCGTGCATGGCCTCGTGGAGCTCCAGACCTGCCTTCTTGAAGCACACGTAGGGGCACTTCTGGCAGCGGAACTGCTTGACCGGCTTGCGCCTGTGCCGGCTGATCCCCAGGATAGGTGGGTTTGAGTTATCATCCCCAGTGCCTCTATCTGGTGAGACGGATGCGACAGCCTCGCCGGACTGCTGGCTGGAGTGGGTGAGCTTATGCTGCAGGAAGGATGATAGGTCCTCGGCGTGGAACTCACACTGCTTACATTTGTACTTGGCAGGCAGCGGAGCCTTGCCGCCGTGCGTGGAATGGATTTTGATGTGCGTTTCAAGGAAGTTCTTTTTATATGTGACATATTGGCACTGGTCACACTTGTAGAGTTCGCCCTTTGAGAAGGGAGATGCGGAACTTTCCTGGTCCATGGAATCTTCTGACTCGGAAGGCGAGAGGGAGGCGTTGTATACAAAGCTGCCTGAGGATGAGGAGGTGGCAGGAACCATGGTGGGTAGACTCCTAGAGGAGGATGATGAACCTCTGGGGGCTGCCACATGGTTGTAGGTCCTCACATGTTTCTTCAGGTCGCACTTCCATTTGGAGCTGTAGCCACAGGTGGCACAGGAATAGGGCTTGATGTCGGAATGTAAGATGGTGTGGCGTTTGAGCTCTGCAGGGCTGTGGCCTATGAAAGGACACTCGAGGCAGTGGTGCTGGCCTTGGTTGATGATGCCTCTGTAGACTGGCTGTCTGGGCTTGGACTGGTGAGCCTCTCCGCTGCTGCCCATGGACAGGTTCATGCCACCAGACCACTCATCTGGGGCAGAGCTGCCGTTACCTTTGCTTGCGGACATACCAGGGGAGAGGTTGGCTGAGGAATGTGGACTTGCTTGCATGGGTGCGACAGATACCACTGTCACATTGGGAGGTCCCCCTCCACCACTGCTCACCTGGACTTGCAGGGCTTGGAGGGAACTCTTGCTGCTGGGAATCACAGACACGTTGGGAGGAGCAAATTTCCTCTTGGTGGTGTCGATGACGTCTTTGATTGTGCCTCCTCCGCAGCGCTTGAGATGCTTAACCACATCCCACTTCCACTTGGACTTGTAGGTGCACCTGGGGCAGTGGTAGGGCTTCTCGTCGGAGTGGTTCTTCATGTGCTGGGTGATCTCGGACGGCCATCTTGCTCGGTACTCACACACGGAGCATTTATAAGGTAGCAGGATCTCTGCGCTGGACGTGCCTTTATTTGGGCTGATTAAAGAAGATGCTGCGGAGTTTGGGGAAAGCTTCGGTAGAGGTTTCTTGGTATCGATGGTGTTGAGTACCATTGTGCCTCCGGACATGGTCCTGGCCATGATCTTCGTCTGAAGAGCACTGCTGACCTCCTGTGCTACTGGCAGATGCTTGGCACCTAGTCTGTCTGAAGGGGAGGTGTACATTCCCTCCATACCGTAGTCCTCCGGCCTGCCTTGCTGTGGGGACATCTGAGAGCTGCCTGCTGTCTCTGCCGAGCTGCTGCTGGATGTCGCACCATTGGGCGCTCCGCTGCCCACCGTAGGGATATGAACACTCAGGGGCTCAGGGCCGGGGAAGACCGGCTGAGAGGACGATCCTCCAGCTTCATCATGGGATGACTCAAAATCATTGTCAGAGTCCTTGCCGCTCTTCTCAGAAGGAATCTCAGCTCCTGAGTGGTACTTTCTCAGATGGACCCCAAGATCGCCTTTCCACTTGGTGCTGTAACCGCACAGATGACAAGTATGTGGCCTAACGTCAGAATGAACCAAAAGGTGGCGCTGGAGCTCCGACGGCCATTTCCCGATAAACGTGCACTGGTTACAACGGAAGGTGGGTTCTGGGAGCTTGCGTTTCTTGGCCAGTGGCTGGTCCTTCAGTGCAAAGTCTCTGCTGAAGTCTCCACTGATGGAAGAGGTGTGTGGACTGTACTCTCTCTTCTTGTAGGGGTTAGGGATGGAGTGGTGACTCTTCTCAAAGTGCTTGACCAGGTCCCACTTCCACTTGTAGCTAGAGGCACAGACCATGCAGACGTAGGGTCTCTCCCCGGAGTGGACGGCAGCGTGTTTCTGCAGCTCCGTGGGCCAGCGAGCTGTGTACTCACACTTGCTGCACTTGTAGTGCTTCTCCTCCGATCCTCCCACGCTCACGTTGACCTCGATGCCTTCCGCCGGCGACACCTGGGGAGAGTTGCCGTTGAACTTCACCAGGTCTGTGTCTTGGATCATCTCCTGGTGCACTGCGGCAAAATGGCTGTTGAGTTCCTCTGTTGTGCTGAAGTTCTCCTGGCATTCGGCGCACTTATGGAACCTCTTGCTGAGATGCAGCTCCATGTGGCGGCTGAACTCAAGTGGGTGCTTTGCCGTGTACGCGCACTTGGTACACTGGAGGCTACTCGGGGAGGCACGTTCGTCCCCAGAGCTGTAGGCAAAGTCATAACCATCAAAGTAGGCTCCCATCTCCTTTTTGATCTCGCGCATTTCATTCCCGGCTTTCATGGAGAAGTCCAAGGGCTCGTCTTGTGAAGACTCGGGACCATTTCCACTGGTGTTGTGAAGGGCTGAATAATTCTCCACCATCTCACCGGGCTGTCGTACAGAGAGATCCAGCACTGAGTCTCCCTCAGCGTGGAGAGAGGAGGCACTGGAGTCCATGCCAGGCGAGGGTGAGGAGGAAGACTTGGTCAGGTCCACCACTTTGCTGAAGGTGGCCATCATGGGGCTGGAGGAGAAGGGTCTCCTGCTGCCTCCCATGCTGCTGCTGGTGAGGCCAGACAGTCTGGACGACGGGGACATGCTGACAGGCTGCTGCCCCTTGCCACCGGAGCCCCTGCCGTATCTGTCCTGCTGCATGGGCTTGGGTTGGATGGGCATGTAGACCTGCTGCCGCGAGCCTCCCAGCACGCTCATCTGCTCTGCAGAGTACTTGGGGATGGAGAGGCTGGTCATGGAATCTCCCTTCATGGCACTGGAAGACAGGGAGACCTTGGGCACCTTGAGGGGTGTGGCAATGGTGGTCGGGGGAGGCTCTCCATCATGCTTCTCCTTCCAATGCTTATTGAGGGATTTGCGCCACTTGTAGACATTGCCACATTTCGAACATGCATATTTCACCCCTTCTTCATCGCGGACCTGAAGGCAGAAAAAACAAATGGTGTAACAATGGTTGCCTTCTTCAATAGGGCAGTTGGGCTGATGTAGAACCCTTCAACTTGTACACTTTCTTGTGATCTTTAAAACGTAGTCCTTTTACGAAACATTGGTTCTGGAATAGATTCTTACTAATTTTTGTTACATGGTTTACTTGCAAAAAAGCTATGGTGTAACTTACGATTTCCAAATGTCTTATCTTCAATAACAGGATTAGTCTAATGGGGTGTAAGGCCCCTGCGTGCCATAAAATCATAGTCTTAGCCAGCAGGGCATCTGTGGGTCATTTGGACACCCAAACCCTCCAAAACCACCCCTCAGGACACCCAATTTTTTTAGGAGTAATTTCTTAAAAAGTCATTTTCAATTAATTGAATTTCTTTCACTACAATCTAAAATACCATGACATTTTATAAGGATGTTATGCCTTATTTCAATGTGGTTGTAATCTTAGTATATTATGGTCTCTCTTGAAAAAAAGGACACCCAAAAGTTTTACGATTGGCAATTTTGGGCACCCAGTTTCTAAATCCTGGCTAGGACCCTACATGAAACGACTTCTTACCTGGACATATTTCCATGGGTCCACCTCCTGTCGTATTGGGGCGATTCTCTTGGGTTTCTCAGCGCTGCTGGGTGAGGCGACCACCACCTTGGCCAGC
Source organism: Maea johnstoni (assembly GCA_963942565.1). NCBI lineage: Eukaryota > Metazoa > Annelida > Polychaeta > Spionida > Magelonidae > Maea > Maea johnstoni. The sequence continues at coordinate 39,404,112 of OZ012688.1, read as the reverse complement.
TTGGGTAACTTGGGAGCAGGCTTGGGAGGAGCTTCAATAGGCTTAGCATCCTCTGGCGCCTCAGGCTGGATCACCAACACTCCCTCCGGAATATCTAGCTCTTCTGGAATGGAGAACAAAAGTCATATAGCAATCTTCTGGAAAGGAGAACATCTAGCTCTTCAGAAATTAAGAACACAAGTTATATAGCACAATGTTAGCTCAGAGGCCTAGGAACTCCTCTAAGCAATATTCCTACCCGTGCTTACTACTTCGAAAGAAACATTGCATTGACTCTTTAGTTTATCACACATCACCATCTTGCAGGAGTTAACTGGTTATTGGCCAAATGTAACTATAAACTTGTTTGTCAAAAGGTCCTGAAACACAGACTTAAAGTCTAAATTGAAGCAAATGCAGTTCATTTATATATAAACCTTACATAACATGTATTGTCATCAGATGTTATAGGGGAAAATTACAATCTGTCCTCAAGAGGTTTGATAGCAGGCTGCTTCTCTTACCGTTCTCTGTAATGGAGGCATTCATTCGAAGATCCTCCTGCTTGTTCTCGGCTACTGGAGCCGGGCTCTGTTGCCGTGGCGGCAACAACCTAGCCTCCTCCTCCTCCATCATCATCTCCTCCTCACTCGCAGCCGCTGCCGTGGAAACAAACGCTAACGGCGACCGCACCGGTGACAGCGTGCTGTTCACTTTAGGACTACGCACCTGAAAAAATGAATATCTCCATTCTAATACAAACAGCCTTAAAATATTTTATTTATATTCTTTGTGCTGTTCACTTGGGCTATGCACTTGAAAAAAGGGATATCTCCATTCTAATACAAACAGCCTTGAAATACATTCAATTATTCATATTCTTGCCAAAGTTTAATCTGCCAAATTTGTAAAAATTCTAACAATCCATAATTTATGGATACCAGATTTTTTAGAAGATTGATCTGACTTTCTATAGTTCAGCCCAAAGTACAAGGCCTAGTTGAATTAAGTTCACAAATAATGCAAGGAAAACCTTAAAATAAGGTGTGTCCTTGACCTATTACCAAATATGGACATATTTCCACATAGTTAAGAAATGCCAAAACACATAAACCTGGACACAGCACAAAGACATCATTTATAGGTACACCATGACATCCTCACAATGATTGATCGACATACACTTTTGCAATAACATATGCACAATTTCAAATGAGTATTTTACATAATTGGAAAGAAATAACCTCCTCCAATTGCACAAATAAGCGTACCTCAATACTAAATTATGCACTTTCTGCACTGGGCATAGAACACTACATAAACCCCTATTGTCATAGAACACTACATAAACCTATTGTCATAGAACTCTGCATAAACCTATTGTCATAAGACCAACACCTCTGGGCATTTTCACTTTGTAAATAATCAGGTCTATCATAATATAGCATTTGCAAGCTTAAAAGAAAGCAAGCACATTGTAAAGCCAAGGCGAAATGTTATGTATAATGTCATATCATTGTTCCATTTGGAAAAGCACTTGTGGGAATGGATCGGATGTAGCTAGTGGTCCAAATAAAATGGAACCGAAAGCTAATGGTTCAAAAAAGTGAGATGGCCATTTGATAAAGTATCTGTCAAGTAAGGGGTTTTCTTGGGTTCTTATCTCTCTTTTCCCCAAAGCCTCTTAAGCTAATGGTGAAAAAAGTTAGAATAGTGGAGATATGAAATTATAATACTATCATGACTATGCAATAACTAGACTTAATGAACTATCAACCAAGGTTTCCCCAAAATAATACATGACACAAATCATAGCATAAGCAAACCTCCCTCTTTTAGTTTGAAAAAGCAGTATTTGCATCATTATAAACACAATCATGTTTATAACTTTTTGACAGTCTACTCTGTGAAGATGTCAGATTAGTCTAGAATTCCTAATGTGTCTGCATTTTCAACCAAATAGAGTGAAGTTACTCTGTAAATTTGTATTTTAGGCATTTTGCACACTTCTGACTGGAGAATGCTCTCTTATAATTGAGATCTGCAGTGAACAGGTAATGTCACACAGGAGCACATTCTCCATTACAGAAAGGTTATTTAGCATAAGATACCAACAAGATTTTTCATTATTTTTTCCAAATTTACTTCTGTGGAAATACATTACATCACTTCAACCTATGACATTCAGGTGCCGATACAGGATATCAGAGGTACAGACAGCTCTATCATTTCTCTTTCAGCCAAATTCTTAACCCAAATTCTTAAGTTGACAAGTGTCGTCTGGACCTGTCATATTTTTGAAAATAACTTTGGAATAAAGCATTAGAGAGTTGTAGATATAGTTTTAATGAGGAACTCTCCTTCAAGTATTTTCCAATCATTGCTTTTGTTATAGAGATATCACAAAAATAGCCAGGCAGTTTTGCCCGCTACAGGCATGAATGGGTTAATATGCTTTCAATTCGAAAACTTTCTGAATTCAATAGGACTTTGCTGAAGCATCAAACTCATCTCTGTATCTACACCTGACATTTTAACCCATTTTTATATATATATATATATATATATATATATATATATATATATATATATATATATATATATATATATATATATAAATAATAATAATATATATATATATATATATATATATTAGTATATATATACATACATACATATATATATATATATATATATATATATATATATATATATATATATATATATATATATATATATATATATATATATATATATATATATATATATATATATATATAGTGAGGTTAGTGAAAAACAGCAGAAAGCTGGCAGCAGATTTCTCAGCAGTAGCAGTAGTAGTAGCAGTGGTACAAGTAGCACACAAGCTCCAGGGGAGTGGCCACAGCATCACCAACAAGCTTAGCAACAACAACAACAACAACGACAGCCGGCCATGACTACAACAAGCACTGTACATAGCAGACCCAGAGCAGGTAAAGGCGAGAGAGATGATATTGGAATAATAACATAACTACTGGAAGTAAGAGTGGTGGTGGTGGTGAGGGGCGCGCTTTCCCAAGGACTGAATCAGACATGCAATGACAAACTTCTGTGGGTGAGAAAGGACAGAAAAATGAATGGGGGATGAGTAGAAAGAAGAGAAGAAAATGAGATAGGGGAAGGAATGAGAAAATGGGGGACAAGTAGAAAGAAACGAATAGGAGATGGGGGAAGGGATGAGGAAATGTGAAATTGACAAAGCCAATACACAATATGAAGAATACTGTATTGCAATGCAGGGAATGGATATTGTGGTAATGGAGAAAAGACTTGAAGAAGGAAGAAGAGAGATAGGATGGACAAAGAGTATCTGCATAAAAGAGGAGAGGGGGTGAGAGAGGGGTTGAAAGGGAGAGACCCCTCCCATACAATATTTGCCATTACCACTGCAATGGTCCTATATAAAGCAGTGAGGAGTGCCCAGGGGAACATCAGTAAAGTTAAGGGGTTTAGTTAGAAATGCTGCAAGACAGGGTGGTTAGTTTTCATGTTTCTTTAACAATAACCATAACCATAACCATAACATTATAAATCTATACTAGTTATCAGATTAGGTGTTACAGAGTGACCACATTGAATGTTTCCTTATGGCCCCTAGGAGATTTGGTAAGTTCCTATGGTTTATTCGAAACCCTGAGAAGGACGATAGCAGATGCTTCACTAAAATGTTCAAACTATTGCCTATAAAGGATGGTATTCAGATAGAGATTCGGCATTCATAATAAGCAAAGATAGCATAAGCAATGCTTGCACACAAATTTGCTGCAGTGTTAAGCTTTCTCATATGCATTTTTCATAAATAAGCTGCAACTACCCAAAAGTAGTATTGTTTATGACCTTAGAGAATTTTAATTATTTTCATTTTCTTTTTTGGTTTAGATGAGTAGACTATTTCTGCCTTCATAAAACAACAGGTTTTTCGAATTAATATTTTGCATATCACCTGAACACATTCTACACTCTCAACTCTAATTCACAATAAAATACCCTTGCCTTAATCATTTTACTTAAAACCTCTATACTCAGGTGAACTTATGTATGTCCCTTATTCAGATAATTCGGGGAAAGGGTATTATTCCATCTACTCCATGTCCCCACATGGTCTGACTCAACTAGCAAATAAGTTGGAAATTATAAATATATATATATATATATATATATATATATATATATATATATATATATATATATATATATATATATATATATATATAACACTTGCATTGTCAGACCAAGATTAGGGGGGGGGGTGAGAGGGAGGAAGGTTTAAGGGAGGAATATATAATTGTTAGAATATTAAATATTAAATTTATTATAATTGGGTGCAATTACAGGCCTAGGGGATTTCTTTTCAGCCAGAACCAAAGTAAAATGGAATACACCATAAACCTTCAGGAGGGGTGTATTTGAAGCCCTATAACTTTAAAATAGTATGAACAATAGTCAATTAGTCACACACACACCATAATATTTTAAAGGCAATTAAGTTTAAAATATTGTATGATTATAAACATCACATTTTAAGTAAAAGAACCATTTAATTTCGAGCTAAAACATTTTGATTTTATGTGCTAATGATTGTCTATGGTGCGTTTCAATGTGCCTTTTAAAATTAATACATATGTTGCTACATTTGATAACCCAAGCCCCAATAGTCTGTGTTTTTATTCACCAAACATTTGAAAAGAAAATACCTGCAGAAATATTAATCAAATAATCTTTAATATTATCAAAAGGTTATAATTTAAATTTCAGTACCACATGCCAAAAAAATTCTGAACATTTGAAAAAGAAAATACCGGCTCAAATATTAATCAATGCTCTTTCATGATATCATAAAGTAATAATTCAAATGTCAGTACCCCTTGCAAAGAAATTCCCAAATAGCGCTTAAAGAAATAATTTGATATTGAAATATTTTGTAATAGTGTATATATTTGACTCAGACCAGGCATTGATAGAGGCTTATGTGGGCCTGGAGGTGTTACACATGTGAGAAGAAGGAGGAGGAGGAGGAGGGGGAGGGGAGGGTTGGTATGAGTGGTTAGTACTGACCTGGTAGGAGCTCCTCACCACCGTCTGAAAATGGACTTTTTGATGTCGGGGAAGTTTTTGTTTATACTTGGTAGCATAATCACATAAATCACACTCATACACTATGAAGTCATGACCGTGCTCCTCTACTTGATGGTGGAGGTATATTTTTGCGTTAGTCGTGCTGAGTCCACACTCGTTACAGGAATATGTACGAGTGTGCACACCCGGAGCTCCGATACTGCGCGTACTGCTACTGTGAGAAATCGTTGCTATTTCCTCGTCAATCACCAACCGATCATCGTCCTCGTCTACACTATGCTCGGTGCTCACACTTAGTCGCCGCCCCTCAAGATCAAACTTGGCACCACCCTCGCTCCCGACACTGCTACTTCTCCGGATACTCAAACTTCTCTTGTGCACCTTGCGGTGGCGCTGCAGCTCCAATAACGACGCCGTGGCAAATTCACACTTTTCACACGTATGGATCTCCACTGCTTCAGCGTGGGCAGAAATTTGGTGATGAAGAAACTCCTTGGCATTGGCAGTAGAGAACTTGCATCGCTTACAAATCCGTGTCCGTCCCCCTGTTCTGGTTACGTCCTCAACATGTGAAGACATCTCTTAATCTGTTAAAGACGGAGAGGAATTGAGCCAGATCCTCTTCAGCATGTCTGCAAAAGGTTAAAGTAAACAAAATAAAAATAAAATACAGTAAAAGACGAAATACAATGATTAATATAGAATTAGAATTAAAGATGAAGAGGAATTTAGCCAGATCCTTTTCAGCATGTCTGAAAAAAGTTTGAAGTAAACAAAAAAAGAATAAAATACAGTAAAAGATGAAATATAATGATTTATTTTGTCAAAAACAATAGAAAAGGAGAACAAGTATATATCAAAATGTTCAAAAGTACAGTATATCTCCATTTAAACTCCATTGGTGTACTTCCTGATTCAAACTTAATTTATCTATACCTCCATTTAAACTCCATTGGTGTACTTCCTGATTCAAACTTAAGATCAGGATTTCTTTAAATACAACACTGAGACAACAAAGAAATGAGCTTTGTAAGTGACATAGTCGCTGATGGATATCTCAATCGCTTGGAAAGTTGATATGCAAATGGATTATAATATGTATAAATCAATAAAACTATGCTTGGGACAATGAAAGAAGGACAACCTTCCTTCGCTCTATATTGTCAACCAGTAGGTCTTAGACTAAGTACAAAGATAAAAATAAGTGTTTTAATATGAATACAAAATACAAATGTGAAAATTCTTTACTTTGTGTCTTTGAATATATGTCATTGTCCAAGAAAAATGTTACTTATGTTAACAAGGTTGCTTGATTGATACAATGTTTCAGCTTCTAAATAATGGTTTCCTACTTTGACACCAGATGGCTCACTGCTACTGCTCTGCCATCTTTTGTTAAAGCAGTAGAGTTAGAATGTGTATGAGAGGCTGTCACTGGAGTCGGAAGATTACTATCAGGTTATCGGTTGCATATGCTGGTATTCCTTATTCTTATTGGTGTCCCGCCAGGTTTAATATATAACATCAATGCATAATATACAGCATGTGGTTCTAAATATTTAGTTATTCTAAGGATAATCTGACATAAATTCCCTGTTTATATCACCAGACTCAAGCCAAGTCCAATTTTGTCATAATTCTGTGTACATAAACTGGTCAGTGTCTGTGTCTGCTCTCAGCCAATGAGAGAGAGGCAGCTAAGTCTCATGGTGTTCTTTTCCCTGCAAGCCTGACTAAGTGGATAAAGGTGAACCCTGAAAAAGGCAGCTCTTGCATATCCTTTTGGTGCACACTGTAGTAGGCGATATATGTGGAGTGGTGGTATGCTGGCATGTGCCATACATCAATTCCTGTCACACTCTCTCTCTCTCTCTCTCTCTCTCTCTCCTGCGTCACCCTAGGACAACATGTTACCTTCGCCTCCTCAGCCCTTGCTGCTGGCTGGCTGGCTGGCAAGGCTTGCTTATACTACCTGACCTTAATTCTCAGGACAGCCTCTGTTATCTTAACCCTTCCAATGCTGAGGCAACGTTCATTCAAAGCACAAGAACGCCAAAATTGAAAACCATCTGGAAATCTCTCGCTGAGTACCCTCAGATGAGAACCCATCTGCCAGGGTTTCAGTCATTTTCAAGTTTGTTGCATCATTTTGTATTTGGCAAATAAGCCACCACCAGCATAAGGGCTAAAGAAATAAATAGTGCTATAGACCAAGGCACTGTACACTACTCATTAAAAACTAAAATTGATGCAGTAATTCAAATATGAGGCATATCTGATACAATTAAAATCTAAAAGCAGTCTCAGAAAGCCAAGCAGTTGAGAGTTCTGGTTAAGAGTCTAATTGATTAAGTTGGCTCCCTCTTAACCTTTGGATTGATCAAGCATATCATAGAAAGAACGTGATCAGAGACAAGTGAAGTTGCACAGGGGAGATTATTCATTCATGGTCGCTGAGAGAGATATAATACTACCACTTCACATCAAGAGTTGTTCACTTTTTGAAACTTCTTTTCCATGTTTAGGAATGAATCTTCCGTAATACAACATCCTAAATGCAAGGAAGTCATACATCATACACCCTGTTTAATTACTCTTCTGCCAATGTCTGTTAGGGGTGATAAAGGTATTTTATGCTGGTTGAATTAGCTTCCATACCTAAAGGTCATGTATGAATTATGATGCCGAGAAGAGTTATCCGGCACACTTATGGCTGTGGCGGCATTGAGGCAGACATGCCGCCACAGAGAACAGATGTGGCAGCACCATATATGGTGTGATTTTCTCTGCCTCTCTCACCTGTGATTGACACACTAACATTTATGTTCTGCACAGCAGCAGCAGCGGCAGCAACAGCTGATGTTTCTACTGAGAAAGTCCCAGCCATAGAACTGCCCCCTCAAAGCCACTTCGGCAAATACAGCAACACTCTCTATAGAATAAAGCCTTTTGGCACCATAAACATCCTAAGAAAACTTCAATAGGGTTAATGTTTTCTTAAGACCTACAAACTTGGGTCATCTAGTATGCATGACGAGGAACAATATAATGAAATTCAAATATATAGTTCCTGGCAAAACTGAATGTATATCAGCATTACATAAACACGTCTCTTAGTTTAACAGTATGAGCAGAAGTCCAAATATGTTTAATCTATACAGGTTCCTGACCTGGTAGAGGCCACACTTTCATCAGATTGTGTACACACACTCTGGGACAACCTTAGATTTCAGGAGTAGATTGAAATTTGTGAGTCACTGAGTCTGAAATTACAGAGCCAATTTAAAGATGATGAAACAAATGGTAATGTTTAATATGGTTTGCCCATACATGTTTCGGAATGCTGTAGAGCAGTGATATATGTAAAAGGATACTCCTAGAAAAGTAATGCTTAGAGTAATGTGATTCTAATCAATTTAAAATTGATAATGTGTAAGTTCATCCCTTCAATAATTTCCAAAAACGGAAAAGAACAGAACAAAAATCTCTTCACTGCTCAGTATCAAAGAGAGAATGGCAAAATACATCATAAAAAAGTTGGAAATATTATAGTTCATTAATCAGTAAGATATGCATTCTGTTGTGAGGACCCTATGTATAGGTAATGAGTTTGAGTGAGCTATTATGTAGGTTCCGAGAGGAAGATGCTGCTACCATCTCATGGCTGCTGTTCAGGTAGACTAGGTTTCTAGTCCCTAAAAGGTTGACATTCCCTTCTGTGCTGACCAAGCACCACCTGGTCCTCCTCTCATTAGAGATTTAAAATTCTCTATTCCCCTGGTGAGATAAGCAGGGGGGCTAAGGCGCCTATGCGTCCAGCGTTTCATTTGGACACCCAGAACACTGTTTTTTGACAGTTTGGACACCCAAAAATTTATGTCAGAATTTGTTGTTGATGACTTTTCTTAGAAGATAGAAGATGTAGAAGCTGTAGTGTCACCTTTATAAGACACACAAAGCAGTTACTGGCATAAAAAAAGCAAAATCTGTAAATATGTAGTGCCTATTTTATTAGTAGTATGTACTTTGTACTACACTTAGGACACGCAAAAGTCTATGAAACCTCTATTTGGACACCCTGTTTCCAAATATTAGACCATGGAGATAAGCGTAAACTAAATTGACCACTATGGCCACCTACACTATTTGGTGCCAGCCAACAGAAAAAACATGACAGAAAAATACATATGACAGCCTAGAAATCCAGGCTACTGTTCAGGTAATGTGAGCAGTTCCCTTGAAAGCAATCAAGGGAGGGAAAATTCCAGAGTGTGGCTGCCTGCCTGCACAGAGCTTAGGATGACATCCCGGAGTAGGAGGAGCCGCCAGTAGTAGGAGTTGCACCAAGAGTAGAGGGCCCTCCTTCCAGCTGGCCGCACTCCCTGCAAAGACTACAGTAACATGTACTGCTGTACTGCCATTCCCGCTCAGCCAGGCGCGCCGATATGAATGCTAACTAACCTCAACCATCCCCCTTTCTCTTCAGAATCACATACCCTGCATCTCTTCATACAATCATATCCCCCGCATTTCTTCTTTACACCAGACTCTAGACATAGAGATGGATATCATCCCCGTGCAAAGCTGAAAACATCGCTATTTTGAAAGGAGTTTATTTGACTATGTGGATCAGAAACATCAGGGCAATGACACAGAACTCTGCTATAAGCATGTTTTCATACCAAACATTTGATAATTAGGTATTAAGTTGTTTTGCAGCCTTCTTACACATTGAGGATACTTGAATGTCAAATTTCAGTTTGTCATCCAATTCTATAACTAAAAGTTTTACAGATTTTTCAGGTTTGATGTTGATGTTGTCGATGGAGAAGTCTGTTTGCACCTTTTTGTGACCAGGGGCAAGGAAAATTGCCTGAAATTTTTCAGGGTTTGCTTGCATGCAGTTCCTTTCGCACCAGTCGATAGCAATTTATGTCATAAAGATTATCTATCTATCTATCTTATGAAACTGAAAACTCTTATGAAAGAATAGGTATCTCTTCCTCTTAGATAAACGGCAAACAATTACAGATGATCTAAGCTTCTGGGCCAAGCCAATGTTTGCAGACAGGCACATATCTGATAACTAGTTATCTCTCTGAGTCTACATGGGGATTGTTGGATACCTGGAATGCCAAAAACTCAACGTGAAAAAGAGGCTCTCACAACCAGGTAATTTTGTGACATCAGGAGGAAGTGAAATTCTTGGAAAGAACATGAATCGGAGTCTCTTACTCAACCTTTTTAACCCATTCATGCCTGGAGATTTATTTGACCAGTGTCGTCTAAAACCTGTCTAACTTAAAGCTGGAAGTAGCCTCTGAAGTCACATGAAGATGTGCGTAAAAGGTTAACCCATTAATGTTGAAGAGTTCCTCCAGAAATTGTTGTCTGAATCTGATATACTAATCAAAATAACTTAGGAACTGAAAATGATTTTGCCAAAATAGTTGAGTTTTTATGATAGTATGCTAACTAACATTTCTCCTTCAAATCTTTTCTCAATCATGCTTTCACTTGAGAGACTTCATCAAAATTGCCAGGCTTCTTTTGGCGGCTGTGAGCTTCAATGGGTTAAAAATACAAGGGGTTTTACACCTCGCCCATTGTTCGAGGTTGTGTTTCTTTGATGTGGTCTGAAAGAGTCGGCCATTGTAAGAGACCTATCAGGTGGTAGTATGTGACCAAGATACTGATGTGCCACCTTGTTCACGGCACTCCAAAACTGCTTTCTCTATCTCTATCTATTCCTAGAGTCTTAGCGAGCGAGCCAGCGTCAGCCAGCCAGCCAGCGGTGCTAGAGTTCAACCACTTACAGCTCAGGGCCATCAAGAATGAGAATCTGGACTCTTGGATCCAATTAATTTGGGTCTGTGCCCCGAATTAAGCGGCGGCAGTGAGATATGGCACAGCCCCTATCTTATCTCTGCAGTTCATAAGTCACATTGTGGGACAGGAACATCCTCTGCTCTCTCCTAGTGTAGTAGTAGCGGTGCAGGTGAACGAATACCCTATACGGCACATCGGGCCTCTTCTGCTCGATGCTTGAGTTATTTCGAGAATGACAAGGTAGAAACAGGACGGCAAAGAGAGTCTGGTGCAAACTCCATGGAGGCTTGCCAAGTTTTCTATTGTAAGAAATCTTGTGCTTACCTGGTGAGACAACCCAGCTGACAGATGTCTCCTCCGTACCTGTCACACCTGAGTACTGACTGCAGACTGGAACTTTAACGCTTGTACCATGCTTAAGCAAATAGTGTCTCCCCTGGCCACCAGAGGGCAGTCTCACTATGTCACACCTGAGTACTGACTGCAGACTGGAACTTTAACGCTTGTACCATGCTTAAGCAAATAGTGTCTCCCCTGGCCACCAGAGGGCAGTCTCACTATGTCACACCTGAGTACTGACTGCAGCCTGGAACTTTAACGCTTGTACCATGCTTAAGCAAATAGTGTCTCCCCTGGCCACCAGAGGGCAGTCTCACTATGTCACACCTGAGTACTGACTGCAGCCTGGAACTTAAACGCTTGTACCCTGCTTAAGCAAATAGTGTCTCCCCTGGCGACTAGAGGGCAGTGTCTATGTCACACCTGAGTACTGACTGCAGACTGGAACTTTAACGCTTGCACCATGCTTAAGCAAATAGTGTCTCCCCTGGCCACTAGAGGGCAGTGTCTCACTATGTCACACCTGAGTACTGACTGCAGACTGGAACTTTAACGCTTGCAACCTGCTCAAGTAAATAATGTGTCCCCTGGCCACTAGAGGGCAGTGTCTTACTATGTCACACCTGAGTACTGACTGCAGACTGGAACTTTAACGCTTGCAACCTGCTCAAGTAAATAATGTGTCCCCTGGCCACTAGAGGGCAGTGTCTTACTATGTCACACCTGAGTACTGACTGCAGACTGGAACTTAAATGCTTGCAACCTGCTCAAGTAAATAGTGTGTCCCCTGGCCACTAGAGGGCAGTGTCTTACTATGTCACACCTGAGTACTGTCTGCTGACTGGAACTTAAACACTTGTACCATGCTCTAGCAAATAGTGTGTCCCCTGGCCACTAGAGGGTAGTGTCTCACTATGTCACACAGGTCTGAATACTGTCTGCAGACTGGAACTTTAACTCTTGTACCCTGCTCAAACAAATAGTGTGTCCCCAGGCCACTAGAGGGACACAAGGGGGTTTGTTGAACCCTTCAAACTCCTACTTCTGCAACTGGGTGAGAGTAGAGATATTAGCCATGAAGAGATCAGGTAGTAGAGATATCAACTGGTGAAGAGATGGCGTAGTAGAGATATCAACTGGTGAAGAGATGGCGTAGTAGAGATATCAGCTGGTGAAGAGATGGGGTAGTAGAGATATCAACTGGTGAAGAGATGGCGTAGTAGAGATATCAGCTGGTGAAGAGATGGCGTAGTAGAGATATCAGCTGGTGAAGAGATGGCGTAGTAGAGATATCAGCTGGTGAAGAGATGGGGTAGTAGAGATATCAGCTGGTGAAGAGATGGCGTAGTAGAGATATCAGCTGGTGAAGAGATGGCATAGTAGAGATATCAGCTGGTGAAGAGATGGCGTAGTAGAGATATCAGCTGGTGAAGAGATGGCGTAGTAGAGATATCAACTGGTGAAGAGATGGCGTAGTAGAGATATCAGCTGGTGAAGAGATGGCGTAGTAGAGATATCAGCTGGTGAAGAGATGGCGTAGTAGAGATATCAACTGGTGAAGAGATGGCGTAGTAGAGATATCAACTGGTGAAGAGATGGCGTAGTAGAGATATCAGCTGGTGGAGAGATGGCGTAGTAGAGATATCAGCTGGTGAAGAGATGGGGTAGTAGAGATATCAGCTGGTGAAGAGATGGCGTAGTAGAGATATCAGCTGGTGAAGAGATGGGGTAGTAGAGATATCAGCTGGTGAAGAGATGGCGTAGTAGAGATATCAACTGGTGAAGAGATGGCGTAGTAGAGATATCAGCTGGTGAAGAGATGGGGTAGTAGAGATATTAACTGATAGAAATAGAGCCATAAAGAGATGGTGGATTAGTAGCCTAAGGCAGTGAGGCGGTGGCGTAACACCAGCCGGCAAGTCAGTGTTGGCACACACAACTCTTTGGCAACAACTGGCAGGAGCAGCAGCAGCTAATGGGCAGAACAGTAGCATTGTCATGGGGATATACCATCCTCCAATTACTGGCCCCAAACATCACAGGGTTCATGGGAAAGGTTCAAGTATTGAAAATAGGAAAAAATAGATAAGATTAGAGCGTGGTTAACCCCTTGATGCTTAAAGAGTTCCTCAGGAAATTGTCATCTCGGTCTATAATACATTTATTACAATGAACTTTACTCAAATCCATATAATATAATAAATTGTCATATGCCTTCAATGAGTTAGCTTCTACTATTTTTCTTTTTTATATAAATAGAAAAGATACCTTAAGATACAGCTATTACAGAATAAATGCAAGTATCAGCATCCAAATTGTCATGGAAACAACGATATGAAGCCACAATGGTTGTTACATCATTTGGACACATAATGCAAGCAACAGGTAGTGACTTATAAGAATATCACTGAAACCAACATTTTTCATTGGGGAATCACAGGCTATGTGACTTACAAAACTGGACATGATTACAGACATCCTGATATTACTAGTGCTCATTTCCCATCGGATCTTTCACTAAGTAACTGTACAACACAAAAGGTCTCCTTGTAGGAAATCAAAGCACACCACGTGCTGCTGAGCTGCTTATCTACCCTGCGCATCTCCATCCCATAAATCAGCTGACCCAGCCTTTGTAAAACAGTGACACTAAACAATGAATCTAAAAACACCTACATAAAGACTCCTGCTTCTGTTTCAGTCCTGCTTCAGCCTGTGTAACATGTTCACAACAAAAGCTGTAGCAACTCCTCGTCCTCTGGGATGTCCCTGAAGAAGAGGTGCTTTTCACACCTGGCTAACTAACTCAGGGTCTACTACCAATACATTAACTCTCCTGCTGTGGAACACAGGTATGCATGCTAAATATGCATGCAGTGCTGGCTGGCTCTGGCCCCGGGCGATTTACAATGCCAGGTGACCCACGATTACCCCATCTCATAATAGCATCCTCCTGGCATCAGAACCATCACCGTATGCGGGTCATTAAACATGCAAGAATCTCATCAAAGCATCAAATCGTCACTTTTGGACCAACAACTTCCTCTGTAAGAATAGGATTTGGAATCTGAAAACACTATCTTTTAATTTTGGTTCCCAAAACCTAAAGAGGAATTGCTGGGTGATAGTTTAGGATGGGTAGCCCGAGGCAGAGTTAGTGGCATGTGGCATAAAGATTGGTCATCCTTGTGGAGCCTCTAGGGATATTTTCTCTGCAGCAGAATCTCCAGGAAAGTGCCTTGTTATGATGAGACTCTAGATTGTTTTCTTTCTACCCTGTGGAGCCTCTGTGCTTTTAAGTTAACCATCAGGATCCCAGTATCAGCACTAAACCACCTGTATGCAGAGTGCCCATAGCTGGAACCGCTAATTCATGTTCCTGGCAACTGGAACCGCCTATCCCTTATACTGCTGGTGGCTAATTTTGCCAATACAAAATGATGCAAAAAAACTTTAAGATGACTGAAACCCTGGCATATGGGTGCTCATCTGAGAGTACTCTGCATGAGCTTTCCAATGTATACCAACAAAGCAGGGTTTAGATGTTTTTCAAAAATCTTTGAGTCATTGCGCTTTGAATGGAAGTAGCCTTAGCATAGGAAAGGCTATGTAAATTACCCCTATAGCAAATCTTATATATCATGCTCTAACCATGAAAGTGTTTCTGTATACATTATGCCCATATAGGCCCTTACATCATATTTGCGAATACAACTATCTGTGGGTCCTACCAACCTGCTTACTGTAATACCTGATACATATTAAAACTCCTTAAGAGGATTAGCCTGGAATACCTCATGCCAGCATTTAAGCTGGCTGGTCTCAAAGCTGTAGAACACCTCTAAGCTCACGTTTCATAAGAGTTTCACTCAAAGAAGTCTGATCCTTTCATACACACATTGCTAAGGTAATTCGATATTTAGAGAGGTGAATATTTACACTTCAAGAGTACAAGTGATTTTTTTCTTTTGAAGAATTGGGGAGATGAAAAAAAAAATTCCCGAAATAGTTTAAACTGAGGTTAATTGCAAAACATCTGCACCCAAGTCAGAACAAAAGGGTTTATTTATGTTGAATGGAATTTAGATCAGCTCTCAAGGGTCAAGAAAAACTAAGAATTGCATGGTCTTTGATACTGAGGCTTCTGTTAACACACTGAATGAGAGAAGCACTTTCCCTTTGAGATTCACACATTGGTTTATGAATAGGGATTGTATGAAGAGTTATGTTTATTGTATTACAATGACAACATTAAAGATTTAATGTGGAAAGTAAGTCTTCAATAATACATCAATGGTGACAAGAGCAGGGCAAATTCAGAAAGTGTTTAAGTGAGTATGATGAGGCCTCGTTGGGCCTAAGGTGGAATCAAAGAGAAATTATGTGTGAATATGTCCTTTTCAAAGCCCCTGATGGTGCCTGAAGCAGCTATTTGTATCAATTCTCACAGAAGAAAGTTTTTCTGAAGCGTTATCTTTCCCCTTACTTAGGTCTGTAGCAGAACAACTGCACTTACAAGGCAAGTTGTAGAGGTACTTCCTGCTCTATTTAAGGGCTCCTAACAGAGCCAAAGGCAGCCAATGCATTAATACATTAGAAGTGGTACCTGTGTCCGTCTATAAGCCCCTAGCAGTGGCTCTGTCTGCATAATACATTGACACTAAAGAAGAAGTTAAGTTTTGGAAATATCACCTGTGCCCCTCTGTGTGCCCCTGGTAGTAGTGCCAATAGCAGGTGATACATAAATGCCTCCACTAGAACACTGAATTAAAAGTGTTCCCTGTGCCCCTTTGTGGGCCTCTGACAGTGCCAACAGCACAACATCTTGCATAACTACCGTGGTTTTTGTAAGTGTTACCTGGGCGCCCACGGGGCCCCAAAAGTACCAGTACTGACATGATACATATCTACCTCCACTGCAGAGGCAGGATTTTGGAAGTGATACCTGCGCCCCTTCGTGGGCCCCTAACAGTGCCAGTAGCGGAATGATACATAAATATCTCAAGTGGAGAGTCAGGTTTTTGTAAGTATTACCTGTGCACCCCGCCTGGGCCCCATGGCGGTGGCAGTGTCGTTGTCGGCGGAGTGAGTGGCAGCAGTGTGCATGAAGCAGAAGCAGTAGTTGTGGTAACAGCCTGAAGGCAGGCCACTTAACGACAGCATCAGTCATAGAGCGGCGGCAGTAGCCTGGCAGCCCTCCGCATCCGCCTGTCTCTAGGACAACCGCATCATCATCCTCATCCTCATCCTCCCAACACTCCCACTGATACATGCCCACAAGATCTAACACCTACTCCCTTTTACTTTAACCAATCCAATGCTGAAACTACTTTCGTCCAAAGCATAAGAACACAAAGTTTTTAAAAACCATCTAACCCTGTCATCATGGTATTCATTGGATAGCCCTTGCTGAGTACTCTAAAATGAGTACTCAGGGTTTCAGTCATTTTTCCAGGTTTTTTGCATCATTTTGTAATAGCCAATTAGCCACAAGGAGCATAAGGGTTAAAGGGCCTTTTCATGGTCCACAGAACCTAATACCGGTAGTTCTTTAGAAATAATGTAAGACAAGAAGGTAGTCCTAACAAAGTATTTGACTGCCCATAAAGAACTTCAGATTAGTGATGTGATGATAAAAGAAACATTGTTCCTGAGATCAAAATACAATCATGCCTGGTGGAACTATCAGTTGAATCTGTTGTATCAACAACTAAGCATATAATTCCACCCAGGGTGACTGATAGATTAATGTGTCCCAGGCACTTGCCCAGATGACAGAACTTAACCCTTATGCTGCAGGTGGCTAATCCTTTCAATACAAAATGATGCAAAAACCCTAAAAAATGACTGAAACCCTGGCAAATGGGTACTCACCTGAGAGTACTCAGCGAGAGCTATCAAATGAATACCAACATGATAGGGTTTAGATGGTTTTCCAAAATGTTTGCGTCCATGTGCTTCGGACGAAAGTGGCCTCAGCATTGGGATGGTTAAGCCCTGTTCGCCCACTAGCACTCTCTATCCCGTCCTGCTGTTCCCTGGCACCAGTGAAAGCCACTTGCGATGTATCCACATGTTGCATGTACAGACCATCTAATCCTTTTAATAAACAAATAATTCCTTGCATGCGTGTGGCCTTCTTTTACGGAGGAAATGCGTTTATCCTCTGAGTAGACTTGCGGTAAATCCTCTTATATCAAACCCTTACTAACAAAGCATTACTCTAATTGTTCTTTAAATGAGTTTGTCAAATACCTCAAATATCTACAAACCTGAAACAGTTAGCCATAACAATTTGCAGGCGACACACTTCATAGCAATCACTTATTTCTGTTTCTCTTTAATATCTTATTTAACTCTCATTATATTAAAAGAATAGTGTGATGACAGTTACGAAAACTAAACTTCTTATCATTTAATAAGGATTGGTGGCAATCTCTCTGATATACTTCTCATACATACTATACAGGTACCCTCAGAGTACAGTTAAGCCTCTCATTGCGAACAATTGGAGATGCGAACACCTCCTAATGTGAGTACAGTATCCCAGTCCCATTTGTACCTTTTACATTGAGAAAAGACCTCTGAGATATGAACACCCCCTAATGTGAACTCTTTTGCCCTGGTCCCATTAAGCCTTTATGTATGTGGTATCACAGTAGCTGCTCCTAAGGGTAGCCTGTGAGTAATTGGGTTACTCCCCGGGTTCTACCAGAGCAGGAAGTTGGCTTAAGGGTTGTGCATGCTCTAAGGGAGCTGACCTAAGAGATCAGCTCCATGAAAAGGTTCATTCCTTGAGAGTTCCTGTTTGCTGTATCATTGAAAACAGGTTGTTCTACATGTTCTACCTTCAGCTACATCCTTTATTGGCCCACTTCCTGCCTCCCGCCTGTAACCATAAATCTAGCAGAGCAATCTACAGACAGAATGCTGCAGGTGAAATCACAGCAATCATTCAGTGTTTTTTATTTCCTCCTTTCCCCTCCATCAGTCGACAATAACATACTGATCATGCATACATTATGGTAATCATCATCATCATCGTCTTTGTCACCACCACCACCATCATCATCATCATCATCATCATCATCATCATCATCATCATCATCATCATCATCACGATGTCGTCCACACTATCCTACTGATTTACTAATGGAGACTTATGCCACTCAGAGACATAAGTTATAAAGTCACCAACATCATCATCCTGATTGACTAGCAGACATTATTATGCCAACTATGTAACAACAAGTATGAAGTCTTCCACACAATCATACTGATTTACTGGCAAAAACGTATGCCACAATTTTTCTTATTGACTAGCAGACTTGTGGCAATTCGGTGACAAGAATTATGAAGTCTTCCACACAATTATACTGATTACCTAACAGACTCGGCCACTTGAGTGACAAGAAGTATGAAGTCTTCCAAAAAATCATACCAATTAACTTATGCCACATTTGTAAAGAAGAATTCGCCGACACAAGTATGTAGATTGATTGGGCTGATATAGGGGTGTTCTCCCAGCATATCATTACTGTTATAAAATAGCACATGTGTGATCTGGAATTGATTGGGTTGATATAGGGGTGTGTTCTCAGAGCAGTCGTCCCAGTACATCATTACTGTTATACAATAGCACATATGATCTAATCCCATGCGTTGGAAGAGGTTGTCCTCTCACTGAGCCAGGCAGGTGCACCCACCAGCCCCCCTCCTCCTCCTCCTCCTCCTCTGCCGCCGCCGCCGCCGTCGCTGGGTCTCGATGACAGTCCCGCAGCAAAACTGCGCACTGTTTACCTACTATACATAGCACACAACTATTACAGTTGAAAATCTGCCTGAGAACAAACAACATTCCGCTACTCTCCTCACGGAACCATGAGGTCTCATCATCAAGCCATTCATCCAGCTCATTTCCTTTCGGGGACCTTGAAACTCCTTCAACCGACCAATCAAGCGGCACTTCTTTGAAGCATCTTCAACTATCTCAGTGTAATCATATGATCGGAATGAACTCTACAAGTTTAACCCATTCATGCCTGAAGAGCCCAAAACTGCCTGACTCTTTTGGTGATATCTCTCTAACATAGGCAAGTTTCAAAAAATATTTGATGGAGGAATGTAGTTTAGAAAATAAGAAACAACTCCCCTTCAAATAATTTTCCAATTTATGCTTAATTTCAAAGTTATTTTCAAAAGAATCTTAGGACCAGACAACAATATTTGAAGGAACTCCTGAATGAATATAAACAGATCAAAGAGAACAACTGTCATGCAAATTATCAATTTACAATATGACCCAATGATTGAATGAAATTGCTACATTTCTCATATCAACTTATTCAGAATAAACTTATAACTTTTCTTTTATGTTACCAACCAAGTTCACCTACAGAATCCCAGGAAAAGATGATATATATCTAAAAGCTTACATTTAAACATAGCAACTTTATTGCCAATTTCATAGCTCAACTTCATCAAGTTCTGGCAACGGTATAACTAAAATCTGTATGAAGCAGGACAGTAAAGGTACTGTTTTGTAACTGCGTGCCGGCCTCGCAATTTGTGGGTTTGGAACTGTGCCAAGCCCACCTATTGGTATCATTCGGAGAGTAATGAGATTTCAGACTTTTAGACAGTGAGTCAACTTACAGGTAGTGTATTCACGATCAAACCCACCATTGAGACACCAGGAGATCAATCAGAGTTTGAAAAGCTACCCCTTTAACCCTTATGCTGCTGCTGGCTGATTTGGTGAATACAAAATGATGCAAAAAAAGCTTGAAAATCACTGAAACCCTGACAAATGGGTACTCATCTGATAGTATTCAGCGAGAGCTATCAAATGAATACCAACATAACAGGGTTTGGATGATTTTCAAAAATCTCTGCATCTTAGTGCTTTGGACGAAAGTAGCTCCAGCATTGGAAGGGTTAAAATAAGAAAGGAGAGTTGTATGATGGAGTTACAGAATGTGAACTACAAAGCAATTTCCTGTTTTACAAACATGGTTGCCAATGATAGCTGGCACTGAAGAGGAAACTGAGAGTGGACTAATCATTGTGCAACCTTACGTAATTTCCACTGGTTTCTGGCCCAATAATTCAAACTCAACAAAGCAGTTTAAATTCCAGTCAATTAAGACTACCCTTTATAGCATTAGCTGCAAGATGTCTTCCATAAGTGAGGCGTCCCATTCCAGCATTTCACAGATATTTTGAATCTTTGAGCAAGAATGACCCAAAGTAGAGTAAAACAGGAAACATTCACTTTTTGAAATAATGATTAACTCTTAGCCAACACATATGTCAACTTCACTATGCAATATTTTTTATTCTATAAACATATTTTAATACATCTGAACTTTGTTTTTACTGTTGTGCTCCCAATTTGTTTACATGCTTTAGGAGCACTTCTTCACATTTTACAATATGCAATACTAAAAGCTGCTAGGTGATTCAAAGCACATGCATCTAAAATGAGAAATTTCCATTTATATTGAACTAAATGGTACAGAAGATGTTTTAAGCAATAACTAAATCTGATACTGGTTACTAAGACAGCAGTAATCCTTGAAAAATATTAGAATTTGGCCATGGCTAGTCAGAAATGGTAACTTAGGGTATGGTAGGTGTTGGGGCTTCAATTAGTTGTGCAGGTACATGGTGTTGTGGTTGGTGGCAGGCAGGGTATTGTGGGGGTTCATAGATCAGCTCTGCTGCGCCCTTGACGGGGTGCTATCTGGAGCTGAATGGTATATAGGGTACAGCTCTTTCTTTCTCTGGCATGGTAATCTCCACCACCATCTCACCCCAGGTCCTTTTCCCTTAAGGAGCAGTGTACATGCTATCTAGGGTCAGTAGTAGCATCTCTGCAAATAATAGAGTGCAGGGTATGTGTGTAGCCAGCCTGCAGTCAGTTGGGCGACCCCACTGTTCATCCTTAGATGAACAAAAAAAAATAGATATGTAGCGAGAGATCAATTACTATATGCGTTATGGTGAAGACCAGGCTATGGAAAGGGTCTCGAATATGGCTTAAGTGTTACATCACTAGGAGACAAAGAACAATGAGAGCTCTTGTATTGTTGAAATTACAGAGAAACTAATGCACCAACATGCGCAGAACACAACTTTTGGGCTTTTCACCACAGCCAGTTTGTTGAGGTTCACCGGCTGGTTTCATATCCACTTGTATTTATTCATCTAAGGTTCATCTTCCAGGGTCTGACACTTATATTTTAGGCTAGGGGCCCGAATAATTTCTGGTTAAAATACATACTATTTTGGGCACCTAGCCTGAGAAATCTAGGGGCCCACAGCAAAATCTAGGGGCATATGCCCCTGGGCCCCTGGGAAAGTCGAACCCTGTCTTCTAGGTGCCTTGGTGACTGGTATTTATAAAAACCTATCAGGGCAAGGACACCAATCAGTCAGTATCCGAGAAGTTAGGCGAACCATAAGCTTCTCTTCAGAGACTCTTGTATCTCTCCAGCCATTCTTCATCTTCTAGGTTAAAGAGATGACCTGAGTTGATGGTAATTCAACCAATCAGGGCAAGGACACCAGTCAGTCAGTACACGAGGGGTTCGATGAACCATCAGGTACTCTACGGAGGCTCCTATGTCTCTCCTTCCATTCCAGGCACCCAGGTGAGCTAAGTTGGTGACAACCAACCATGGCAAGGACGACCGTCAAACGTGAAAAACAGCTGTTCACCACTAAGGCTGAAAACCAGCAGAACATCATTTTTTATGGCCACCATGATTCAAGAGCATGTGCGGGAAAGATTATAGCCATATTTAGGCATAGTTCTTGTGTAAGGAGTTGGAAACATTCGGCTACTCATAAACAATAGCTTTTTTTGCTCTCATATCTTCCTGTTATCTGCTTGGCTTACCTGACATCAAATGGGGCGCAGGCAACCAGTGCAATTTACTGGATGATTTAGAACCATTTAGCTGCAGCCAGGTACCTGCCTCAGACAGGACCTTTCCCATGAGGCCACCTTAATTAAGATAGGAATAATACCCAAGGCATGCGAAGGAGAAATCCACCTTTAAGTTGCAGCAGAGGAGAAAAATGCTGTTTCTGCAGCCAGCCAAGAAGAATTACAACTAATGAAAATAAGATACTCAATATCCAAATACATTTTATGAATATGCATGTAGTATGATTACATGAGAAACCTTCAATCACAAACTTAAAGATCGAGTAGAAAATTTGTGAAAAGGTTTGGCCCATCAGGGGCAGATCCCATTTTGTTACGAGAAGGCCTGTCTGACTAGGTAGGCTGTCTACCAGGAGAGGTTCCAGGACATGTGTGTGGGGGGTTTGTTCTTCGTGGGAGGGTCCATTTCTTACAGAGGGGTAGATCCAGTGACTAATCGCCAGGGCTCGTCCAGGCTGTCTTTTGGACTGGTATTAACCTGAAAAACTCCTTTTTAGACAGGCAAAAATTCCAAAGAAAAATTTCAGTCATGACTCTTTTGGGTAATATGCCACGTTTTTTGTCAGACCCCCTCTGTTTCAGCAACTGGTTTAAAGAGTCTGGATCCTATGTGAATTCTCACCTGTGCTCTTGGGGGGCCGAAATAGTGCTATCTCCTTCATGGTCATACTGCATGTACACCTCACACTGTGGTATGCCAACAATGCATGAGTCTACCTGGTAGCGACCCCAAGGACGTGGCGGCGAGGTGTCACTCTTGGACATTGTTCCTCCTCCTCCTACTCCACCACCGAGCCAGCCAGCCAGCCAGCAGCCTGTTGACTGTGACAGCTCTTGGCACATGCACCCCTCAAACATAGGTGCTGTATGAATCACCTAATCACAACGGCATTTCATCATGCTGCCTCCACGTTATCTTATAGTTTCCTCCTCCTCCTCCTGCTTCTAGTTCATGGTTCTACCTGTAGTGGTGATCACACTACCATGACACGCTGGCTGCCTTCGTATCAATTACACCACTGCGTGAAATAGGCACATTTCTTGGAATTACTTACAAAAAGAATTCCCCCATTCAATTGTGCACATAGTAATAAATGTCGTTTCTGAGAGGTGTTAAAATACCCTTCTTAGAATAACAAATAAAACTTGAAGGATGTAACTTTAATCTTGCTTTTTTCAAGGAATGGGATGTAAGCACATATCAATTGTTATCCTCTATGAATAAAGCCTATTGTTTATTGTTCAAAAGTATTATAGATGAAATGAAAAATCATAAGTCCCTATCAACTATTAAATAACAGTCTTCAATGCTTTTTTCCCTCTCCTTCAGAATTGTTACATGATAACATTTCAGCCATTCCCTAAGTACTGGTCTAACCATTAACTAATTACTTGTGAGCAATAGTCCTACAACACCTTCCAGTACATGTGTATAACTTGCCCGTTCATTACAGTCCAAAGGTTACCTCACCCTCTACATTACATTAGATAAATATTTCATGAATTTGAATAGTTTATGAAAAAAAGAAGAAAATATCTCTCCTCAATGATTTTGTAAATGAAGGTCAGGGGTACATCCAATCATTTTTTTATATTTCTAAATGATTTTTATTCAAATCTCCACGGGTCAGGCCAGACCCACATATAAAGACCCACATATACATCCAATACGATGACCATTATAATTGTTGATACCATTTTCAATATAATTAATCCCTATAGGTCACATGACCACCAGATAACCCTTCAACAGAACAGACATTAAAAATGGATTGTTTTTCCAACCTCCTGCCCTTCAGGAGGCCAGAGAATACCGCTTGCTCATAGTTTCAAATCAATCACTTGTGTGAAAAGTTAACTAACATTCTCCTCTTGACACACGGTAACCTATACCAACATACAGGAACACAGAAATGATGACTTTTATCAGTTTTCTGACAACTGATCAAATCAGCTTAAGTATATATAGAACTGATTATTAGTCAACCTTTGATCAAGTCATTCTGATCTTCCTTGCTGTCACCAACAACTTCCACTAGGAATCCAACACACTCATTCTGTACAAAGAGGAAAACTCACAGAATGAATCTCATTTATTAATGCACTTATCAAAAATGATTTTTCGGTATCTTTGAAGACCATTCTTTCAACTTGAAATTATTTCAAAACTGATGAAGATATTTTGGAAATGATAGTAAACAAACAAATTTCATTCAAAAAAGATCTTGTAATTCAACTCTAATTGAAAATTTCCTTCATTATCTTTTAATTTCCATAAATCAAGTCCACAACTAAATGTGTTTAGCTATCAGATTATGATACCATTTATATAAATGCATTGATACTCACAATAGTTTAAGAAAATATAAGATTTCTACCTAAAATATCTTTTAAAAGCCCAATATCTTCATACTGGAATTTACAGATAGCTTGAAATGACACTAATATTTTGCTTGATTGCATGTCTGCTGACCATAGTAGTACAAAGTGGAATGACTTACTTCTCCATGGTTATCTCATTTCAAATGACTTGTAGAAAGGTGTCTTGTAGATTCTGTATGTTCTCACAGACAAGTTCTTTAAACAATGTACAAAGACTGTTCTCCTAGGTAGGCTCTCTCACTACCTCTTACTGAAGATGACAATTGTGAGATGGAATCTTGACAAGTCTTTATGTCCTAAAAGACACCTCTTCAGACAGCATTAGAAAACTCAGTTCTTCTATGGTCTCTCACCACCCCTTGGTAAAGATGGTACATGGCAACTCTCACAGATTCCCTCGCATACACCACTTCAGACAGTGTAAGGAAGATCTAGTTCTCCTAAAAGTTGGTCAGTACTACCCCTTGGTGAAGAAGGTACTAAAAGAATGTTTTCCAAAAACTCTTTGAGTCCTCATAGACACTTCTTCAGACAGTGTGAGACAAATCAGTCCTCCAAGGGATTCTCACTCTAATCCTGATGATCCCTGGATTAGATGGAAGGAGATTTCACCAATCCTATGGTCTACCTGTGTATTGTCCTAGGTGCTTACCTGTCTGTAGTTAGGTCCATGGTGATGTGCTGCTGCTGCTGCTGCTGAGTGGCACAGTCTGCAGGGGAGGAGGCGGTTGCCCACGGCAGCTGCTGTCCTCCTCCTCTGGGCTACTACTACTAGCTACCAACAGCTGGACACACACGCAGGCTGGCTGCGAGGCAGGGCAGTGGCAGGCGTACTACTACTGACCAGACAACAGACACCGACCGGCACACACGCACAACTGACCCCTCCTCCCTCAAGGCAGGAGCCCATATCTACTTTCTCCACCACAAAACCACTACTAATCTATCTCTCTAATCACCATACTGGACAACTGGGGTACCTGTGCAGAAGTTTTGTTTCCTAAGAGATGGAAAGCCCCTCATTTCCTTATCTACCTTACAGACACCAGATTTACCTGTTGAAATCCACCAACTATTTATAACCCTATCAGACACTTGAATCACCTGTAGAGACATACTAAGAGAGAGAGAGAGAGAGAGAGAGAGAGAGAGAGAGAGAGAGAGAGAGAGAGAGAGAGAGAGAGAGAGAGAGAGAGAGAGAGAGAGAGAGAGAGAGAGGAGAGAGAGAGAGAGAGAGAGAGAGAGAGAGAGAGAGAGAGAGAGAGAGAGAGAGAGAGAGAGAGAGAGAGAGAGAGAGAGAGAGAGAGAGAGAAACTTTCTGTGTTCTGATCTACCTTCCAAACACCTGATTAAGCTATTGCTATAGTAAGGTAGCCAATTACCTGAGAGAGACTGTGATGTCGCCCGCAGCAAGGTAGGTATCCGCCTGTTGCTCCATGGCTATCTATGCTCTGAGTACAACAACGACAACTAAAAGTTCATCACGACTGGGATGATGTTATTCTCCTCATCCCACTGCTGCCTACTGCTGCCTGCCTCCTGTCTACCTGAGCTACTACTGCTCCTCCTCCTCCTACTCCTCTTACGCCTCAATGACGATGCTAGTTTTTGTCCTGTTCTCTCCAGCCAGTCATATTGCGTCTCTAAAATTAGCCGCAGAGACTAGTTGGCATTCCACTGGCATCTTGATCACAGCGATTGTAGCAGCAGCAGCAGTGGTGGCAGTGACAGCAGTGGTGGTGGCGGTAGTAGTAGCTTGAGGATCAACTACCTACCAACTACCTGGAGCTATCAGGAGGACCACAAAGTCTAGCCTCACAACTTTTCACTCAGAGATAACTTATCCCGAACAACCAATCAGCAGAGATTAGAGGATTCACATAAAGCTATTAATGATTAGCAAGGTGCTTTTTTGCTACTTTTCACTGGCTAGAAATAAGTTATAAGACCATGTAGTTCAACAAAAGATAGTATTTGGAGGTATCAATCACCAAAGAATGAGGGTTTAAAGCCGGACCGGCATATAAAGGCCATTTAATGCCATAAAACCTTACCAAAAAGTGTATCTGAATCAACCCCAAATCTAGAATCTTCAAAAAAATGTAATCCTCTTCTTCAGTTAAACAAGTAAGACAAATGAAATATGAAGTAATTCCAGAGCTTACATAGTTTGTAGATTAGGTTCCTTTTTCTTTCTTATGAATTCACATGTTTGAATTGGTAGCCATCTATACCATGGTTACATTCTTCAGGGGTCAGGTGCAGGCCCTGATAAGCCCAATTAATCTTGGGTAAAATAACAGTCAATGTTTCTCTATCAGCAGTTGCAGAAACAGAGGGGTTTCGACGAACCACCCTTTACAAATTAAACTGTTTATTTTCTTGCTAAGAATTGTCACCTTTCTTCATTTGTTTTTTTACAGGTAAAGTGCACAGGGAATTGCACTTTATTTCATGCTTTTAAGAGGAGGCAGGGGCCATTCATCCCCCCTCATCAGACAAGTTGCAGGATATCCATTCTAAGTGTTTATCCCACAAAAGTCAACCTATCCATACTCTTAAGTGCCAGTTGCATCTCCATTTCTCAAATAATGTTTGTTCCACACATGATGAACGAATTATATTCAAATATGTTTCATATGTTTATGAAATGGTTTAAATATCACATGACATTAAAATGCTATTATCATAAAGTTATTTTTTCTTCATGAGCTGATAATTGAGAAGCTATTTGAGAACTAATGATGGTGGCTCAGCTTTCATCTGGTTAGTATTTGCTAGATGTTTTCATTGCCATATTTAATTAACAAACTATCGTGGCTTTCAATGGACTTCATGAACATAAGAACATAAGATATATACATGTATATCTAATTGACCAATTATTTTTAAGTTTTGATAACACATTAATATGTGTATAGGTATGAGAGTTATTGGTGAGAGACAAATTTTTATAACCTCACCTGATAAAGTACAATGAGAAGGAAGTAAACTGAGAGATTCAGACTAACATCAGTAATAACCTTTATAGCAATGACAACACTACTGGTGAAGAAGATGCAATTGCTGAGGAATAAGACAATGGAACGTTAACCTTTTAATGCTCACATTGGCCAAAAGCCGCCTGACAATTTCGGTGAAATCTTTCATGCAAATGCATAAGAAGGAAAATATTTGAAACCTCCTGCAGGTTGTGACAGCACTATAGAGGCATGAACAGGTTACCCCATTTATGCTTACTAGTTTGTCTAGAAATTGTTGTCTTGATCTATGATACATTTAATGTTAAATTGGAAATTAGGAATGATCAAACAAAACATTTGAAGGAGAGTTGTTAATACAGTTGCGATGAACATTTCTTCTTCAAATATTTTCCCAGCTATGCTTCCCCTGTAAGTTTTCAACAAAGTTGTCAGGCTGCTTTTTGCTGCAGCGAGCATGCATGGGTTAATCTCTTCAAGGAACCATGGCCACAATAGCGTATGTTTGTCCCAATGACCTTCAGAAGCTGAGCAGCCAGGGCAATCTCCCCGCTTGACCTATGGGTATGTATTGGAACAGGTGAGGCACTGTTGATCTGTTTGTCTAGCCAGACCAAAGGCTCAATAAAGCCACGGCTGGCCAATAGCCCTTTTCAGGAACTGTTTAAACTACACACTCTGAAAGCTAATAACACAGGATCCCAAATAAGGGAATCACTTTCAAAGAGATTGAGTTTTAGCTTAAATTTTGAGAATGGCATCATTTTCCAATAATTCTATGATTGAGGATACCTGAAATCCTTCTTAACTCAACAGCAGAAGTCTCCCAATCCTCATTATTGGAGGGTGACTGGCTGAAAGTCTGCCATGCAGTGTTGAGTCCCTCTTCCCAAGCATGTGATGATGAGACTGACACTTGAAGCACGCTACTATGGGCTCTATCACTTAGGGTTTCCTCTTACCTCTTTATCAGCAGGAGCCGTATCCACTCAGAGAGCCACAGGTACAGGTAAAGTACAGGTAAATACACCTGTGATAAAAGCCTCACAGTGATAAGGGACTTCAACAGGTAGAGCGCCTATCTAATTCAAATCCTTTCTGTGCTGTTGCTTCAGAGTTGTCTCAGTCTAAGTGCCCCACACCCCTCTACTCATTATTCTCCTACTCTTCCATACCCTGTTGGGTACGCCCCCATGTTCCATCTCATGACTGGCAAATTCCACAGCATGCCCCATATCGTTTGCCAATGGCTCAGGTATCGTGACAGGAGCCGGGCAGACATTTTAGAGGACTGACCTTGTCTTGCAAGGTAACACTTCACCTGGGCTCTGCAATGCTTCACAATCATGCCGGATTCAACGGCCTACTTACAGCCCAAAAATACTCTTGATATATAACAGAAATGTTCATGATATAGGAGACACTGCAGATGTCATCATACCCACATTGCAGGGCCACAGGCCACACTAGCTCTTGGAGAAGTCTGGCCAACAGCGCACCATATCATATACATGTTCAGTCAACTGTTACACAAGACTGGGGCCCTGTAATGAGCACAATCAGGAAGATGAGCCGTGGAACAGCTGGAAAAGACTGGTGTCAGGTAAGACTTAGCATGCAAGGACAGATCTGGGAGAGTTTAATGACAGTGGAGTACTGCTAGAGTGTCTGTGAGAGACCAGAGTGAAATCAAACTCGACCACTTGTTACAGGCATGAATCATGTGAAGGGGCTGCTTATTGTCCCCTTACTTCTCTCAAGCAGTGCTGCTGCTGGTGGTGGTGGTACCTATTGTTCCTATTATTACCTGCATGATACTCTCAGGTAAATAGGTGAGTTGGAGATTAAACTTGAATTATCCTAATGGTCATTGTAACCACTATCATAAATAATCATCAACAACAACACGTTCATCATCTTCTTCATCATCATCATCATCATCATCATCATCATCATCATCATCATCATCATCATCATCATCATCATCGTCGTCGTCATCATCATCATCATCATCATCACCATCTTCATCAACATCATCTTTCTGATCCCTACAATCAATTGCACATACATGTTTTAATTGCCCAACAATCATCTTTATCACCATCAAAATAAAAACCATTATATCCCACAATACATTAATCATTCTATCATCATCATCATCATCATCATCATCATCATCATCATCATCCTCTTCCTTGCTAGTGACATAATCTGCAATCTCCATTGTTGGCATCATCATCACATCATTATCCTCCATTAAGAGTCCCTCCCTTCCCTATGGCGAACCCCACTTCAACATTCCACTCTAGTGATTTATGGCTCTTTACACACTCTCTCTTATAACTCTTGCCGCAAAGAGACAGATTCTAGGAACTACTCCTGACTCAAAAGCACTGTCGCTCACCTGGCGTTCTAGGCCAACAAAAAAACACCTTCATTTGTTCATTCCGTTAAGAACAACATGAACATGTAATTCAATTGCACAATATCTGAATAGAATAATTGAGAGAGTGAATATGGTGCTGGTCATTCAGTGAAAGCCCTCCTACATATCAAAATTCAAAATTCAACCCCTAGATTTTCAGGTATCTCTTGCCCTAAAACAGCTCAGTGCAGCAAGTACCCATAGGTTCAGTGACATTTCCCTATGCAATCAACCAGCTTATAATTCTGTTAAAAAAACACTTTCACAAGAAAGACTTCAAGTTATTCAACCTGAGACCAGTGACTTATAAATAGATTCTCCCTGCTCAGACCCATACTGATGATGATATCTATACTATTCCTGCTAACCTTTTGATTTTAAAGTGAGAGCTAGGTAAGAACTAGGAAAATACGTTGACTAGGATTAAATCATTTACTCTATAGCCAATTTTGTATTTTACCTATTGAGTTTCCTTTCTGAACTGGAGTTTGAAATCTCCATGTTTCAAGGTTGGATAATTTCCATGATTGAAGACTCCATTATCTGATGCAGCCTGCTGTATTTTTGAAATCAAATCAAGCATAGAACAAGTGGAGAATTACAAAGCTAGTTTTTTCCAATAACAAAATATCTGAGCCCCGGACAATCTGCGTATTACATCAATGATTTCAGGAGAGTTCAATACAACAGGTTGGAAGGTACCTGTATACTGGAACTGGTAGCAAAGGAATTTGTTTTCCTAACTATATGTCTCATAAGATCAACGGGCCTATCATTAATATTGTGATGTCATGGAAAAATTGAGAGAGGGCCAATAAGCATTGAAAAACTACTGGGAGCACTGAGTTGGAGTTATCTCTCTCTGAAAGTCACGTGGATAAATGCTCCACCTCTTGACAGTAACTTATCTAGTGGCTGGTATGGAGGCTGAGAGGCAAGAGAATTTGAGAGATTGTTGACCCATTAATACTTATGCTGCTGGTGGCTAATTTTGCCAATAGAAAATGATGCAAAAAATCTAAAAAATGACTGGAACCCTGGCACATGGGTACTCATCTGAGAGTACTCAGCGAGATCTTTCAAATGAATACCAATATGACAGGGTTTTAGATGTTTTTTCAAAGATTTTTGCATTTTTGTGCTTTGGACAAAAGTAGGCTCAGCATTAGAAGAGTTAATACTTAGTAGTTACTAGTTACTCTCGAAATAGTCATCTGGATCTCTGATACTTTTGCCACTAACTTAGGAATTAAGCATGATATTGCAGTAGTAATAGCCTTGATTATTAGGCTGTCATATGTATCTTTCTGTCATGATTTTTCTGTTACCAGGCACCAAATAGTCTAGGCAGCCATAGTGGTCAATTTAGTTCACACTTATCTCATCAGGGGAATAGAGGATTCAGTTTGAGTATGACACCCCTAAACCTCTAGATATAGGAGGTGCCATCTATCTACCATACCTGGTACTACACCACACAGTACTACTAGCAGAGGCTACGAGTTTATGGGATTTGTCAAGTGCTATGACTGTCCCCTGAAGAGAGCTGTCAGAGCCAAACTAGTTTATTACCATTGAACTTTTACCTGTTCCAGCTAGATGTCTGAGTGGATGTCACTTTCAACCCTCAGCACACACCTTGACATTCCTGGCTCAGGTGAAAAAGATGACAGCCAGCAGCTTTATAATCAGGAGTGCTAGATCACAGGTTGTTCTAGCTAACACAGGCAGCATATGCCAACAGACTCCTTACTCCATGCACCAGAATGCAGCCTAAAAAACTGGTCATATATGTTAAAACCCTTCCAATGCTGAGGCGACTTTTGTCCAAAGCACAAAGACACAAAATCTTTTGAAAACCATCTAAACCCTGTCATGTTGGTATTCATTTGATAGCCCTTGCTGAGCACTCTCAGATGAGTACCCATGTACCAGGGTTTGTCATTTTTAAACCCTGTCATGTTGGTATTCATTTGATAGCCCTTGCTGAGCACTCTCAGATGAGTACCAATGTACCAGGGTTTTAGTCATTTTTCAAGTTTTTGCATCATTTTGAAATGTTCTTTTAGGTTTGTTTCAAGTGAATTGCAAGATGTAGAAGAAAATCTATCATATTATGTACAAATAAAGTTGTTTATAACTTACTTGGGGCAAGCCAAACATTATGTTGGGCAAGTAAATGTCATTAACTACTTGCCTGGCATGGCAAAACTTACTTGGGGCAAGCCAAAAATTATGTTGGGCAAGTAAAAGTCATTAACTTAACTTGCCTGGCATGGCAAGTTATTTCTTATGTTGGTGCCTGATATGTAAGAGGAATTAAATGCTATGTGATAACAACTACCTGAGATGCACTAGTGTTTTAACAGTGGCTACAGGCGAGAGAGACATGGTATTTCCAGCTCAAGTGGGTTCCGGTTATCGTGAGAAAATCTAGGTTGACATATTTACCAATTAATGATGATGTTGTTATTAATTTGGTCACCCCGGCCTTTCTGAGATAGTGGTAGTATACCTGGATGATAACAGCAACAACGGTGTCAGAGTAATGAGCCTAAAGACCTCCTACACCTTGGAGTGCACGCTTAATACTCCATAACTGTATATGTAATCAGGGACTCACCTTATTGGTAGTAGCACCGGAAGCAGCACTAAATTGTAACAGACATGCCAGCTGACCTCGAAACTGTCCAGTGCTATGACACCATATGCTACAACAGCATGTATCATTTATCATAGACTTAATAATTTGATAGTGTTGCATTGTTTGCGTATTCCTAGGTATCTGTGCCATTTTCTATATTAAAATGTGTACACTAAACAGAAAATCAACTTTCCCATTCAGAAAAGTGCAAACTGAAATGTACATGCCCAAAAGCCCTTTTTTTTCGAAAATTTACTTGCCAGGGCAAGCAGGCTAGTACTTATGTCGGTGCCTGCATGTGGAGTGCAAGACACTGAAGATAAAATTTCTACATAAAGGGTTGTTGGAGTTCCATTTTTTGACAGGATTTATGTGCATATTCGTCACAAAATGTAGGAATTCAATGTTGTGTGTTTCCACCAAATTTATTCTTACACATTTTCTTCTGTTCTGATACAATCATTTTGAGAAATATATAGCTAAACACATCTTACAATACATGCACAGGGCATTAATATTGTTTGATAAACATTTGAAAATGAATCATAAATATGTACTTTTAAAACATCAAAATAAAATTTCCCTCAATTAGAAGCATTACAGATGACAGTTTCTGATGATATCTACTATCATAGTTGTCATAAAAAGCATAATATTTAAGCATGACTAACCATTTCTGCCTTAAAGAAAAGGATTTTGATCATAAGTCGACATATACAATAAGAACATATTCCACAACATTTGGAGTTAGTTATTTTTAATTATACATTAGAATCTTTTACAATTTACAATTCTTTGACT
This sequence comes from Maea johnstoni, assembly GCA_963942565.1. Taxonomy (NCBI): domain Eukaryota; kingdom Metazoa; phylum Annelida; class Polychaeta; order Spionida; family Magelonidae; genus Maea; species Maea johnstoni. The sequence goes on along the minus strand of OZ012688.1, from coordinate 39,370,660 downwards.
TTGAAAGATAACTTGACAATAATACATGAACAGTTCTAACATTAGATGTGATCGCCACATTGTCATTTCTTATGGATTCCCTTGCTTGTAGATGAATATTCTTCCAGGATTAATTTCATATCAACTTAATATCAATTTAAGGCTCATATGTTTCAGGGCGGTCAGGTAACTAGTATTAGAATATTTCTCTAAACTAATAATGCTCAGAGTCTGACCCCTTAAAAGAATTGCCTGCATGATACATAGGAAATATACATGTTAATTATGAATGATTTTGAAAATCAACCAAAGAAATTTTGTTTCATCAATAATAATATTTCTTATTGAAATATTTTGCTAAATGGTGCACTAATTCATTTCTCTTTCCCTCACATTTCAATGACCCTAGCAATATTGTTCCAGGCAATGCAAAGAAAAAATCAAGACCCATTGTCTAGGATACTTTTACCCACTTCAGACACACTAATTTCTCAAGAAATTGTTTCTGAAGTTGTAATAAATGATTCTACAACCAGAATTCCTGCACTCTTAAAATTAATATGGAGGATTCTAAAACCATATTGATATGTTCTTTAATAACCCACAACCTAAGGAAATAATTGAAGATATTGTTTTAGACGCTTCATTAGCTATTATGGTAAGTGTTCCAATTCACTCAAACTTGAAATCTAAAGATACCCTAACCACTATGATGGGTGCTAGAATAGTTACATTGTCCCAAAATATTGAATAATACATTTCATATATATTTTGAAAAATATTAGAATTCTTGAACACTAATGAAATTAATGTTATAAAATATTCTATAACCACAATGAAACGTACTCCATCCTTGATCTCCATTCTCCAATGTTGTAAAAGCTACAATAACCATTATTTCAAGTACTAGAATACCCTATCTTACCAATATATATATATATATATATATATATATATATATATATATATATATATATATATATATATATATATATATATATAAATATATGTATATATATATATATATATATATATATATATATATATATATATATATATATATATATATATATATATATATATATATATATATATATATATATAAATATTATATATATTGCTCAAGAAACTGTGAAAGATTAGAAGGATTCCTGTACCCTACCGAAATAGTGCCTCTGCCATCACCTGCGCATTCCAGAGGCTGCGGTCCTGCACTCCTGCAGTCTGTTCTAATTCTACCTGTTGCTAAGTGCAGGCCGTCTCTGAAGTGCTGTTTCACCTGTATTCCCCTGCAACTAATCCTATTTGCATTCAGGTGCATGTCCACTGATACCCTCTGCTGATGAATGGCATTACCATTTAGAAGGAAGTGGGCCCGAGTTAGTCTGTAAACCCCCTGCCAAGAATGCACATGTCCTCCTGCACACAATGGGCAGCTTTACACTCAGATGCCCTTTGATAACATGGAACTCTTGGAGGAATTATAAATAACTATAATGCGCCCAGTACCCAGTGTTTATTCTGCACTCTGCCTCAATCACTAATACACACCCTTACTCAGCAGGAAACCAATAATCTCACACACTGGAAACCTATGGGGTTCTCCTGGCTGCCCACCAGCACCCCAACCCGGTACTCCACCCTGCCACCATACATACCCTGTGTAAATATTACATGGTCACCCAATGCCCTTAGGTGACCTTAAATCATTTAGGATGACCTTGAAATCAGGTGGCACAAGATGCTATTAAGTGGCATGAGTTGACAAATCATAAATGCAAATAAAGTTTTAGAAAAACTCTCTTACAATATAAATTAGCTTTTACTGCTGTTTTTTTTCCACAAAACAAGGAATAAAGAATTCCGATCCATCAAATGCTTTTCAAGGCCACAAAAAACTCCAAATTTGATAACCTGCTGTGGATTAGCCATTGCCAGTCTATTCAAAGTAATATTGCTGGACAATACTGAAAATATCAAAACATATAGCAAAAGTGAAATCAGACAAAGATGCCCATAAACTTAGTGTCAAGAATTAAATATAGGACATTCTATGCATAACAATCAATTCTCAAGAGTTCCCTTTACCAGCAGCAAAATTCTGACTGACAGCTCAACTGATAAAATAAGATCTTTTATTAAGTAATTGAAATATAGATAAGACAAGAATATTTGAAACAGAAATATTGATCATCATCTGACCAATAAAATTACATCAAATAGCCATGATCAAGGTTTAGCATCTTCAAAGATATCTTTCAAGCAAAATCAATGTTTGTAGTAGAGTTGAAAGATAACAGATCCAAGATAATGAGATGTAAATTCAAAGTAGATGGTTCTCTTAATAATTCTTAATTGAGTAGCTTAGTGTGTGGTAGACCTGATACTATAGGCTACAGAATGGTGCAGACGGGTCTTATCAAAACAATATAAGAGCAAATACTAAGGACAATGCCATCCTTTAAAACCTTTATCTCACTTGACTCTTTCATCTGCTGGAAGCTAATATGTAAACAAAATCATTTCATTAAACAATTCAAAACTTAAAACAATTCAGAATTTGGGGGGGGGGGGATGACCCTGGATATTCAGAATTTGGTGGGAGGGGATGACCCTGGATATTCAGAATTTGGTGGGAGGGGGGGGGGATGACCCTGGATATTCAGAATTTGGTGGGAGGGGGGGGGGGGGGGGTGTCGTAAAAATAATTGATTTCAAAGGGTTCCAGTAGGGGACCAGGGGGGGGGGGGGGGATGGGGGATTTTATAATATTTATATTATAATTCTA
>OZ012688.1:39228871-39367693 GCA_963942565.1 Maea johnstoni | reverse complement strand
TTTCAAATGAACAGGGACATACATACTTAGATGTTATCCATTCTCCCTGACATGAGTCACATAACTATACCCGGTACCCTTTGTGTAGTTTATATGAATATAATTCTATTCAACAACAACAATTTTGTTCAGGGACTTGAAGTTGAGTGCTGTGTTTTTCTAACACTTTATAAGATAACAGAGATAAGGAGAGACTTTGTAGCAGAAAACGATCACATTTATCAGCATCTTAAAATTTTCTCTCTGCCTCTCATCAACTACAACTACAACACAACTAACTGCAACACAAATGGGGGATTTTAAAAGATTGGAACAAAAAAACATATATTAGTCAAAGTTATGATTTGCAGACTCAATTTGGCATTTGTCTCTGTATGCTTTTCACTGAAAAAACAAGTTCCCTTCTGAATCAATCCCTTCATCAGCCTGACTTTCACTGACTTTTCCCTTCACAATTGCCATTGGTTGAAGAAATCTGTTTCTGGACTATAATATTTGCAGCTTACTTGTTCTTAGCATCTGACCTGACTCTCTGCTCTGACTCGCACTCAGACTCTGACTCTCTCTCTCTCTCTCTCTCTCTCTCTCTCTCTCTCTCTCTCTCTCTCTCTCTCTCTCTCCTCTCTCTCTCCATCTCTCTCTCTCTCTCTCTCTCCTCTCTCTCTCTCTCTCTCTCTCTCTCTCTCTCTCTCTCTCTCTCTCTCTCTCCTCTCTCTCTCTCTCTCTCTCTCTCTCTCTCTCTCTCTCTCTCTCTCTCTCTCTCTCTCTCTCTCTCTCTCTCTCTCCCCTCTCTCTCAGTGTGAGGCAGATAGAGATAATGGATTATACAACATGGTTATCAGGTCAGGCGTCTTCACGTAGGAGGACAGAGAGGATATTACTCAGCCCCCTCCTCCGCTAACGACAAAATCATCCAAGCGCAGGAACCAAATAATCCCTTCATTACATATTCCACAAGGATCCCACACCTCACCGCTACTAATAAGTTTACCTGTAAGTTTTGTCCTGGTCATGGTGGTGCTGCTCAGGTGTGTCTCTAGCTGCCACTGCTCGTTACCGCCCACCTCTCTCTCTCTCTGTCTGTCTCACCTGTGCTGGGATCAGGAGCTGGCTTCCAGCGAGGAGGAGGCCCCATTGGTTGATGATAAGGGCCCTCCCTACTACAGTAGGAGAGACTCTCTTATCAGCGCTGCGCTAAATCTGCTGACACCGGGGTCTAGTTTCTCTACAAGGATGTTCATGTGAATGAATTTATTTGCATGATAAGACAGGTGAGCTCTAGCGGTAGCACTTCGGACACAACTGCAGCCAGCGACAGACAACAGCGCACTGTCCCAGCAGCCACGGCCCTACGCTGCTGCTGATTTATTTTGGGCTGAATTCTTTATGTGGCCATCTATCTCTCTGTGTCTAGCTACCATCTAGGCCTTACAGAATGGCTGCCCCCACCTCTCTCCCACTTCTGCAATGGGTAGTCACATGACCGCAGCACTGGAATACAGGTGTGCCTTAGTTATGGCATTTTTTATACAAGCAGCACATGGATAAGTTCACATACCCAACTACAGTCAAACTTGCCCATTAAAGATCACTGTTCAGATCTAAACCCTTCCAATGCTGAGGCTACTTTTGTCCATAGAACAAGGAAGCAACGATTTTTGAAAACCATCTAAACCCTGTCATGTTGGTATTCATTGGATAGTTCTCTCTGAGTACTCTCAGATGAGTAGTACCCATGTGCCAGGGTTTCTGTCATTTTCCTGTTTTTTTTGCATCATTTTGTATTGGCAAAATTAGCCACCAGCTGCATAAGGGTTACGCATGGGCATAGAGGGCAGGTGGTCTCAATATATAGGCATCTTCTAGGGTATATATTTGTTCTACTTATGTTCCATGTTTAACTCCCACTTCAAAGTTCAATGTAATCCGATCCATGATTTATCCTTTTACTGTCTCACTATATGGTTCTAGTATATATTAGTATATATCACTGAAGCTGCTGACGCTCTCCCCTTTCAGTGGAAGAATACTCTTGGTCCACACTTTGCCATAGCCCCATACCACATTTGCAGTTACCAGGAGGTCAGATACAATCAAATACAGGAGGCTTGTGCATAAGAATATGCATTAGTTCAGAGACATTGCATCAATATAAGACAGAATTTAAAAGAAAAATAAGACAAATAGCAGACAAATAGCAGGGGACTCAGGTGCAGACGTGGACTGAGGAACTTTGCCAAAAACAATGCCTCCACTGACAATAGGGGTATTATAATCCCTGCTTTAAGCAGTTATTTATTAAGGCAATATTGGTATTATTTCATCATTGTTTATACACACTTGTCATGGGTAAGCACAACCTTGTAATATCATAGAGGAGAATATTCATCACTTTTCAAGTGTTGAGGTAAGGGGTTTCAAAATACATACCTGTTCCCTTCTTTAACACATTCATTACAATAGATACAATACATCAGATCAAACTAGTATTGGAATATCTTTCCTTAAAAGGAATCTTTTGAAAATACTTGATGGAAACATCTTAATTGAAATACATTAACAACAATACCCCTTCTAGTATATGCAACTAATTCTTTCTTTATTTCAAAATATTCTAAAAGTAAAACATTCTCATAATACTGTCATCAGGGTTGACACATGGCATAATATGAGTTCCATAGTTCAGGCAGTTTTCACAATTATCAGGTGCTAAATTATCAATATAATTTGTTTGAGACATGACATTCTGGTAGAGCAACATGATGTGGGTCCAACTTGCTCTTGCAGACTTATTGGCCATCCTAGGAACTGTCAACCATTAAATCAAGCACCAGGCCTACAGAAAAAGTCTATCTTTAAAACTTAAAGCATTAGTGGGTTGACATGCACTCTGGGTATCAACACAGTTATATTAAGATTAGCACTAAACCATGTAAGGCCAGTTTTAATCCCAAAAGGAGATTATCCATCCAGTTATTGATATTGGTCACAGTGCAGGTAGGAGAGGATCATGTTTAACCCTTATGCTGCTGGTGCTAATTTGGCCCATACAAAATGATGCAAAAAACCTAAGAAATGACTGAAAGCCTGGCACATGGGTTCTCATCTGCGAGTACCCCGCAAGAGCTATCCAATGACTACCAACATTACAGGGTATAGATGGTTTTCAAAAATCGTTGCGTCCTTGTACCTTGTGCGTAGCCTCAGCATTGGAAGGGTTCAGGCCTTAAGTAGTTCATGATTACGACTGTCTGAGAGTCTTACACAAATCCCTTTCTCCATTGTGTTGCAGAGCGAACAATGGTTCCATTGTATTTACTACAATGTCCCAGGCCCAAGCCCAAATACATAATAAAATGGGTCTGTATAAGGAATTATTTGGTGCAAGTTCCATAAGCCTTAGACCTTAAAATCATCTAAATCCTGTCACGTTGGTATTCATTAGATAGCTCTCATTGAGTACTTTCAGATGAGTACCTATATGCCAGGGCTTCAATAAATTTTGGAGTCTTTAATATAATTTTGTATTGGTAAAATTAGCCACCAGCAGCATAAGGGTTAACTTATCAAAGATCTACACCTTCCTTCACGACACCACTTTCTCTACCAGAGAGCCTGCACCATCAATGTAATGCCCTGTTGCTTCCAAGGCTATTAATAAAGGCCCTGCTCTGACCTTCAGGTGCCGTGACCTTGATGTGCTATCTGTACCATAGAGGCCGCAGCAGCCCTGTTACCTGAGGGCCCAGCAGAACGCTTCACCCACCCAACAGGTACCCGACCAAGCCCTGCCAGCTGAAACTGTTTATGCCAGTACTATACCCTTTCTTATCATACCCTTATCATGCCCACCAGGTACCCGAACAAGCCCAATGCAATCAGATACAATTTATGCCAGTACCCTTACTAATCATGCCATTATCAGGTGCCCCAATAAGCCTGCCAGCTGAAAGAGTTAATGATAGCAACTTTTCCTTGCATCCCCTGAATCAGACTAGCTCCTAGTCTATGATTTACTTGAATATTGCTTTTCTGACTGTTCTAGTCTATCTTGCAGTACTAGGGACTAGGAGCCTTGTCTACCCTGTCAGCAGAAGCAGCTATATACAGCAACATTTCTTATCATGCTCTGAATCTTGCCACCCTTGTTCCCTGAGAGCACCAGCAGAGCACCCGTAACCAAGGAGAGGGTATAGGAGGGTGCTGGCTGCAGCCTGACTCGGCACTTAACCCTTATGCAGCTGGCAGCTAAATTGGCCAAAACAAAATGATGCAAAAAACTAAAAGAAATGACTGAAACCCTGACATGTAGATACTCATTTGAAAGGACTCGGCGAGAGCTATCCAATGAATACCAACATGAGAGGATTTAGATGGTTTTCAAAAGTCTTTGCAACCTCATGCTTTGGACGAAAGTAGCCTGAGCATTGGAAGGGTTAATGGAGTAATCCACCATGTGAATCTCCTCACCTGATCACTACAAGGAAGGACTGATTTCAATCATGTGACCTATTTTGATGCCTGGTGCTATAGAGGTACCATTATAAATGCCTCAGTCTTGATGACACCAAAGGTAAGCACAGGTACGGGTTGGGAAATTACCAAACAGCCATTTCCCAACTAATGCTGTGCAGTGTTTTTATAGACATTCTCTGCACATCTGCATGGAATTGTACCAATCCTGGATAATAAAAGTGTTGAGAAGTGTAAAATTAAACATATATACGAGACAGTTAAACTTTTTTCCTAAGTGTTTCGGAAAATTCTTTTCAAATTTCTTACCATGAGTTTAATAGCAAAGGCTTATATAAAACGACACATGTAAGCTTACTAATTTCGGAGCCAGTATTCAACCAAATAGTGTAAATTCTAATATATAATGTAAATAATCAGGTACAGGTTTAATGTGGTCCTTTGTGTGGGAAATTTGGTTCCAGCACACAATATATTAAGAGTGCGATTCTACTAGGCATTTCCCGTTAATCAATAAATGCTCATAGTCGCCACGAAATCTTCATGATGAAAGTATAGATGGGAAAAATATATGAAGGAGAAATGCTAATCAGAACACAACCAACAACTCTCCTTCAGATATTTAGTACAAATACTCTGAATTTCCAAATTATAGTCAAAACAATCATAGATCCAGACAACAATTCCCTGAGGAACCCCTAAGCATCAAGGGGTTAAATCAAGAGAAGAACTGGGCCAGACTTGCTGAGTTTTTTTGCTTGCTCATCTGAGCATGAATGCTGCAGGCCTGGATTACATCATCATAAGGATGCTGCAATAAATCCCCCTGTTTTTCCTGCTGGCTCCACCAACACCTTAACCCTTATGCTGCTGGTAGTGGCTAATTTGGTTATTACAAAAAGATGCAAAAAACCTGAAAAATGACCAAAACCCTAACAGATGGGTACTCATCTGAGAGTACTCAGTGAGAGCTATCTTATGAATACCAACATGACAGGTTTTAGATGGTTTTCAAAAATCGTTGCATCCTTGTGCTTTGGATGAAAGTATCCTTAACATTGGAAGGGTTAAGGGCTGACTGGGATGGTGCTTGTGATTATTCTATATTGTATTGTATTGAGGTGGAAAAAATCCAATTATATGCTTAAAATTGACATTCTAAGAAATTAGCACTGAAATATTTGGGTGTCCTGAGAGGTGATTTTGGGAGCCCAAATGACCTCCAGGTGCTCTGCTGGCTAAGATAGCTTAAATTAGTGAGTGGGCTGGTGGTGCCATCTTTTACTAGGCTACTTTCTCAATATCACAGATGCTGAGGACTGAACAAACCATGTCTGCCCAGTTCTACCAAGCACTACATTAAACATCCCTTTCAAAATATGTCAATCAAATACATCTTAATAACAATTTTGTAAAGAAACCCAGTTGCCAACTCTACAAAGCTGAGGAAGGTCCTCTCCAAGAATATGCTATTACAACAGTTGTACTCTTTGAGTTGTTGTAACATTTATATAATTGCAGATAAACTCAAAGCATCTTGTTTGTTAAAAGAAAAAGAGTAGAGGAGTAATGTGAAGAATTAGAAACATAAAATCAATCACAGACAAAGAAGGCCATGATTAAATTTCAACTTTAACCCATTAATGCTTATAAGTTACTCTTGAAATTGTCGTCAGGATCTTTGATACTTCTGATGATAACTTAGAAAATAATAATGATTTCAAAAAATATTTGAAGGAGAGCTGTTGGTTGTGTTCTGTTTAACATTTCTCCATCAATTATTTTTACATCCATGCTTTCTCCTGAAAGATTTCACCAAAAATGTCAGGCTGATTTTAGGCGCTGTGAGTATTTAGATTCCCACCTGCGCACTATCAGCCCAGCTCTCTCCTGCAAGGGCAGACCCTCTCCTATCAAGGGTATGCCCCTATTGTCCCCCTAAGAAGTCACCTAGAGTTCATTTTGAGGTGAGACATCTTTTGGTGGCAGCCGGCGGATGGACGGACGGATGGATTAGTGGGCCTCACTGCCACTATGCTTAACCCTTATGCAGCTGGTGGCTAATATGCCAAATACAAAAGGATGCAAAAAACCCTGAAAATGACTGGAACCCTGGCATATGGGTACTCATCTGAGAGTACTCGGTGAGAGCTTTCTAATGAGTACCAACATGACAGGGTTTGGATGGTTATCAAATATCTTTGTGTCTTTGTGTTTTGGACAAAAGTAACCTCAGCATTGGAAGTGTTAAAAACTTAAAATAGCTAGCTGCTGCTGTCGCTGCACATTCAGGTGACAGTGGCACAACTGGACCTCCCCTGAGGCGCTGTGGACACAATTATATTACCCTCCCGTTATCAGCAGCAGCAGCAGACAGCAGCCAAGTTCACCTGCCAAAAATCCAGCCACACTAACTACCCAATAGCCTGGGCTCGAAAAGATTGCTTAACAACAACAATTAGTGTCACCAATAGAGATGGCAGCACTCACAGTCATGATCATGGGCTTCAGATATCTACCAAACTCTTGGTACCACCTACAGGGCAAAAACAGAACTAACCATGGGCTGTTTTAAACCAACTCAAGGTAGATCAAGGAGACAAGTATTTAAGCCGTTAATGCTTAAAAGTTCCTACAGAAATTGTAGTCTGGATATCAGATACCTTTGACAATAACATTTGGTGTGAGAACGATTTTACAAAATATTTGAAGGAGAGTTGTTGGTAATCTTTTTAATAACATTTCTCCATCAAATATTTCCCTAACTATGCTCTTGCCTGCAAGACATCATCAAAATTGTCAGGCTGCTTTGAGCATTAACCGTTTTAACGCTGAGGCCACTTTTGTCCAAAGCACAAGTACGTAAAGATTTTGGAAAAAACATCTAAACCCTATCATTTTGGTATTCATTGGATAGTTCTCATTGAGTACTCTCAGATGAGTACCCATTTGCCAGGGTTTCAGTCATTTCTCAGGCTTTTTGCATCATTTTGTAATGGCAAAATTAGCCACCAGCAGCATAAGGATGAATGGGTTAAAGCACACATATAGCAAGTCCACCTGCATGTCTGCCTGCCACACAGGTGTGCTATCAGGAACCTCACCATCCCAAACAAATGATCCGTAGATATTACACAAGCAAATATGCAGAATGCCAATGCCAACAGCTACAGGTTTTTAGCATATGCAGGTGTATCAATTATGGAGGTTCTCTGTTGAATTCAAATGGTAGAATAATTCCACTATGTAGACCATGGCTAAGTGACCAAATAGAGCAGCTGCTCAAACAGATATGTATCAGTTGTGCTTCAATATTATTGGCACTGTGTTATTAGTTAAAAGTAGTACCTCACATCAAGGATGATCTGTTAGGCTTTATCTCAAAATGACATCCTGGTTGTCTGGTTCAATTGGCAAGTTGCATCAGTAGCATCCATTAATGCTTAAAGAGTTATTTGTTTGGGGAGGGGCACATCATAGGCGGAGGCATTATGGAATTTTCAGCCGAAGTGCACTTTTACTTGTTTAGGCAGAAATCTAAAGTCCTACTCTCACATGATGATAATTTCTTTGGTATGACAGCAAGGGACAGAATGGACCTTGAACACCTGCACACACGGAAATAGAGGTCAACTTACACAGGCATTCAACTAGGGAGGTTCTTCCATGTATATGTACTTCAACAATAGAAAGTATATAGGTGTCAATGGTTCTCCTGAAAGTATTCAACTTCTAAAGGCTTCACTGTAGATCGTTTTCTAGAAAGTGTTCAACTTCAAGAGGTGTTCTAATCAAAAGGTTCCACTATAGAAGGTATTCTATAAAGTGTTCAACTTCTGTTAAGTTTTGATGCCTCTGTCGCATGCTGGTGCCACAATGCTACAGGTGGACACCACTGTCCCACTGCAGGTGGTGCTGAAGGAGGGGCGAGTCTGTGGTTGTTAGGAGGAGGACGAGGAGGAGAGAGAGGACACGGACACGGAGTCGAAGCATTCTATGATAATGAACCCATGTGATGGGGACACGATAGCACCATCCGTCATGCAGCTAACCCACAGCTCTGACAGCTCAGGGCTGTCTTCTGTTCAACAGGAATGCGCAGCTATATCAATCAACCATCCCTGCCAGCCAGCAGCCAGCAAGCAGCCACTGGGCCCGGCCGGCCCACCACCGCAGCCCTCCAGTCACAGAAAACACACCTTGAAACAATCTAGCTATGATGATAATACTAATTGATATTTGATATAGCACCCTCTCCACCTATAATCATGGTCAAATTTGCTTTATAAAGAATAGTCAGTGGCTAGATGTTTATGGTCCATATAGTCAAATAAACTCTTTTCGAAATAGCAATGTTCTCAGCTGTGTCTTGGCCAATCAGATATGTAATCAGTGGTGGAAAAAATAAATTGAGCATAATGGGCTTCACAAATCAAACGGAGGTTGTTTCTACAAAGCGCTGATTCCATGCGAGGTCAGTGGTTGAGACATGGAGGTGGTGTGTAAACTGAGAGAGGGGTATTGCTATGCCTCAGTGCACAGACACTGTAAGAGTGTGCAGTAACAAGAGTCCACTCTGAATAGGCACCATGTCTATAGGGGAACCTTGATAGAGGCTACCGGTCTATTACGTGGTGGTGGCGAGCTTGGGGAGTGATAGACTCTGCTCCTGGTCCCTGAGAAGTCACAGTTGACCTCCCTTACCTCAGACTCTCCTACCTCAGATGTAGCCTGGATAAAGACCAAGGTCCCAAATCATTCCAATATACTTCTATGAGTTACACATATCTTGAATTGTGGTTACACCCAACACTTTTGCTTGGTACCTATTTGTCCCAGGTAAGCAAGGTTACCTGTATTCTCTTCTGAGTTGACCATTAGTGTGGTGTAGTACCAACACAGGCAGATAGATGGCACCATTAGTCCTCCCATCTCTAATGATGCCACACTCAAGCAGAGACCTCTATTCTTAGAGGTGAGATATATAATAACTAATTTGGCCATTCTGGCTACCTTGACCACTTGATGCCCGGTAATAGAAAGAGTTGAAGACAGAAAAAAAATCATATGACAGCCTAGACATCTAGGCTAAGTATGCTATAACTAGGGGCTCCTATGAAAAGACATTCATGGCTGTAGGTGCCCAAAACCAAAAACTATTTTGGTGATATCTCTTTCACAAAAGGAATTTACAGAAAATGTTTAAAGAAGAAATGTTGATCAAAATTCAACTCACAACTCTCCTTCAAATATTTTGTGAATTTATGATTAATTCCAAAGTTATTTTCTAAAGTATCTAAGGTCCAGACGACTATTGTCAAGAATATCTTTAGGCATGAAAGGGTTAACATGCATGTCTGAAGGGGAACCTTGAAAGAGGTACTGAGTATTGGTCTCTTACAAGATGATGGCAAGGTGGGGAGTTATACAGTGGTTATTGGTAAGTGGTGGCCTCTACTGGGGCTTTCATTTCTCACTTGACCCAGTAAAGCAGCTTGGCAATTCTGGTAAAATCTTCAAGGTAAAAGCATTGTTGGAAAAATATATGAAGGAGAATTGTTTATCAGAACAAAACCAATAACTCTCCTTCAAATATTTTGTAAAATGATTCTGAATTTCAAAGTTATTGTCAAAACAAAGATAGATCCAGACGCCAATTTCTCGAGACACTCCTAAGCATTAACGGGTTAAGCAATATGGTGTCCGGCCATATACTATTGTTCTTATTAGTGAAATTTTACAAAAAATATCAATCTAATAGGTTTCAACTTTAAGTAGGCTTCAGGCTAGCCTTCAACCCATCTTTTTACTGGCCTATGATTTGTATGATATACCAATATCAATATTCAAAGTTTGAACATTTCTCACCTATATTTACATGACTTCTCCATTTATTACTGTTATTATTGATTCAAATTATCAATTTAGTTAAGAAATATTCCAACTGTGACATTTTGGAATATCAATTCTGTTTTACATGTTTTCCTGGTCTCATGGCACACTTTGCCCTTCTTGAAATACAACATGATAATGATGAATGGTTTGTAAAACCTCTCTGCAAAATGTTTTCTTTAATTCAATTTCACAATTAGAAATTTTCCCTATCAAAATTCCACTAACATTCATGGGGCTGAAATGAATTCAACTCAACAAACTCTTATACCTTTTATCATGTCAACCTCTTATGTTTAAAGATTACTTATTTACTTTTAGTGATAATAAACACATCGCTCAGTCACACAAAAAACATACGACATCTTCGGAAAAACCTTTCAAAATTTCCCTTTTTCCTAAGAAAAATATCAGCACCCACTCTAAAAGACACATATATGCTTTGTACATACATCCATCTATATACGTATTCACACAAACACACCCACACACAGACACATCACCTCTTGGCAAGCAAGGTGATGCATTTGACTTTATTCTTACCACGGAAGAGCAGGTTTAATTTGTTATATATATATATATATATATATATGTATATACATATATATATATATATATATATATATATATATATATATATATATATATATATATATATATATATATATATATATATATATATATATATATATATACATATATATATATATATATATACATATATAAGTTAGTATACATTTTATTAGGCTTGCTTAGCCACTTGTTGCATCTGGCTAGCACAGGGCTATCATATGACATAATGTGGCTGGCATTGCACCAAACAATGGTCAGTACGGAACAGTGTGAGGTTTTACTCTTATGACAAGATTAATACTGGCTGCATTGCAAGCAATTCATTCTCTACAGTATAGAACAAGAAAGTTTCTGCGTGCACACTGTACAACTGACCATTATACTACTGCCTTGGAATCTCTGTGGGGGTACTCACCCTTGCTGCTAATGCTGCAACAGGCTCTCTCATCAACAAAGGTCCTCAACACACTGATCTCTCCCGGTCAATCGCATCAAATCCTCGGCAATCTTCAGTGCTTGAGACCGGCGGCAGCTCCTCCTAGGGCAGCTAGGCTAATGCGTCGTCTTGGCCGTTCTTGGAACCTCCTCCTAATGCTCACCATTCCTGCAACAAGTAAAAGAGGAAAGACTATTAATACAGAGCATCCTTCCACTCTTGCAATCCACTAAATCTTCCTATCCTTGACGCTGTCATCAAACCTGCTCAACAATTTTTTCCGCCCGACAAAAATAGTGCATGTTGGCCTGAGCCAGGAATTAGCACTATTCTGTGGCCTGCTTGGATGGGGTTATTTTGATCCTCACCTCCCAAAGAGCTGCTGTCACTTGCCATGGACTCTGCAGCTTCCATGTGCTTCTCTCTCTCTCTCTTTCTCTGGTCACAGCAAAAAAGCAACTTGTACACTACCCACGAACTCCTCAAACTTCAGTGCAGAAAAGCGTCCTTTAGACCGAAACTTAATATATGATATTGCCTTTACTTTTTTTTTTTTTACTATTTAACAGGTAGGGTTCAAAAACTGAATCCTCTATAATAACCCATTCATGCTTGGAGATCTCCATGACAAGTGTCATCTGTAGAGTTGATGCAGAGTTGTTATTCAGTAAATGATCAATATTTCTTCTTCAAATATTTTCTGAAGTCACTTTGGTTAGAGAGATACACATAATATTTATCATTTTTTCCAGCAACGTTTAAGTGTCAATACAAATATGCTATTTACGGATGCAATAGTAAATCAGGTAGTTGATGACAGGGATGGATGTATATTTTGAGAGAAGAGTGAGGGGGGTTGGTTTATAACCTGGGATGGCTCATCTTCTGTCAAAACCAATAAAGATTGCATTGCAAACATTGCTAGCTTCACTCATGTAAGGAGTTTTGCTCTAATCTCTCAACCTCAGCTTTAGGGTCTTAGCCAGGTTTAGAAACTGGGTGCCCAAAATTGGCAATTGTAAAATTTGAGGGCATCTTATTTTTCAAGGGAGACCACAATATACTCCCATTACAACCATAAACTTACTTACAAA
Source organism: Maea johnstoni (assembly GCA_963942565.1). Taxonomy (NCBI): domain Eukaryota; kingdom Metazoa; phylum Annelida; class Polychaeta; order Spionida; family Magelonidae; genus Maea; species Maea johnstoni. Next base: position 39,355,225 of record OZ012688.1, on the reverse strand, counting down.
CTTACTTACTTTTGAAATAAGGCATAATATCCTTATATAATGGAAAGGGAATTATATTGAGAAGGATAAACTTCAATTATATGCTTAATATTGACAATTTAAGAAATTACACACATAAGTATTTGGGTGTCTTGAGGAGTGATTTTGAAGGGTTTGGGTGTCAAAATGCTGGCTAAGACTATGTTCCACTTAGATGAGAAAGAAATGTGGTAAACAAAGCAATCAAATGAATACATCAAGTAAAACGGTCTATCTATACAATTCTCTAATTTGGAAGTCTAATTGAATTTTTTTGATATTGTATTGCAAATAATCCTACAGTCTAGAAAGCATTATGTATATCAAACTTTAAAATGGAGGATTCTGCCCTTCAGAATAAAACTGCAAAAAAATAAAAATGGTTGCTGATATTTTGACAAATAAAGCTCTAGCCATAGAACTGCCAAACAAAAGATTAACTTTTTATTGTTTGAATAATTCATTTCTGAATGATGACACAAGTTAGTTGTCCATAAAATGCTTTCAAATAAAACTTTGTAATCTTGCTACACAACAATGGCACACTCTCCAAGAACAATACCAGTATTTAATTCAAGAAATGAATGGCTGCAATGCCATATGGTAAATGATTCTCTTATTGAATGCCACAAAATGCCCATCTTGTTATAATATACATGTATAGGTAAATTATATGCATGTTTCATTTTTTTTAAATGAATGACCTCCTCATTCCAACCCACACTTTTCTCCTTAACAGTTACATGTTGCTTTGAATTGCTGATTGCTGAGATGAGGACTATCTAGCCATAAAAGACCATTTAGTTTGGTCATCTACTAATTCCATGCCTATCAAAAACTTATATTAAGCACTCCAAAAAGGTCAGAATATATTTCTTTCCAAAGTTTAATTTATAAAATACTTGATGAAATTTATTCAGCGCACAACCAACAATTAATTCTCATTCAAAGATCATATATATATATATATATATATATATATATATATATATATATATATATATATATATATATATATATATATATATATATATATAAATATAAATATATATATATGTATATATATATATATATGTATATATATATATATGTATATATATATATATATATATATATATATATATATATATATGTATATATATATATATATGTATATATATATATATATATATATATATATATATATATATATATATATATATATATATATATATATATATATATGTATATATATATATATATATATATATATATATATATATATATATATATATATATATATATATATATATATATACACACATATATGTATTTATATACATGTGTGTGTGTGTGTGTGTGTGTGTGTGTGGGGGTGTGTGTGTTTGTGTGGGTGTGTGTTAAAGTTGGCAGTGATATGGGGTAAGTTGTTGCAGAGATTTCAATAACTAAGGTTACTGATATATCTGGTTGGTGGTGTTCCCTAGCTTACTCTAAAATGGCAGGAAAAGCAATGATAAGCAAATATTCTGTGTCCAAAGCCAAGAAATGGTGTAATGCATCACAGCAGGAAATGTCACACACATTACAGATTCGTCACTGTGAGTGATCAGATAGCGGGTCTCCCAGAAGAACTCTCCATGTCTAGAAGATATTAAAGCAGCCACTTAGTTTTTTTTCTTAAGGCTTCCTAATCAGAGAATGGGCAGTTAATGGCACTCCCCACTTTTAATTACCCCAGCGTTGCATGCAAGTGGTGGAATCATGAAATGTTTCCACCGACATGGCAGGGTGGAGTTATGCCGCTGCCCAGCTAATGGCGTGTTGGCATTATACCACGCTCCATGAATTAATTAACAACTGGCTTTTTGTTCCTGTCTGTACGTAATTCCAAGAAGATTCTCTGCTCTGTCAGGAATGATTAGGCCAAAAACAAATGCTTTACATCCCAACAAATGGGAACATAAAGGGGGCCCTAAGTTGAACCTATTAACCCTTCCAATGCCAAGTCTACTTCTGTCCAAGGAACAAGAACACAAAGATATTTGAAAACCATCTAAACCCAGTCATGCTGTTACTCATTTGACAGCCCTCACTGAGTACTCTCAGATGAGTACCCATATGCTAAGGTTTCAGTGATTTTTCAGGATTTATGCATTATTTTGTATTGGCCAACTTAGCCACCAGCAGCACAAGGTTAATGCGTGCGGCAGCCTTATGCTGTCTGACACTTTTGGGGAAATCTTCCAAGCAAAAGCAAAACTGCAAACATATTTGAAGGAGAAATAATTCTTTATTCTTGAGTTATTGTGAAAAGTATCATAGACCAAGACAACAATGTCAAGTGGAACTCTTAAGCATGAATGGATTACTACTTGGTGAAGTGTGAACTTTTTAGTTACTGTTATGGAAACCAAATGTTTTACTATTGTATTCCTTATGTCAAGCTAATGTCAAGGACTGCAATAATGAGTTACTGTGAATACAGATTGGAAAATGATAAGAAATAACTTTCTTTTTCAGTAGGACCAGAAAATGATGAAATACACAATCTTGAATGAATCTTAAAAAACTCAAATTATTATAAGTTACGTCTGATTCTTTACTTATAATAATGATAATAATAATAATAATAATAATAATGATAATAATAATAATAATAATAATAATAATAATAATAATAACAATAATGATAATGATAATAATAATAATAATAATAATAATAATAATAATAATAACAATATTTAATAATAAATAATATTATTATGGTTATTATCATTATCATTATTACTATTATCATTATTATCATAATCATCATCATCATCTACATCATCATTGATATTATTATCATTATTAAAAGGAATTGAATGTTGACAGGTAGGCCATACATATTGATAAGTATGGAATAATGGACACTGACAGAGACAGCGAGAGAGCAATCATGCTCCCCCCACCTGGAAACATCTCCCACTGCACACACCTATCTGATCGGAATGCCAAACGTCCAAGCATGTGACTTGATGGTGAAACCCCCTCCACTGCCTCCTCACGCACCAGATTCACAGTGTACACAAATCACAGAACTTTGAACCTTGCCCAATGAAAACCGGTTTGCGGAGTTCCCCCTGTTACTGTAAGCTGCAGCACTAACAATAGCTGGCTGGGTTGCTGCTCACAATGCTGGGGTTCTCTGGGCACTGAATCATGGCAGGCTGATACCGACAGGCACCTACCTACCTACCTCCAAACCTGGCATAGCGGCCCTGGATGTAAGGTTCTGCATCATGTAACTTGCAATTCCATAGGGACTGGCACCTTTAAATGTTTGCGACAGAGTACTATATTGATATTTCCATAATGATGTCAGAGTTTTACTTTTCCTGCCCGTCTAACAAACTGGCTGCTTCCAGATTCATCAGGTCCTGCCACCTTCTTGCCAGTCTCAACATTTTATGACCACTTTTATGGCCCAAAGAAGAGGGTGTGAAGTACTCAAATCCCTGCCAGTCCCTTAGAAGGAAATTCACTATAATGTGTCCTTCGGAGGCATAAATTCACCTGTCAGTCCATCAGCCTTTACTGACGGACTGACGGACTGATGGAAGCATATCTTATTTATTTTATAACAATAGTTCATGCCTCCCAGGGACCTTTATTTTTGTTAAACCTAGCACTGTCAGCATCAGAAATGTTGCTAATAGATAGCAAACTATCCTTGCATAATGACATCCAGACTTAATTTTTGCTTGCCCTGCACTTATTTTACTTGCCATGGCAAGCCAGCAAAACTTTAAATCTTGGCTGGATAAAGATTAAGGCAGGTCAGGGTCAATGTAAATTTTTCATTTCGTAATCTAGAAGTAATAAGTTGGAAATTCTAATCTTGTAACATCAATCACTTTCAATAAAGTGTTCTGACCTAAGGACTAGCTTGCATCAGGTTGTCAGGAGAGGACCAGAGTTAACTCTGGGCCTATGGATTCGTATGGAATATGTTTCCTGCAACAAGCGCATGATCAGGCACCAATTTCCATGGAGAATGTAGGATTCAGGAGAGAACACATGTAAAATATCATTGCTGAACCGTCAGCCTATTGCTGGCTGAATACAGCTAGCTTTTGAATTTCATAAACCAAATCCAAATCAATAAAAGAAGAGTAACTGAAAGAACTGGTCAAAGAGTTGATGATAAATTTGTGACACCCTGTTTGAGAGTGATAGTACAGTCAGCTATCCATCCTTAATCATCAGTATGCAACTAGCCTCTGCCTTGTGGGATAGCTGAGGGTGGATCTCTGGCTGTGCTAAACTTTCAAACAGGTGGTGTAACTAATTTAACTCCTATATATTTGGAATGTTACTATAATCATATGCAATACCTGCCTAATTAGCATTTTGTATGGGTTGTGGATGTGTTCTGGTATCACTATCCAACCCCCTCCCCACCTTTCCGCCTGTCTCACATAGCTCAGGCCACAGGAGCGACAGGGAGGGTGGACATCTCTACTGAGAGACACGCCCCTCCAACATAATTCCCATCTCTAATGAATCTTCTCTCTCTCCATCTCTCTTTCGCTCTCTCTCTTTCTCTCTCTCACACACCCTCTCTTACTGTCTCTCTCTCTCTAAAAACACACCCTCCAACATAAGTCCCATCCGTAATTAATCTTCTCTCTCTCTCTCTCTCTCTCTCTCTCTCTCTCTCCTCTCTCTCTCTCTCTCTCTCTCTCTCTCTCTCTCTCTCTCTCTCTCTCTCTCTCTCTCTCTCTCCCTCCCTCCCTCTCTCTCTCTCGCTCACTGACTCACAGTCACACCCTCCTCAGTAGGGGCAAATACTGATCCAACCCATCCAAGTAATCAGGGTGCATGTTATGTGAATCTGGTATTCTGGACCACCACATGATAAGGCTGATTCCTATTTTCAACAGTGTGGTCCTGGGACTAAGACTTGGTGGTAATAGCCAAGAAAAATCTCGAAGACATTCTAGTTTATGACTGCCTTGGTATTTATATATAATCTCTGTCATTTTTACACTAATTCATAAATTTCACAATATTGTATTCATCTTTTGAAGATATGATAGCCAATTGGTACTCAAAACTAGCCTGTGGCTACCAATTTATTTAACCCATTGATACCAACAGCACCACATGGTCCAAGTAATGAAGGAATATTGTTTTGATGATGAAAAACTTATATATTTGGTTTGATGTTATCAGGGGAAAGATATAGCTTTTCTATTTCAGCAAAACTCACTCAATCAAGAGATTGTCAGCTAATGTTTTGATAGATACCCTAGGAATGGTTAGGAATATGGCCTTGAATAAAAGCTTAATACATCAAAAAAGTTTTTAACAACTTAATTTTTATCACAAATTTTCATAATCAAATATCTCCCCAAGTGCCATATTATCACCATTAGTCTAGTGCTGAATTGAAAATATAAATGGTAACATAGATGTTACAGTCTACCTGACTGACACATGGGACTATAGATATCAGGCGCCACACACAAATCTTTCCATACAGGCAAGGCCCTCTAAGAAGAAATAAAGTTAAATGCATGATTTCACAAACTACTTGAATACGTTTTTGGAATAGTGCTGATCAATATTACTCGACCAACTATCTTCTAAAACATACTTTCATTAGGAAGACATTCTCAAAATAGTGAAGCAGTCTTCAGGCACCACTGGCATGGATGGGGACCAAAAGCAATCTGACAATTTTGATATAATATAATATATATATATATATATATATATATATATATATATATATATATATATATATATATATATATATATATATATATATATATATATATATATATATATATATGTCCATACTAGCTCTACTGGGCCGTTAAACCTCTAAAGCTATTGTCAGACACGTGAAACATAACTGTAATGGTTACAAGTTCAGTGTGGCGGAAAGAGAATAGATAGTAAATGTGTTATCATGTAAAGTTATTCCTCACACATTTTGGTGGTTCTGCCTTTGCTTCACTGGTGTCCTCCATGCAGTGTGACACTGTGACAATGGGGGGCTTGGACACAGAGAGAGGGAGAGAGAGAGGGCCGTGGTGTCTCTAAGAGACAAGAGAGTAGAAAGCAGCGGCAGCACCTGAGGTCATAGGTGAGTGTCTGATGACAGCCTCCATATGTAACCAGGCCATGCGGGCACTTGGAGCTAAATATAGCAGCAGCGTTGTCACAGGTAGGCGGCCCACCTCTCCCCCTACTGCTGCTGCTCCTATCTCCCACTGCCACCACCACCATCCCCCTCCACGCCGCTGCCAGCATCATGCCACATGGTCAGGGAATAGTGCCAACACACCTGAATATGCCCTACCTCTTAGCATAGGTTTTTCCTATCCCTGCCTACACCCAACACCTCCAGTCTGTGGAATAGAACACTTGCTGCCTTCAGCAGAGAGAACATACTTACCATATGGTGCAGTACCACAGGCACCAACTGCATTGTATACCATATCATCATATATCAAGGGTGATACATGTACTACAGGTGTTATAAATTCTACATGGAAATAAATGTAGCACTAAACATAAGAGAAATTAGAATAACTTTCCTCCTGATGTTTTCCATGAAACTTTTTCCCTTGATGTAATAAAAAAATCGCAAAGAAGCTTCAATAGTGAATGGGTTAAATAGAACTAGAGCACCAATCAGCCAACCTGTCTAGTAGTAGTAGTAGTAGTAGTAGTAGTAGTAGTAGTAGTAGTAGTAGTAGTAGTAGTAGTAGTAGTAGTAGTAGTAGTAGTAGAACTAGTACTAGTGGTACTATGGTAGTAGTAGAAGAAGTAGCTATTACAGTTATTGATAGCCATAGAAGTTTACCTTTGGCACCTACTGCACAGTGTTCCACTTATTACTGCTGCCTGCCTGCCTGTCACCACAACTACCCGACACGACACGCAAAGTTCCCTATATGCAGACTACGCACACTACCTGAGCACTCTTGGAGTGTTTCTGGGCCAGTTCTCTACACCACCTCCTACTTCTCCTGTTACTGCTGCTACCACCGCCAGTGGCCAGCTGTGACCATGGCCAGAGGCTTCAGGAATAGGAAATGTACAACTTCAGTGGCAGCAGGGAAGTACATGAATCGATAGCAGCAGGCATGCTTGGGGAATCCATTTGCTAGTGTAGAATTCGCATTACCTGATTCAGCAGAGAGACCTGTTGCTGGCTGCTGTTTTCTCTCGTGGGCGCGGCGGCAGTGTCCCGTCCGTCCTGCAGGCAGCTCCTCCCTCTCAGACTGCGGGACAGAGCGAGAGTGCAGCGTGTGTGCGTGCCTGAGAGGCTCTATGTGTAATCAGCAGGCAGGCAGCATGCGGGATAGCAGCAGCGTGTTGGTGCTTTGCAGTGCTGTGGTGGAGGGGGCCTACTCAGGTACGACCAGGTACAAATTCCACTGGATTAGCTAGCTCTGAGTAGACAATGGGGGTATTTATAGAGTTCAGCTGGCCAGTGGTGGATCTTGATGCTAATTACAGCGGGCAGGCAGACATGGGTAGTCAGTCAGGTGAGGGGTGTGTGTGGTTCTGATGGCTTGCAGGATCTGTGATGCTAACTTATCTGATCTGCCACTGGCACTCCAGCAGGCTGAGAGCAGTCTGTTACCTCACTTATCTTCCACCACACACTCTCTATATCAATCTGCTACTCATAACTCATTAAGCTGGCAGGTAGTCCAACTGCAACATTGTCTCACAAACAGGCCACATAGATACAAAAATCCGATACAATATGGTAATATTGTATCTTATATTACCATGATATAATACATAGCTCTTGGCATGGCAATAATATACCTGTCCTTGCAATATTTTATAAGGTCCATACAAAGTTAGTGTGGATGGGTCATTTTTGATATCTCATATGATTTTTTTTCCAATGAAAACTACTGGTGGGGCTGAGATCTACAGCAACACTGGTGAATCAATTCGCTCAAAAGTTAGAGATGTCTGTGAGAGCTGTAGTCATATGCTACATGCTTTGTTAAAACTAATTTCTGTGACAATAGAGAACATAAGAACATATAACAATATAAGGAAGAAATGAAAGAAATGCAATAAATGATAGTGAAAATAAAATAAAAATATTTATCTTACTCAAGACATCTGAATTAAGAAAAAATGAAAATGGCAACATATGCTGTCTTGTTATTAGCAAAAACCAAAGCTAATAAAACTGCAGATTACTAAAGTGATAAATGTTTTAAATTTGTTTCAAAATACTTTGAATGCATTACTGAATTTCCTGGTTGGCAACAATGGCAGTCTTGAAAATATAATAGCTCCGAAGTTGCTCTTTTGATTCCACCTGCATAAACTTGGCATGCCACTGACACCACACCTTTATTTAATTAACCATTATGTACTATTTGAGCAGCAATATGCATGCTTCATTGGACATAGCTCCCATCAGTGGATACACAACTTGATTGTAGGGGTATTCCTTTATATCATTACAAAGGAGCTCATTTTCAACAGAAATCAGAAAAAAAGTTGTAAGAATATTTATTTCATTGATTATAAGAATGAATATTGGGCCAGAGTAGTAGTTTGATTTTGCCTAAAAGATTTCTGATGCTACTTATTAGCTATAATAGACCAGCAGAACTTATTGGTTCTCGTAAAACCTTGATCTCCCATTGTTTCCATGCATTGAAGTGAAAGTCTAGAAGTGTGTGTTTGTATGTGAGCTACAGTTCTGTAAAAAGATAGAAATACAGGTATACATGCATTAACCATGATTATGCTGCTGGTGGCTAATTTGGCAAATACAAAACGATGCAAAAAAAGTAAAACATGAATGAAACCATGGCACATGGGTACTCATCTGAGAGTACTCAGCGAGAGCAATCCAATGAATATCAACATGGCAGGGTTTGGATAGGTATCCAAAATCTTTGCGTCTTTGTGCCTAGGACGAAAGTAACCTCAGCATAGGGAGGGTTAAGTAAAAGTCTGGAAGTGTGTGTTTTATATGTCCTACAGTTCAGTAAAAAAATAGACGTTCAGGAATACATTAAGCATGAGTAGAGGAAATGGGCTTGGTTCATGGTTACCTTCCCTGGTGTGCTGGAATTGCACTGAAGTTATGAGAAGACACACCTGTATGTGTGTGTGTGTGTGACACATAGAGAAGTGTTGCTGACTGCGGCTGCTGCTGCTGGGCCAAATGGCCGATGACACAAATGACACTCCTTACCTGTACTGTAGCCAGCCACCAGCAGTCACACAATCACCCTACTACCTGATGGTGGTGATCATCAGCATGTATGGGGAAGATGACCTCAATGCCTGTAGTACATGTAGCACTAGGTGCTAGTGGTAGTGGTGGCTGTCCCAATTCTGCTAGCTATAAATACCTGCTGGCTCACTCACCCACTCAGCCAGCACTACCTGGCTACTACCCTCCTACTATACTAGAGAGTCAGTAGAAGTAATAGCCTGATTGTATGCTGGGCAGGCACAGAGCAGAAAGAGGAGAAGAAAGAGGAGGAGGAAGAGGAGATGTCCCCAAGACACACTCAACCAAAGAGAATCGCTCAGCCAGTACTACCTGGATACCCACCTACTATATAGAGTCAGTAGAAGTAATGGCTTGATTGTATGCACAGAAGAGGAAGAGGAGGAGAAAGAGGAGGAGAAAGAGGAGGAGGAAGAGGAGGAGAAAGAGGAGGAGGAAGAGGAGATGTCCCCAAGACACACTCAACCAAAGAGAATCGCTCAGCCAGTACTACCTGGATACCCACCTACTATATAGAGTCAGTAGAAGTAATGGCTTGATTGTATGCACAGAAGAGGAAGAGGAGGAGAAAGAGGAGGAGATGTCCCCAAGACACACTCAACCAAAGAGAATCATGTGAGGAGGGTTCTCCTCCTGCTTGACTACCTGCCTCCTCTTCGCCTGACTGGCCAGCACTGCCTGACACTATATATACCATGACTCCCAAAGTGGAAAACATGGTCATATACAGCTGTTGACAAGGGATTACCACTGAGAGGCATCTTTTTAAGTCAGACCAAAACAAGTGCATAATTGATAGTCAACAATAGACAATTTACCTTTATGATATAGGAAACACTCATTGACAGGTCGCAAATATGCAAGAATATTCCCAAAAAACTCCTGAGGTATACACTGAATTATCACTGAGAGGTTTCCTTTCAAGTCAGACCTAAACAAGTGCATTTTAACCCAACTCTATAATTTGTCAGCTTGAATTTATGATACTTTTGAAAATAACTTTTCAATGAGAGTTCTTGGTAGTGTTCTAATCAACCTTTCTCCTTCAAATATTTTGTTTTTGACTGAAATATACTACCAAAATCGTCAGGCTGTTTTGGCTGCTACGGGTTAAATATGTGTGGCCCACAATAGACAATTTACTTTTTTTTATGATATTGGAACCAACTATTTTCAGATTGCAAATGTGAGAGATTATTCCTAAAACCCTCCTGAGTTATACTGGTAATTTTAAAATGCACAACATGATGAGCCTGGCTCAAAAATGAGAGAGATAAATTATACATATGATGAGCTTACCAATTTCATGCCACTGTTTATCCTTTGACAGGTCCTACGCCAACTCATTCAGACATCCCTCTACCTACAAAACAATACACGAACATGGTCACAGAATGTATCAAGCTCATTATCTCTCACTGTACCTACATTGTATAGATCAACACTGATTGTTATGTACACAATGAAAATATACCTGTCTTGATTTATTTTAGGACAATTATGCAATTTAAAAAGAAATGATAATCTACTGAAAGTCTCTACTAGATATGTTATTCTCAAGAATTAGTAAACAAGATTTAGGAGCAAGAGTTCATTTACAAAAGGGTTCTGCATTTTCATCTGAAAACAGAGAAAACATGTTTTGACTTACATGTAACATTATAAGTGACTTGTAAGTCGAACTTAAATAGAAATGTTTGTCATATACCCTAAATATTTTACCAATATTCAATTGCCACATTCATCCTTTAGAGGCTGCAATAACCCCACCCCCCCCCCCCCCCCCCCGCATTCTCCTTTCAAAAATATTCTATTATTTTCCCCTAATGCTTTACCCACCCTATTATGAGTGGAAGTTAAACGTATCTACATAATAAACCATAGAACAGAATATTCAGTTGGGATTTTTTCTAATGGTTACTTTATGATTATATTTTATAAATCACTAAAGTTCATCCCAGGCGAGCTCCATCTGATCTCTAGCTAGCAGAGAAAACTAAGAAATTATGATGACAGCAAAGTCTAAAGTTCAAAGTGTGTTTCACAGTTGACCTTGTTGTGCTGCAGGTACTAATTACAGGTAAGACATGTTTCTCTCTGGTTTGAAAACACTCTTCAGCTGCTTGATTGATGGTTGGAGCAGTCACAGAAACACCACTAAATGTTTTACCAATATTCAAATACCACATTTATCTTTTTAGGCTGCAATCACCCCCCCCCCCCCCCCCTTTCAAAAGTATTCTGTACTTTTCCCTTGATGCATAGATACTAATTAAAGGTAAGACATGTTTCTCTATGGTTTGAAAACACTCTTCAGCAGCTTTCTTGTTGGTAGGAGCAGTCAAAGAAACATGGGGAGGGGTGCAAATGGCATCGCGATTAGGATGTAGGATCATGGAGAAAGTATAAGCAGAGTTTGGGTGATTAGTTATATAACTAATTATATTGAGTTAAGACAAATTTAAGTGGGCAACTGATCGCTGAAACAATATTGATTACGTAATCAACTACAAATAGCAGCAACCTCTAGATGAAAGAGTTTTACTTTTACTAAGTACCATTTTTCACCATATTCTCACACTTAATCTTACTTCATATCATGGAAAAATTATCTCACACAATAAAACAGTCAATTGGAAATTTTTTGTGGCAGAACATTCCCATATTTTGAAGGATGCTACTAAACTGTTTGTGAAGTAAGATAGTCTATTGGATTTATATTATGCAAGAGAAGTGTCAAGCTGTCATACAGGCTGGGAATCCTCTTCAACGGATCTAGAAAGCACACATAACATATCCTTCTGCAGGTTCAACGAGGACGGTCTCAGGGTAGGTCAATATTGACTGAGGCTCATCCCCCAACATACTGTCAACCCCATCGCTGGTGTTTGTGTGGGTTTCAGGGGAAGGGCGTATCCAGGGTTTTTGTGTTGGGTATTCAAAATTTATATGAAGTTCTCGTTTTAGCAAATAGGTAGAACTAAGCCATTGGTTTTATGCAAAAAAAAGAGGAATCATCAATTAATTCTAAGAAATAAAATCAATATTTTGAAATGGAAAGGGGGGTGCAGTAGTCAAACCTCGTTACCCCCCTTTGTATCTAGAACTGTGTCTCAGCAAGGTGTAATCCGTAGATCTTATGGAAAGGGAAGAGGAAAGTCTTACAGGATTATTAGGATAATGGATATCTGGGGGTCTGATCTATGAGTCTGCTCTCAGCTAATGTTTTAAAGAAGACAGGTGTTGGTGCTATGCCCATGGGTTACAGGCAATTAAGTCATGATTTGTTTGCACTCTGCTAAGAGCCATTACTTATGTTTTTTAATCGTATATCTTAAATTCTGACATAATTCATATCCTTTTGAAAATATTTTGAGCAGATACAACATCAGTAATCAGAAAAAAGTTACATATTTGAACAGATACAACCCCATCATTTAAAAGAAATATGGTCCTAGTTTTCAGGCTAGACTAATTAAGCTGACTTTTTACCATTGAAACCTAAGGACAAAGGACAATTTCCTACCACATACACCTCATTACTGTAGGTAATGGACATCAGACTAAAACTCTCGAAGAAGCAATTTAAATAGCCTTCAAATGGCCAAAACAAATTTCTTTGATTAACAAGAAAATTCATTACTTCATGATGATTTTCACAGAACTAGTAACAAGGCAGGTTTTCCAAAAAGCCTTTAGCAACGAGGAAGGTTAGGCACAAAACAGTTCTGGGGCTATGGTTGGAAAATGGCGCCAGTAGCTAAAGAGGTATGCCACATTCACAGGCCCAGGTATGATAAGCATACTACAAATGATAATGGACAGGTATACAAGTGCTCCTGTAGGAAAGGTCAATCTGGACAGTGCCACTTCTCATGAGGGTAGGTAGTATGAGTAGGTGCCAAAGTGTGTCCCTAAGACACTTGATCAATCACTCTAGCTGCTCAGATAGTGTGTCACAGGGCCAACTATCTCCTGGAATCACATCCATTACAGCATTCAAGGTTGGACTCATGGTAACCAGATAGTCAGACCTGTGCCTGCCAGCAAAGCCAGGTCAGATCATATAGGTTGGTGACACCAGATCTGTTAGGAACAGGGCATCCTGTTTGTGAGTTAGCTTGAGAGTTAAGAGAATGGAACAATGGATAAAAGGAGAATACCCTATGAAGTAGTTCATTTCAGCATAAAACTAGACCTGGTCCTGGTCCCTGTATAGGTGTATGTCTATGGAAGTACATTGCATATATATATATATATATATTTATATTTATTTATATATATATATATATATGTTAAAAGTGCCTAAACTTCTATTATTCATAACAAATCTATAACAGTGGTCTGTCCATATGAAAATGGGTGTCCTCTCTTGACAGAAATACAAACCTACTTTTCATTTCTTTTCTGGCTCTTCGAGATAGCAGGATCGATAGACAAGTGGTCTTTCCAAACAAGTGATCTCTCAAGTGGTCCAGTTTTTTCAATATCTACATATATTTTAGAGAAACCACCATACTTCACTTCAACATTAGCCCTGACATCATTAATCTGCATCAAGGGATGAACAATGTCAGATAAATACATCAATGTCACCAAACCAGTGGTTTATACAAGCAATCATATCCGCTCCATCCTACATCTGATTTTGATGGTAATTATTAACTGGCATCATTTCTTAATAAGGAAGATGCTACGACACAGATCAGAGGTGGGCGAAGCCGTCTCTGCCACTTATAAGGCAAAGTCGTCACAGGTGCAGCGCTAAGGTTATGAGGAGAAGGATGCAGGCAGCTTGTCGTTGTGGAACGGAGGGGTCATTGGGAGGTATCGCATGCACATGTGACACACAGTGAATGCCAAACAGTCATTAAACAGACTTTCTGTCTACAAACTACAGGCATTCATTGCTGCTACTGCCAGTGCAGGGCGAGTAGGCTGCAGGTAGGTAGGCAGCTCAGGTACACAGTGGTTGATACCAGTGCTGGCTGTGACCTGCTTCTACTACCTCTCTTCCATGCTACAGGTACAGTATATTAGGCTCCTAGTCTCTGAGAAGTTAAGCATTTGCATCTGAGTCGACCAACCAGTGCAGAATTAGGAAATTCAATTGTCATCACTTTTTCTGCCAAAATGCAGCTAAGTTGTGACTAGCTAGTTGTAGGTGGTGGAGGAAACCAGAGTACCTGGCAGAAACCACCACCTAACCCCAAGTCACTGGCAACCTTCCCACATGCCCTATCCAGGATTTAAACCTGGGCGGTGGTGAGAGACAGCTAGCAGTCAGTGGCAAGGTCTTAGACCACACAGCCATTGCAGTACAAGCAATGACAGATATAGATGGTACCATATGGTCCTCCTATCTCTAGAGGTACCTTCTATACACTTGGTAAGATAAATGCAAACTAATCTAGCCACTCTGGTCACCTTAGAACTTGGTGCCTGGTAAAAGAAAATTTTGAGACAGGAAAAATACATAGAGCAGCCTAAATATGTATCTACAGGAAGTGCCAAAATGACCGTTTAGCCTTAAACAGCATTTACATTTACCCATACAACTATATATCATCAATTAACTAGAATAAGTGGAAAGTTTAATACAATATAAATAGAGAGCATGAAAAAATATAAATGAAAGGGTAGAGTCAAATTAAGGTGTAATTTAGAGCAAATATCATATCACTAGATATGAACGTTGCACTTGGTAGCCTTTATTCATATCAATAACTGTACATTTCAAGTCTTTTCAATTGCTCCAAATTTTTACAACCTACACATTGACAACATGATTCCTACCTGAGAATGTGAAATACCCTTAGTAAAAGGAACCTTCCACATGTGTTTCTATTTTGCAACAATAAAGAGAACCTGCCTACAAGAGTATGTATTATGCTAACATAACTTCTGTCAGATTACTTGTACCACTCAGTACAAAGAATCTCTCTGAAAGAGTAGGGAGTATCCTATCAGTATAAAGAACATCTGAAAGTATTTCAATTATGCAACAGTGAGGGGAACTCTCATACAACAGTATGTATTATGCTAACATTACTCCTGTCAGAGTAACTGTACCACTTAGTACTAAGCACCTCTCTGAAAGAGTATGTAGTATCCTATCAGTATAGAGAACACCTTCGAAATATTTCAATTATGCAACACTGAGGGGAGCCCTCCTGCAAGAGTATGTATTATGCTGACAGCAACACGGAAGCCAACACATGACTGAATAAAACTGCTCTTGAATTTCACAATTGATATTCAGATTTTCTGGATCAGGTAAGGCAGCGACGGTGGAGGCAGTAGCAGCAGCAGCGCTCTCCGCTCTGGCAAGAAGAGTAAATAACAGCGAGTACTCCAAGCAAAACACATGACCCAGGTAGCTAGCGGAGAGGCAGCCTATCTCCGCACCCTGTGGATGCTGAATCAACTATAGGTCACTTGGAATTGGAAATCCATAGTTCCTACTACAGACATGTTTCAATGGGACATCTCTTCTAACAATGAAATGGGGAGGACAAGGATGAAGAATTTTTAATGGGTTGAAGATGCTAAGAGATTATGGCAGAATCCATGCAATTAAACTGGGCTTGGTCATTAACCCATTAAGGCCTAAAAAAAATTCCTTACCCTAAAGTTTATTCAGCCCTCCCAATGCAAAATAAATCTTTTACCGACCTACCTACTCTATAATTTTTCAGACCGTTACAGGAAACAAACAATACTTTTTTCTTGGCCTAATGTCTAAGAGTTTTTATGGAAATTTTTGTCTGCATCTATGATACTATTGACAATAACTTTTGAATTAAGAATGATATTACAAACCATTTGAAGGGGAGTTGTTGGTTAAGATCTGGTGAACATCTCTCCTTTAAGTATACTTTACGTTGCTTTTGCCGGAATGATTTCCTCAAAATTGTCAGGCTGCTTATGGCTGCTGTTAGCTTTAATGAGTTAACCAACTCATGCATGGAGGTCTCCTTGACAAGCAACCTTTGCTTTTGCTCCCATCATATTTTTAAATAAATCATTGGAATAAAGCATACATTATCAAAATACTGAACGAAGTGTTGATGATTGAGTTTGGTCTAAATTTGTCATTAAATAGTTTTTTGATAAATGCTCTAGTCACAAACATATGATGATTTTGGGCATTACAGTCATGAATGAGTAAGAAAACAGCACCATGTTCCTAATGATAAAATACACAACCAGGAAGAAGTCCTGACATATCACAAAAAACCTTCCAAAAAAATCTGACATTCACTTTAAGAAAGGTTGTAATGTAACTGCTTTTGTGATAGTCCTGTTTGAGAATGTTCTCAGCCTAGATGATTTTTTTGCCGAGAATTTATAGTATATAGACAAAAAAGATCAATTATGTGACACAGGTGCACTGCTGATCTACAAGTACATGGTGCAAAACAAGTTAAAAGCACTTATACCTTAGATGAAGAGAACATGGATTGGTCGCCACAGACCAATTACCATGGGACCCATTGTAACGCCCTCGACACACATAATCTTGCAGAATCTTGTCTCAGTGTGACATCACAAAGGCCAATAAGGGCTCTCATAATTGTTCACATTATAGAGGAAGTTGCTCACACACATGAGCAGAACACAACTCTTGAGTGGTTCTCGTCAATACCTGGGCTAGGAGTCATGCAGAGGCCGTTGAGCGAGATCCGCTGGCTGAATATCTGGATATCGACATTCATGCTCATACTAATTATCAAGTAGCAGGGTTCGACGTTCCTCTATATTTTTCAGGCTAGGGGCCCAAAATAGCATGTATTTTAACCAGAAATCCTGTCTTTGACCACTATTCTTTATCTAAAGGCTTTTCGAGCCCCTAGCCAAAAATTTAAGTGTCAGACCCTGAGTAGAAAACTTGAGTCCATACTCACTCACCTTTAACCCATTTGCATCTGAAGTACACACTTGGTCTGACAAATCTGAACATAACTCATCAAACTACAAGTAGTAACTTTTGTAAAATATTTGAAATTGATAAAAAAGATAAAACCAGCTGAAACAACATCAGTCAAATATTTCTCAAAATATTACCTTGCTATTGAGAAATTTCCCTAAGCGCAAGACTATGAAAATGCACCAGATGTGAGTAAGTTTACTAACCATGCCCACGCAACAAGGAAGCAACAGAACACAGAACTGCTTCTCCAAGAACCACCAGCTCCTGTTGCTAATTTGCATACACACAAAATTTGCATGATTCATTGGCATAAATGCATGGCTATGAATAGCTAGTGGAGACTGGTCATGAATGTCGTTATCATAAATTAGCACAATGGTTAATTAGTTAGCCAGAATAGAGGACTTCCACTTGATGAGATAGGTAGCTGCATAGGGCGCTACAAGCATGACTGGGTTAAAGATATTCTCAAAGAATTCAGACCATCAGGGCACTCTAAACATGAATTGGTTTATCAGCAGAAAAAATCAATCTGTGATCTCTCATTCATCTATTGCTTATAACAAGCCCTTCTTTCTTTTAAGAGCTGTCAATTATAACAATTTCTATTTAAAAACTTTTGGACAACTTCCATGTTTACATTGAGTAACATCATATAGTAAATCCAACTTTGTTTCAACCTTGTACTTCTAAATTTGTTAAGCTGATAATATTAAGCTTAACACTTGAAGCATGGTTCAAGAATAGCAATATTGAGAATAAAATACTGGGTGGGAAGAATTTAATCTTCCAACAAGAAACTAGCTAACTCTAGCATCTTCAGAACGGATGCTCTTTATTACATATCAGTGAAATATTTTCATATTCATACTTTTTATATTATTAAAAGCTAGGATTTAAAAAATGACTTTCAAAGGGAAAAATCCTACAAGTTTGGGTGTCATAATTTTGGAGGTACAAATCAAGAATCTGTTAATTGATTTCCCTTAAAATGTATACATTAAGTTGGACAGACAATGGGACAAAATTAATAAAGGGGATATAAATTTCATAAACTCCACTGGAGATAGACAACTTCAATATTGTATTCCAAATGCCCCTCTCCTGCCAGACACAATAGCACTATTGTGGTGATGCAACAGATGATTCCTGGGGCTCAGACTCAGCATCTTCACAGGCAAACAATAGGCAAACAATTGGTGGACAAACAATAGCTGTGCTAGCACATCCTTCACTCACACATGTTGTTGTAGTGTGGCTCTTGTTGTATTCTAGCAGAATTCTGGATCTGCTGATGTTCATGTAGTGTCTACCGAACTGCTGGCACCTAGTTCTCTGCATAACGGTATTCTATATAGATCAATAGTAGTACATGAGCCGGGCACACCGTACCAACTGCTGCTGCTGCTTCTACAAGCCATGATCTATACATCAATACAAGCACCACACATCCCAGTCACCGCCGCCGCAGCCTGGAACACTTGTTGACACACGATCAGCGCTACGCCGGGCGGCCGACCAGCAGCCTGCCGCCGCCCGCAACACGACTCTTGGAATTCATGCCTTCATGCAGTACTCTAATAGACCAAGGGCAATTGATAGGCTATTTAGATAGTTAGGAATGAGTAGGGAGTATGCAAGTGACAGGGTCATTATATGTAATGATGCGGTTAGTTAACCATTCCAATGCTGAAATGGGAAAGCAACGTAAAACCCCATACCTTCCTAGAATCCTTTTCCTTCCAATGCTGAGGCTACTTTCGTCCAAAGCACAAGGATGCAAAGTTTTTGAGAACCATGTTAACCCTGTCATGTTGGTATTAATTGGACTGTTTTTGCTGAGTACTCTCAGATCATTAGCCATTTGCCAGGGTTTCAGTCAGATTTTAGTGTGTTTTTTGCATTATTTTGTATTGGCCAAATTAGCCACCACCAGCATAAACATAAACATATACCATTCTCTGTAACTGGGGGTTCCGAGGCACGCTTTGACAGCTTGGCTATTTCAGGGACTTTTGCAACTTGCCACTAATTGCATGATGTTGGAGGCTTGTCTGGCTACAAGACACTGTCACTATATTTCATGACTAGGATATATATCCTGGTGTTTAATTCGGTGTTCACCATTTTAGGAGAATAAAATAGGCAAGCTTTGTTGGTAAGACTCTATGCCTTTGTACTATTCTTATCTATTATCTTCAAGCTTGGGTGTGCTCTCTTAGAGTCAGCAGGGATGGCACCAGGGTGATCACACACACCCATTACTGCTTAAGAGTTACTCTCCTTCTTTTTACTTTTACCACCTATCTTCTATTGAAGACACAGGTGGGTGTGGGTGTCTCTGCGCATATGTGAAGGTGAAATTGTCATCTGTGTGTGTCTTGAAATTTTCATCTACTCCTTTGATACTTTTGACAATAACTAGGAATTGAAGAGTTATCTAACAAAAATATTTGAAGGAGAGTTGTTGGTAGTGTTCTGATTAACATTTCTCCAAACATTTCCCATCTATGCTTCTCCTAAATAGACACACAAAAACAGGCTGCTTTTGCCGCTATGAGCATTAATGGATTAAAATCATCAAAAGAAACTAAAAAGATCTGCCGACAACCTGGTGTGGAACTTAAAGATCTAAATAAGGGTAAATTCATTTTTGGAGGTGTACAATTATTCAGGCCAGAAAAAAAATCACAACTGGTCCTACAGAGCCAGTAAACATTTGGGAACATTCCTATTAACAAGTTTCCCCTCAAAAATGTCCCCAAATGTTTTTGAGATAAATGAAGATAAAATAAATAAAAATAAATTCTGTCGGTGAATTTTGTGCAATGTTATTTCTTGTTATGTTAAAGAAAAAATTATAGGACCAGTAAAAAGATTTCAGGACCAATAGATCCTAGATGTTACTGGCCCTACGGGGCCAGTAACATTTTGAGTTAGTGTTGAGGCCTGGAGAAGTGCCTATGGCTAGGCTATTTGTCACCAGACACCGCCCCCAGATGCCTAGCTATTGGAAAAGTCCTCCGCTCCATAGCTCATGTTGCGGTTCCGCATTATCAGGAATGACACGGCATCTCATGATCAACATGTGATCCCAGCAAGCAGCATCCTGGTATCCTACAGCTCCTCCTGACTTGATGGCCTGCCAACAGCCTGCCTACTACTACAATAGTATAGGGATTCTACAGCACTCACAGACCCTCATGGAGAAAATACAATAGGAATACACTCTGGTGTTGATAGTCCTGTCTTTTATTACATATATATATATATATATATATATATATATATATATATATATATATATATATATATATATATATATATATATATATATATATATATATATATATACATATAAATATATATATATATATATATATATATATGTATGTATATATATATATATATATATATATATATATATATATATATATATATATATATATACGTGTGTATATATATATATATATATATATATATATATATATATATATATATATATATATATATATATATATATATATATATATATATATACATATATATGTATATACATACATTTTGCACTTGCGAAGGAGGAGGGTGTTTGGTGTAAGTTGAACCATCATTCAACCCGGGCCTGTTTCAAGCTTTATGTGTACCTGCAAATAAGCATTACTTGCTGGCTCTGAGTGAGACCATAATGATAGGCTGGTTTCTCTTCACAGGTATACATATTTGTCAAATACATAAATTACTAAAACGTATAATGGCAAAATTTGTCAAAAAAAACACCTGTTAGCAAAAAACATCTGTATGCTTAAAGAATAAACTTAGAAAAGTACCCCTTTGATAAAATCATATAATATCATCTTTCATTGAAGACCAACTATTGTTTACTAAGATGGCTTTTGACCCCCCTTATCAGTGATGTTATAATGACCAAATATGGCAGTCTTTTCTTATCTGAATGAAATACAAATATTCTCCCATCCTTGTTCACACCACATAGGAGATGTAGAATTGATGCAAATATATTTGAAACCATATGAATATCAAGAAATATTGTGTTGTGTTTTCTTCCCTGATATAAAACTTTACTTCAAATTTTCTAGAAACTTTGAAACTTTAAATCATCATGATTGTCAGATCATCAGAGTATCTGAGGATATGTGAGCAAACTACAAGTCATGACCAGGGGTGGCGGAGCAAAGACTATTGGTCCTGGAATGTTGAAGCCTCTGTCACACCCTGGTGTGATAATGTGACTTTTGGACACCCATGATGACAAGAGCATTATAACACAAAATAATAATACAAAATCTAATGAAAACTATTCCATATTCTCCATTAAACAAGTCTCAGCATTCTGTTGACTGTGAACTGTGTGCATAAGAATGAATACATGTAAATACCTGTAACATATATACAAGTCCATTTTGGTAACATACTCTACCCTCTATAGACTAGTAACAATGCCTCTTGGTTTAAGCATAAGTTTTCAGGTAACTTTTAGAAAATACCCTAGTGCATTCTCTCTCTTTGGTGATGCCAAAAATGAAACTAAATCATCACTAATCCAAAAACACCAATATCATTTACCAATATGAAACTACACTCCCACTTTGAACAGAACAATACTATTTATATATATATATATATATATATATATATATATATATATATATATATATATATATATATATATATATATATATATATATATATATATATATATTTAACCTATCTAGAGTGGTTGATGAAGTTTCATGGAAGATTGTTTGAAATCAGCAGCTACTTACCATAGAGTAATGGTAAATGCGCATCCACTCCAAACTTGTTGAAGGGCTATAAAGTTAGCAGGGACTCTGTAGTAGTAGCAGGAGTCTGCTGCTGCTGCCGGGGTAACAGTTAGTGTCTCTTGTGACAGAGAGAGTGTGAGTGCAGGGATCTAATCTGGCATCGCACACACCCGCCACCCGCATCAGCTAGCAGCAGCGTCCTCCTCTAGTGCCATGTCCTGGAGCCAGCCAGGAGGTTCCACAGCTTCACTCTAACTAGGCACTATAATCGCGCTAATTTCCCTTTGTGGCCAACTACCCATTTCCTGCACCAGTTCTGCTAGCATGACAACATGCAATTTTGCCTGACCCACCAATCCTAGAACTCTGCTCTACAACGCCGACTTCTGTTTGCCGCTAAATGCCAAAACCGGCTGATTATTCCACTGATTAGAAATTCCATGTAACATTTCGTCTTGGAGTAATATTACAATCAGGTTTGTCATGCAAAGAAGGCAGCGGTTGGCATTTTTAACGTGTCAGAAGCCATCAGAGTGGTTGATAAGGGACTGTTGGTAGCAACAATCGCCGTCGGAGATGCCATCTTCAGTAAAGGTCGTGGAACTCTCTTTCATGCAGAGAATCATTAGAATGATAATCCAATTAGCCAACTCTATTGTTCAGTCATCAATTAACCAGACTATAAAACCCTACACCCAAATGGTGATTCACATGAGACAATAAACTATTCTTTGATGCTTATACTTTAACACTTAGACGACTAGAATTTTAGAAACATGCATTTGATGCTTACACTTTAACACTTAGACGACTAGAATTTTAGAAACATGCATTTGATGCTTAGACTTTAACACTTAGATGACTAGAATTTTAGAAACATGCATTTGATGTTTATAAATGCTTTAACACTTAGACAACTAAGATTTATAAATATGCATTTGATGCTTATGCTTTAACACTTAGATGACTAGAATTTTAGAAACATGCATTTGATGCTTATGCTTTAACACTTAGACAACTAGAATTTTAGAAATATGCATTTGAAGAGAATGTAAAGCAGATAAGTGCCCATCATCGCTGTCATAAAATTCAGAAATAATGAGTTAATTTTTTCTCATTGATTCACTCATTCTTCTATTGGGAGGTTTAAGATCCTGTGATATGGTCAGGATTTAATTCATAAGAGTATTTTGCCTGGATACCAAATCTACCAAACTAAATTGATATGCTATTCTTAGTCTTTGAATGATAATATCCCTCAAAAAAATTCTCTTTTTTATTTATCAGCATACAATTGTATTTAAATACAAATTATCCACCAGTTACAGAATTTAAATGCATTCATGCAGACATCATACTATTTTTCATTTGACAGCATCACTTCCCATTAAATGAAACTTTCAAACGATATAGAACTGAGTCTGAAGATTGTTTCAAGATTCTCTACGAGTGTGAAAGGTAGGGATGCCAGGTGATCTGTGTTCTCCTGGAGAATTATTTTTAAAACTAGGGACTCAAAGTAAATGCTGTCCAGTGAAAAGATCACCCAGAAAGTTTTCAAATAATATATGATTTACTAATTATTTTATTTGTTTATTTATTTATTTCATTTTATTTGAGAATTATCTTTAAAACAAGGGACTCAAAGTAAATGCTGTCCAGTTGAAAGATAACCAAAAGGTTTTCAAATAATATATGATTTACTAAAAAAAAAATTGTGATGATTAAATTTTTGTATGGCAATTGTATGTATAAACCAATAAATGAGGTATTATCTGATGGATTGATTATGGTAGAAGCAAAAAAGTCACTCCCTGACAGTACAGCAGGCTTGCTATAAAAGCATATATAGACACATATCAGTACTAAAATTTTGTCATCTAGGATTGAAGATGAGAAAATCATTATTATTAATTCTAAATATAAGATAATAGCCATAAAGAAGCTACTTAAGACATGCAGCATCCAGGTGAGATAGACACAGAAAAAAAGGTTAATCCATTCATGCCTGTAGCGCCCAACACTGTCTGACAAATTTGGTGATGTCTCTCAAACAAAAGCAATTTCAAGAAAATATTTGAAGAAGAAATGTTGATCCATAACTAACTAACAACCCTCCTTCAAATACTTTTTCAATTCATAATTAATTTCAAGGTTATGTTCAAAAGTAGCATATATCCAGACTATATTTGTCAAGTAGGTCTTTAGACATGATTGGGTTAAACAAAAACCCTCTTTCAAAAATAAAGCCCATACTCACTCTACAAACCAGATCAGTTCTCCTAGTAAGTCCCACACACAAGTTCCATTCCTAGCCATTACAGAATCAACCAGTCCATTATGGGGTACGAACGGCTTCTGACACCAATGTGCTCCCTTCTGATTGCCTTTGAATTATTCTCTTGAAGTAATGAACAATCTAACTCTCATTTACAATCAATCCACCCTCAAAGAAATATTGGTCTACAGTGAGCTTTCTGAAGAGAGAATCAGAACTAGCAATTCACACAATAAAACTCTGAATGATAACTAATGTGGGTGGTATTAAGGGTTTTGATAGCTATGACTTCCTGTTAGTAAAAGGGAACTTCAACTGCAATGGGAACTTCATGGTTAGTTATTTAACAATATTGCCTATTTACTTCCTTCCTATGAATTACTAGTAAAATATTATATCTATGTGACTATGAGACATAGAAAGGGACTATGAGATATAGGAAGTGAAGAAAACATTAAAGTTATCAATTAAGGGGATTTCTAAGAAAGGTGCTTAATCACAGATACCTAATATCTATGTTACATAATACCAGATAGCGTTAATAATTCAAGTAATCTTTCTAATTTTTTTCAAGCATAATATCAAAAGAACTTGATAGTAAATTGTTGATTTATTCCAGGGCCATTTATGGTTATTCTGTATATCAAATGAAATTTTCTATATAAAGCTGAATCATAGCTGTCAACAGTTTATGGCTGGAAATGTATTAGCCAATTAGCTTGCAAAGTTGGGCAACCCAGCTGGGCTCATCACAAATTCCCTGACTGAGGGGTTTGGGGGCATACTCCCCAGGTAAGTTTTGAAATGCAGATACTCCAAGATGCATTCTCCTGCATTTTCAGATTAAAACGTCAGCAAAAGATCATGTTGTAAATGGCAAATCCACATGAAACTTTTAGACAACCCTTGGCATGATATTTACTTGCCTAGGTGGTCATGTCAAAAGGCGGATTTGCTTGTCAGACTATTTTTTACTTGCCCCGGGGGAGTGGGCAAGTTTCTGTTGAATACACTAGACTCAAGCACCAAATTCCTGTGTGGTGCAGAACTAATGAGTGGTAAAGCCTAATGAGAGTTTGCAGTGTCTGTGAGCATGCCATGGTTATACCACCACCACTTTTAGCCAGTCAGCCAGCCAGCTCTGTGGAACAACTCCAACACAATAATCACAGCACATAATTTACTACAAATTGGTCACCCGATATAGAATACTCAGCGAGTGATTCTGGTGCCAGTAAAATGGAGACCTAAATAGCTGCACTGCATAGCATGGCAATAGCATCCTACTACACAGAACCGCATCAAACTAGTACCCCTAGACAAAAGTCCTTTTTAACTATCTTTGTTAACCCATCCATGCTATTTTGGTAATATCTCTTTAATAAAAGCAATTTTAACAATTTCTCTGCTGAGGCTACTTTCGTCCTGGGCAAAAAATGCAAAAGGTTTGAAAAACATCTAAACTTAGATTTGTTGATATTCATTGGAAAGCTCTCGCTGAATACTATCGGATGAGTACCTATGTGCCAGGGTTTCAGTCAGTTTTCAGCTTTTTGCATCAGTTTGTATTGACTAAATTATCCACCTGCAGCCAAGGGGTTAAGAAAATATCTGAAGGAGAAAAATTTATTGAAATCTTAAGAAAATATTTGAAGAAGAAATATTGCTACAGCTCTACTTGTAACATTTTTCCAATGTATGCTTAATTCTCAAGTTAATTTCAAAAGGTATCATAGGTCCTTGTGAAACTTGTCAAGATGTCTCGACATGAAAGGGTTAACCTATTCATGCTACATGTTACTATAGAACAGTGTTGTGTGGATTCGGTGATTTTAAAAACAACTGCTGGTTGTGCTGTGATCAACAGCAATGCTTACATCTAAAGACTTCTCAAGAATAGTGGGGCCTGCCCTGATGGCCGTGTAGTCTAAGGCGTTGCCACTGACTGCAAGCTGTCTCTCACCAATACCCGGGCTTGAATTGTGGCAGGGGCATGTGAGAAAGTTGCCAGTGACTTGAGGTTAGGGAGTGGTTTTCGTCATTTCCTCCACCACTTACAACTGGCTCAAAGTCAATTGCCAAAGCCACATAAACTACATAAACTAAGTAAACCAGAGATACTATTTGAATGAAAGATGTATTCCTCTACCAAAACATTCCTCTAAATGATCTGTTGCCTACAGTTTGAAGATATACCTCAGAATGTAAGACTACCCAGATACTTAGGCACACACCTGTATTGCTATGCCCATCTACCATTTACATATCATCAGATAATTGAAACAGCACCTGCCTTAGCAGCAAGTGCCTCAACCAATAAAAAGTCTCAGTTGTACCATATGGTTTTGATCTTTCCTTCTATTCAGTTCTTATTTGAAATTCAATATTACCCTTACCAAGTTCTCATGTTTGTACAAAAAGAGCATCCTTTGAATATGGATGGCATGATCTAATACCTACTCAGGTGAATAGTCAATTGCACATGAATAGGGAGGAAGAGAGGGTAGCCAAGGGAAATGGAGCATTTTCCTTTGGTCTAGCACTTCATCTTTCAGTAAAAGCCAGACAGTTTTATTGGAATGCTTGTTTTGGTGAAGGTGGTGGGGTATAATCTTGCGCCTGGTATATTGGCACGTATGTATGGCTTAAACTAACCAATTAAGGAAGGAAGGTAGACAGGTGGAAAGGTAGAATAATAAGGTAGGTATTATATACAATAGGTACATGTAGGCATATAGATAGAATAATAAGGTACGTATTATATACAAAAGGTACATGTAGATGGGTAGGTAGGTAGGTATTTATAAACAATGGGTAGATGGGTAGGTACAGAATTAGATATATATGAAGGAAGGTGGGTAGATGGGAAGATTTAGTTGGTAGGTAGCTAGAGTATGTAGTTAAGTAGGTAGACAGGTAAGAAGGTTGATGAAGTAATTATGTGGATAGATAGGTAGTTATGTACAGCAGGTAGGAAGGCGATGTGATAGGTAGGTAGGTAGGTATGCAGGTAAGTAAGTAGTGTGCCCAAGAGCCTATGGAGACTAGTAAGAGAGATGGCATCATTACACACTCCAGTAGCATTCAGGCCAGGCCAGGTGAGTGGCAGCCACTGCCATAACAACAACTCACTGTGGCATTCCTTACATGCCTGACTATCAAATCAACAGCACCTCCTATCTGATAGTGGTGGCTGCAAGCTTTTGTCACTGCTAGGCCAGTCAACTACGATGATGATGATGATGATGTCGGTGCCAAGGGTCAGCGCAGATTGCCATTGGCCGAGTCCCAGAAGCGGTGGTGGCAGTGACGGTTGTTGCGGCAGTGGCACGGCCCACCACCACTTGCTGGCAGCAGTTGTTGCTAATGACTTAATTGTCTGGAACTTGTGCTCACCATGATAGAAGTGGTGGAAGGGCAGGCCACGCGGAGAGAGCGGCTGCTGCTGCTCCGGCCGCCGGCCGACCATGCCAGCCACCGCTACTACTGGCTGAGATAACATGTGGGTAGTTAACAAGCTATCAAGTCTAGAGCACTATTAATAACCAGCTCCTTATGGTTATAGCAAGAGGACACTAGAATCCATACACCACTTAAGTGTGTAACAACTCATTAATACTCACTGCTGCAAAAAGCAACCTGACAGATCTTTTAGGCATTTGTTTATTTCAGTTATACTCAATAAAAGTCAATATTTATTTATGTAACTATCCTCGTGTTGAGATTTTAAAAACCTAGGGGAATTAACTATATTGAGCAAAAATCTCATGGATGAGCCGCATTGTGACACATCAGCCATGAGCACGAAGGTTCTCTTTTGGTATATTACTTCAACATACACTAACGAATAAGGAGAGAGAGAGAGAGAGAGAGAGAGAGAGAGAGAGAGAGAGAGAGAGAGAGAGAGAGAGAGAGAGAGAGAGAGAGAGAGAGAGAGAGAGAACGAAAGAGAAAGAGAGAGAGAGATGGAGAAAGAGAGAGTGCGAAAGAGAGAGAGAGTGCGAAAGAGAGAGAGAGTACGCGATTTGTGAGCGTGTGATGTCTTCATGTACGATCAATTATGTGTGTCCAGCCAATTAAAGAGACAGAAGAGAGGACAGCTGTGGTGAGGTCCAGCAAGATGCATTCCATGAGCATTATGTAACACATGTAGTCCAAGCAGCAACAGTTGTCTTGGAATCCTCTGGTATTTCTGTGGACAAGCAAATGGAGACAGCGACAGGGCAAGAGGTGCTTATTTTGGTTGGCGGCTTGTCCACGTCTGTAACTCAGTTACTGATCACATGCTTAGCCGTGGTGGCCGTGTACCATGACATAATAACAAGCCCAGATTCCCCATGAAACCCGGGTCTTTAGCGAGGAATTCTCTATTAATATAAGGCTGAGCAATCCATAACACACCACTTACTGTCACCATCATTCTACAAACTATGTGCCGATTCCCTTTGAGTGAGACTTACCTTTTTATTCAGCTAAGATTTGCTAGTATCACTCTCCTCATCTTTAACATTGATTTTCCGAGCAGAAGTATTAATGGTTATTAATGATTTAATAAGTAGAATTGGGTACAAATCATTGTTTGCGCCTGGATATAAAGGATCACCGACAAGAAAATGAAATTTTAAATGATACAATAAATGAAATTGAATACAGATTTGCACATGCATTAAATCAGCATAATCTTTAGAAAGTTTAAGCTTCAAAGTTAAAATCATTATTCAAATTGAATTTCTATCAGCTTATCTCCACGGAACTTCTTCAGTGTGCTAGTTAGCACACCCTGCCAAAGGGGCCCTTCAGGGGTCTTTGACCAACAGAAGCTGTCCAGTATCAGTGGCATGGTCTTAGCCAGCAGGGCGTCTGGGTGTCTTTTTGGACACCCAAACACTTCCAAAGCACCCCTCAGGATACCCCAAAAAAATTGTGAGGAATTTCTTAAAATGTCAATCTCAAGCATATAATTGAATATTTCCATCTCCATATAACTCCCATGACATTGTATTAGGGTATCATGCCTTATATTGATAATAAATTTATACGTTTATGGTTAAAATCTGAGTATATTGTGGTCCCCCTTAAAAATTTGGATGCCCAAAAATTTTACAATTGCCAATTTTGAGCATCCAGTTTCTAAATCCTGGCTAAGACCCTGATCAGTGGTGTTCACTAACAGCTCAATTGTGCAGGACCTTCTAGTGTTACTTGTAGTAAGCAAACCCTGGCAGAGGGTCCCTTCAGGAATCTTTGACAATCGGAATCTGTCCAGTAGGTACCATTGGTATCCAATAATAGCAGAACTTCTTCAGTGCAAGTTAGGAAACCCCTACTTAAGTGCAGAACCTTTTAAGCTGTCCAGTATCAGTGGTAACCACTAACAACTCAATTGCGCAGAACCTTTTTAGTGCTAAAGCTAGTCAGCAAACCCTGCCAGAGGGTGCCTCTAGTACTCTTTGACCAGCAGGTGTCCACTATCAGCTCAATTGTGCAGAATCCTTTCAGTGCTAGTTGACAAACCCTGCCAGAGTGTCCCTACAGTAATCTTTGACCAACAAAAGCTGTCCCGTAGCAGTGGTATCTGGCGTGCAGAACCTTTTCAGAGCTAGTTAACAAACCCTGCCAGAGTGTCCCTACGGTAATCTTTGACCAACAAAAGCTGTCCCGTAGCAGTGGTATCTGGCGTGCAGGACCTTCTCAGTGCTAGTTGACAAACCCTGCCAGAGTGTCCCTACGGTAATCTTTGACCAACAAAAGCTGTCCCGTAGCAGTGGTATCTGGCGTGCAGGACCTTTTCAGTGCTAGTTGACAAACCCTGCCAGAGTGTCCCTACGGTAATCTTTGACCAACAAAAGCTGTCCCGTAGCAGTGGTATCTGGCGTGCAGGACCTTTTCAGTGCTAGTTGACAAACCCTGCCAGAGTGTCCCTACAGTAATCTTTGACCAACAAAAGCTGTCCCGTAGCAGTGGTATCTGGCGTGCAGGACCTTCTCAGTGCTAGTTGACAAACCCTGCCAGAGTGTCCCTACAGTAATCTTTGACCAACAAAAGCTGTCCCGTAGCAGTGGTATCTGGTGTGCAGGACCTTCTCAGTGCTAGTTGACAAACCCTGCCAGAGTGTCCCTACAGTAATCTTTGACCAACAGAAGCTGTCCCGTAGCAGTGGTATCTGGCGTGCAGGACCTTTTCAGTGCTAGTTGACAAACCCTGCCAGAGTGTCCCTACAGTAATCTTTGACCAACAGAAGCTGTCCCGTAGCAGTGGTATCTGGCGTGCAGGACCTTTTCAGTGCTAGTTGATAAACCCTGCCAGAGTGTCCCTACAGTAATCTTTGACCAACAGAAGCTGTCCCGTAGCAGTGGTATCTGGCGTGCAGGACCTTTTCAGTGCTAGTTGACAAACCCTGCCAGAGTGTCCCTACAGTAATCTTTGACCAACAGAAGCTGTCCCGTAGCAGTGGTATCTGGCTTGCAGGACCTTTTCAGTGCTAGTTGACAAACCCTGCCAGAGTGTCCCTACAGTAATCTTTGACCAACAGAAGCTGTCCCGTAGCAGTGGTATCTGGCGTGCAGGACCTTTTCAGTGCTAGTTGACAAACCCTGCCAGAGTGTCCCTACAGTAATCTTTGACCAACAAAAGCTGTCCCGTAGCAGTGGTATCTGGTGTGCAGGACCTTCTCAGTGCTAGTTGACAAACCCTGCCAGAGTGTCCCTACAGTAATCTTTGACCAACAAAAGCTGTCACGTAGCAGTGGTATCTGGCGTGCAGGACCTTTTCAGTGCTAGTTGACAAACCCTGCCAGAGTGTCCCTACAGTAATCTTTGACCAACAAAAGCTGTCCCGTAGCAGTGGTATCTGGCGTGCAGGACCTTCTCAGTGCTAGTTGACAAACCCTGCCAGAGTGTCCCTACAGTAATCTTTGACCAACAAAAGCTGTCCCGTAGCAGTGGTATCTGGTGTGCAGGACCTTCTCAGTGCTAGTTGACAAACCCTGCCAGAGTGTCCCTACAGTAATCTTTGACCAACAGAAGCTGTCCCGTAGCAGTGGTATCTGGCGTGCAGGACCTTTTCAGTGCTAGTTGACAAACCCTGCCA
Organism: Maea johnstoni; assembly: GCA_963942565.1. NCBI lineage: Eukaryota > Metazoa > Annelida > Polychaeta > Spionida > Magelonidae > Maea > Maea johnstoni. Next base: position 39,323,861 of record OZ012688.1, on the reverse strand, counting down.
GAGTGTCCCTACAGTAATCTTTGACCAACAAAAGCTGTCCCGTAGCAGTGGTATCTGGCGTGCAGGACCTTCTCAGTGCTAGTTGACAAACCCTGCCAGAGTGTCCCTACAGTAATCTTTGACCAACAAAAGCTGTCCCGTAGCAGTGGTATCTGGTGTGCAGGACCTTCTCAGTGCTAGTTGACAAACCCTGCCAGAGTGTCCCTACAGTAATCTTTGACCAACAAAAGCTGTCCCGTAGCAGTGGTATCTGGCGTGCAGGACCTTTTCAGTGCTAGTTGATAAACCCTGCCAGAGTGTCCCTACAGTAATCTTTGACCAACAGAAGCTGTCCCGTAGCAGTGGTATCTGGCGTGCAGGACCTTCTCAGTGCTAGTTGACAAACCCTGCCAGAGTGTCCCTACAGTAATCTTTGACCAACAAAAGCTGTCCCGTAGCAGTGGTATCTGGCGTGCAGGACCTTTTCAGTGCTAGTTGACAAACCCTGCCAGAGTGTCCCTACAGTAATCTTTGACCAACAGAAGCTGTCCCGTAGCAGTGGTATCTGGCGTGCAGGACCTTTTCAGTGCTAGTTGACAAACCCTGCCAGAGTGTCCCTACAGTAATCTTTGACCAACAAAAGCTGTCCCGTAGCAGTGGTATCTGGCGTGCAGGACCTTTTCAGTGCTAGTTGACAAACCCTGCCAGAGTGTCCCTACAGTAATCTTTGACCAACAAAAGCTGTCCCTTAGCAGTGGTATCTGGCTTGCAGGACCTTTTCAGTGCTAGTTGACAAACCCTGCCAGAGTGTCCCTACAGTAATCTTTGACCAACAGAAGCTGTCCCGTAGCAGTGGTATCTGGCGTGCAGGACCTTTTCAGTGCTAGTTGACAAACCCTGCCAGAGTGTCCCTACAGTAATCTTTGACCAACAAAAGCTGTCCCGTAGCAGTGGTATCTGGCGTGCAGGACCTTTTCAGTGCTAGTTGACAAACCCTGCCAGAGTGTCCCTACAGTAATCTTTGACCAACAAAAGCTGTCCCGTAGCAGTGGTATCTGGCGTGCAGGACCTTTTCAGTGCTAGTTGACAAACCCTGCCAGAGTGTCCCTACAGTAATCTTTGACCAACAAAAGCTGTCCCGTAGCAGTGGTATCTGGCGTGCAGGACCTTCTCAGTGCTAGTTGACAAACCCTGCCAGAGTGTCCCTACAGTAATCTTTGACCAACAGAAGCTGTCCCGTAGCAGTGGTATCTGGCGTGCAGAACCTTTTCAGTGCTAGTTAACAAACCCTGCCAGAGTGTCCCTACAGTAATCTTTGACCAACAGAAACTGTCCAGTATCAGTAGTGTTCTCTAACACCTTAATTGTGCAGAACCTTTTTAGTGCTAGTTGACAAACCCTGCCAGAGGGTCCTCCCTACAGTAATCTGACCAACAGAAGCTGTCCAGTATCAGTAGTGTTCTCTAACACCTTAATTGTGCAGGACCTTTTCAGTGCTAGTTGACAAACCCTGGCAGAGGGTCCTTTCAGTAATCTGACCAACAGAAGCTGACCAGTGTCAGTGGCATACTCTAAGACAGCTTAATAGTGCAGAACCTCTTACTTAACGATGACAGCACCGAGCACATTGGTGACAGCAGACGCATGGCGCATAGCATCCATCTTGCCTCCATCACTGAAACGTAGCACTTTCCTGCATACTTAAATCTATAAATCTCAATACTATATATGGCTTTAATTTGGAGTGCGAAAAAATTACACTTTTCAGCCCTGCTGGAAGGTGTTTGTGCTACTTTAAATTTGCACATTCACGCACTCAAACTATATATTTATTACTTTTTAGATATTTATTTGAAAAATTATTATGGTGCTACCAAAATACCAATTATATAGTATCTAGAGGATCTCGAAACTTTATAATCAGGAACAAAACAGCACCTTCTTAACCCATTCATGCCTGCAGCAGCCAAAACCATCTTGATAATTTTGGTGCTATTTCTCTTAACAAAAGCAATATTTAGAAACTTTCTTAAGGAGAATTGTTCATCAGAACTCTATCTACAAACCTCCTTTAAATATTTTGCAAATTAATGTTTAATTTGGAAGTTATTTTCAAAAGTAAGACAGGTCCAGGCAACACTGGCCAAGTAGAACTCGTGGCATGAATGACTTAACAAGCTAACCCATTGAAATCTGAAACACTTACATGGTCTGAAATCTCTTAACATAACTCAGCTAATGGAGTAACATTTGAAAACTATTTGAAGAGGTATTGTTCTATACAATGGATAGTGTAACTTTCAGTCAAAAGTTCCTCAAAATATTACTTTAATATCAAAATATTCTCATGTGTCAGACCATGTGTAAGTTTCTAAAGGAAATGTGTTAAAAGAAGACTTCCATCTCAGCACAAACTTACAATTCATTTTTGCAATGTCGTGGGTTTTTGCAATCCATCATATACATTTATTCATGTCTTTGGTGACCAAAAAAGGCTAGAAACTTTTGGCGAAATTACTCTCACAAAAAGAATCATTAGAAAAATATATGATGGAAAAATGTTCATAAAAATCCAATCAACAACTCTCTGGCAAAACGTTTGAGAATTTATACTTCATCCTCAATTTACTTTCAAGCACCACAGCATTCAGATCATAGTCTTAGCCAGCAGGGCATCTGGGCATCATTTGGACATACAAACCCTCGAAAATCACCCCTCAGGACACTAAATATTGTGAGGAATTTTAAACACAAAAGTGAATTTTTTCACCTCAATACAAGTCAATTTGTAACAAATTAAATAATGCACATGCAAGATTTCTGCAATTTTGTATTTGAAAATAGTCACAATGTTACAACCTTTTTATAACATAAGGCACAGCTCCACATTTTGAGAGGTGCACTCTACCACAGGCACTGCAAATCATACAAATCTATGTATGATTAGGGTGGTTCAATTTTCAAGCTGTTTCTACTATTCAAAAATGTCAAGGTATAATTTGGTTGAAAATGTCCAGTCTGAAAATAGCTTATTCACAACTTCATAAGACAATGATTCAACTGTTCTTTTTCCATATACCTTGGGCTAGTAAGTAGGCAATCTTTTATTCCAGTATCTAGCCCCACCCCAACTTTGATAGCCCTGACAATTGTTAACTGCCAGACCTTCTGTGACCACTAAAGGGCATCATTATACAAATTTAAATCTCATAAATAGGCCATCAAATATTATGATTGTATTACGGTGTAAATAAAGATACATTAGATAAATATTTTGAACAGTAAGGAGGAAATCCTCCTCCCAAATAAGGTAAGCTTAATCTTTTGGCAGCATATGGTGAAACTATGGCATTTTAGGCTCATGTTCAGTCACAGGCTTGGAAACAGGTTCCTTGTGTGTACAGGTTGCTCCATTTTAACCCATTCATGCCTGGAGATCTATTTGATGAGTGTCGTCTGCACTTGTCATACTTTTGAAGATACGTTTGGAATGAAGCATATATTTAAAAACTATTTGAAGGAGAGTTTTAGATAGAGGTCTGATAAACAACTCTCCATCAAGTATTTTCTAAATATTCATTTTGTTAGCGAGATATCACAAAAAAATCAGGCGGTTTTGGCTACTACAGGCATGAATGGGTTAAGGGCTGTGCAGCCAAGTGGAAAGGCATTGGGGTATCCGGGTGATGCCCTGATACCCTGCTGGCTAATGCTACACTGATAGCCAAAACAAACAATATAATGAAGACAATGATCTCACTAAGACTATTGCAAAAGAGTTTGAAATGGTTAACTCAAAAGCAACAGAGCAGTATCCATTTATTGCAACTGAATTCAAAATGTTCCTTTTTTGTTCTGCAATCCAATATTGCATGTTAAAAATTTCCCACCTGTTTTTACCCCCAACTCTTATAACAATATTTTCTTAAGCAGGTATCTTGGCCCAAACCAGCACAAATAAATACATGGCTGCCAACTGACATACAATAGATTCCTCTGGAAGTGTCTGTTCATGAGAAATTGAAAGCAATATTCATTTTTAAATAATGTTCTATTCTCTCTATAACATTCCTAGAATCATCTTTTTTTGTTATTTGGTGGTGACTGGGATTTTTTTTTGCACCCATACAAAGTATCTATTACTTTTAAGCCATTTTTAAGAAATAGTCATCATCTTATTCGCGTTTCAAGATTGATACCATAATTGTTCCACAAATGTAAAGACAGGCACAAAAACACAGATTTTTCCATTCACCTTTTAACTCTTAATGATGAATTAAATGCACTAATAATGATTTTTGTACCATATTTCATCTTGATATTTTTCCAAAAATCCTATTTTCTATTACCAAAAAAACTAATATTGCACTAATAATCATTTTTGTTCCATATTTATCTTGATATTCTTCCAAAAATCAGATGAGACTCCTGCAAACAGAGTAGAGGAGTAGCAATCAGATGGTTCTGGCAAGTGTGTGAAAGTGGAAATCCGTTCCTGTGTTGAATTAGAGCAAAGTTGTTGACTTGTCTCCACTGTCATGTTTTTGCCACCAGCATTTGTCTTGCTATATCTTTAGATGTCTTAACGAGTTGCTATATTGATGCCTTCATGGTAGTAGAGTACAGTACGGCTGTTGGTGCCAGAGCATGCTGCACATAGCCACACTAGAGACTCTAAGAGCAGCAAAACCCATAATCATCTATTTATACAAAAGCATCTTTTTCTGCGGCAGCCAGCCAGCAGAGGGGACCCAAGACCTTGGCGATGTTGGCCCTACTTTTAGCCATGCTCTCCTACTGCATTGCTCTATAAGAAGAGTGGCCTCAGAGACAGATATTCTTGGACAGGTCTCAGATTTCTGCCACCAGTTGGAGGGGGGTTCCTGTAATACTCCTCCTATAATCAAGCCTGACAGTCAAAGCCTAACAAGACTAACAAGGCCTCAATCCATAGTGAAAAGTTGAAACAAAACATTTTTTATTATTTTCATTCGTATTCTTTGACGTCCATAAAATTCTCAACTATTGTGAATGAGAATCACCATTCATAAGTCTAAATAGTATAGTTTTTGGAACAACTTTAATTGCCCTAACACTTTGTAATAATAAACATTAAATGAAACATTGTATAAATTGGTGTTCCAATGATCGCAACAGTGTTTGGTTAGGATCATGATATCATTTATGCCTAGGTCACATTGGATGGAGATTTTTGTGCGACCGTAGACATTTCAGCAATTGCTGCAGTTGCACAATTGTTGCGCAACAATTGCATGAGATCTTGCAACTAAATAATCAGTTGCATGCAATCTTTTAGGCCATTCTGAATCTCAAACACAACCAGTTTGCAAATCATTTTGCGAATTAGTTGCGATTATGTATAATGGCTGGCAGGTGCGACAACTGCACAATCATTGCACAACAATTGTGCAATCATCGCACATGTCTGGGGCTTGCAACTATTGCCTTTCACTACATAACAGTGTTCATTTTCAGTACCTTGAATGACAAGATATGATACAAATATATATATATATATATATATATATATATATATATATATATATATATATATATATATATATATATATATATACATATATATATATATATATATATATAAATATATATATATATATACATACATACATATATATACATACATATATATATATATATATATATATATATATATATGTATATATATATATATATATATATATATATATATATATATATATATATATATATATACATATATATATATATATACATATATATATATATATATATATATATATATATATATATATATATATATATATATATATATATATATATATATATATATATATATATATGTATGTGTGTGTGTATCATTACACACACAACAATTGTGTATATATCAATGATCTAATGTTTGATTGATTGGCATGTTGCCAGGACTCTTAACCCATTAATTCTGACATTGGCTATAAGCAGCCTGACACTTTTGGTAAAATCTTTCAGGCAAAAGCAAAATATGAAAAAAAATTGAAGGAGAATTCTTGATCAGAATTACACCAACAATGATCCTTCAAAATATTTTGTAAAATAATTCTTAAATTCCCATGTTATCGTCAAAGTTATCATAGATATAGACGTCACTTTCTGGATGAACTCTCAAGTATTGGTGGGTTAAAGAATATTCATTGAAAATATATTACAAGTGTTTGCTGATCAGATTCCCAAGTGTGGGTGCCAATTAAGTCATGCAATTTTAAAATAAGTTTAAGGATGAATCACAAATACACCAAATAATACTCAAAAAAGCTTAATCTTAAATTCTTTAGATACAAGAAAGGAAGCTACAATAATTATGTACAGTTTCTGTTATTGCAGTATGGAGCTCTGATAAAACTACTACAAAATTCAAAAAACATATATATGCATACACATCCATTCATATGCATGATAAATATATATATATATATATATATATATATATATATATATATATATATATATATATATATATATATACATATATATATATATATATATATATATATATATATATATATATATATATATATATATTTATATATATATATATATATATATATATATATATATATATATACAAAATCAAATAAGTTTAACTATTATTAAAAGGACATTTAACTCGGCACCACTTTGGTCTTGTCAATGAGAAGGATGTGATCGTACATTTTCCCAATAAAGAACAATTCATTTAGGCCTTTGGAGAAATACTTCAAGGAAAGGTGTTTCTATTTCTAAAATGTGCTAGCCAGATGCATGAATATCTATTAAATGCTGGTCAGGTCAACATATGCTTTGTTATTTTATATACTCTTTTATCACCTGTTAGTCCTCTGTACTTCATTGTTCCCTGATGGCATTTTGTGCTTCCTTTTTACTGTATTATTATTCTTTTTTTCATTTTATTTGCACCAGTTAACTTTAACTTGAGTTTTGTCTTAGGTGCAGTAATGTAATTGTTGTTACGTATGTGTTTGAATAGTAACTAAAAGACAAACAATCAAAAAGGCACAAGCAGGCAAAGTACAAGTATTCATTTTATTCTTTTGAAAGCATTACAAATTTAATACACTACGGTTTTATTATAAATCATGTTTGTTTGATACATAACAGCATTTCTTGCTTAGAAGTACACTGATTATCTAGAAAGCACATCAGATCAAAACACGGCTTGCTGTTGCAATCAAAGCACACCTTTTTAAGGTCAACAATCTCCAGAAACATAACAGCTTTTCACAGCTCAAACAACGCATGTTGTTAAACCACCCTTGAAATTCTATGGCACCACGCATATGATCTTCTCCGCACTGCGTGTTACTATCAATTGTAGACAGAGTGTAAGTAAACAAATAACAAGTTCCTGTTAGTTACACAGAGCTAGTTTCAAGTTAAAACATTCGCACCACTGATCATCAGGCGAATTGCTAAGCTATTCCACCTCTACGCAGCGTCACCAATATTCTAACACTAGCGACGCAACTTCCACTACAGTCGATAAGTGGCCCACTTCACAGAACGGGATATAATAAAAGACTAGAAACTTATTCAGAGCTCAGCGGCTGATAATAGGTAAATGGTGATTGCCGCACACCTCACCTGCAATACCTGATTACCTACTGCATTGGCCTTAAACTTTTCTGCTGTCTGAATAGATGAGGGGGGTTCGACTTAAATCAACTACATTGTAGAGTAAGAATGGCATCGTTTGCGTCCTATAGGTGCGAGGCGAACAGTCTTCCAGGTAATTAGGGGGCGTGGACGCTCTTTAATGCCAACTCAAACAATAGGAGGCCATTTTTAGAAACCAGCACCGAGTCCAAGAACTTGCGTCTCTTACTTTGCCCACTCTCAATAACCAATACCAAATGGACAATCGACCGTGTCCTAATGTTTCCGATTCGGTACCACCCACCCCTGCATTTACACAAATAAGTTAACTACGTACGGCAAACGCGAATGGGAAGGTCTTTCGTCGCTGTCCGCCGCCGACGTCGAAGATCTCCGCCGATCGTCTACCGCATAAGTGGGCCAGCCCCCCTCTATCCTTTCACAGGTGTCAAAACATACCAGCATGTCTACTGCGCTATTTAAACGTCCGATCCCCAGAAGGCCAGCGGACACTTTAAGTTACCAATAGGTGACGCAATTCTGGTATTCCTCTACTGTACTCAGTTTGACAGTTCGATATGATAACTTGTCCGATGGAATGTACGCACGGTCGGACAAAGACCACCTGTCTGCCAGGCAGCCATTTTGATTTCCGGAACCAAAACTTGGGACACTTTTCGCTCAGACCGTGAAAGTAGTCAGGTGAGAATAACACTTACCTTGAAGCCGTACAAAACCGATTAAACGGCGCCTTGAGTTTCTCCTGGTGCGAGTCGGGACGGAATTCGATGTCTTCGAGCAGTTTTCGTGATTACCTTGGGCGTACCGTTTCGCAGGACGTAACCTGTCGCAGCGACTGACAGATCAGATGGGCAGGAACGATGTTCTAACAATAGAGGGCGCCTCTAGCAGGAACCTTATCAACTAGGAGGAAAAGCTGGCACATTCAAGCAGAATTATCCACTAAACTCAGTTCAAACTTGACAAACATTTCGTATAGGGAACCCATAATTCTCAATCATCACTTTTCGCCTGATTCTTAGTTCAGATATTTTACTTTCACACTGATTTCATTATGCATGGTTTCATGAATGGGCTTGGGAGCGGTCACGTGACTCGGTTCCACTATTTACCTATGGGACGTAGTGCGTGGAATCTGAGAACTTCACTGGGGCAGTCGCAGACTTCCTGACAGCAAGCGTGCACTCGCCTTTGGCTCTGTGGGACAGATTTTACAGGCATTATGGTGAGATATCTCACGTAACATTGGTTCGCAGCGTTTTAAGGGTAGAAACAGGACTAGGCTTTAAGTTGTTATTTTGTTCGCATGTTTTGTGATGATTTCGGTTAAGTTGGCGCGCTATTACATTACTAGTGTTTAGCATAGGGAATTCACTGATTATCGCCCATCCGGCGCGACTGATGTTTTTAACACAATGTAATTAAGTGTGTATGGAGATGAGTGTACACAATGGATGATTGACCGATTGACCAGTGACTGATGATACTAATAAGTGCACTTGGTTTATGCGATTGGAATTTCAAATACTAGTTGGAGCGTGACAGTGTAGGTTGAACAAGGGCATACAATAACAAAGTGAAAAGAAAGAACAATGAATTCAATTTCATATAGCCAGCCATCTGTCGTCTAGAATTTATAGCCATTGTCCACTCTGTGTTATTTTCAAATGTTTAGCTTTTTTCTGCTTTTTTTTAAATAATTTTAATAATCATATATTCTCACATAACCTATGACAGTAGTCAGTACACAATCAAAACAATTCACAGCATCTCACTGACACTTCATTTAACTCAGGGACTATAGAGTACCCAGACTAATTAATTTACATATGTATGACCTATGGTTAAAACAAAGCAATAAAGAGGCTAAAGAAAGAAAGGTTATTGGACAAGCTACCAAACAGCCTTTATGATATGCAACATTGTATAACTATTTATAACTATGTATAAATAATTCATGTATGTACTGTACATTGTATGTGTGTGTCTAAATATATATACATGTATATATATATATATATATATATATATATATATATATATATATATATATATCTATATATCTATGTATATATATATATATATATATATATATACATATATATATATTTATGTATATATATATATATATATATATATATATATGTACATAAATATATATATATATGTATACATATATGTATGTATATATATATATATATATATTTATATATATATATATATATATATATATATATATATATATATATATATATATATATATATATATATATATATATACATAGATATATAGATATATATATATGTATACATATATTAACATTGTCTTAGCCAGCAGGGCATCTGGGTGTCTTTTTGGACACCCAAATTTTTATGTGAGGAATTTCTTAAAATGTCAATCTCAAGTATAAGAGGCCTAAAAAAAGTTGTTTGTTTCCTGTAAACCTACCCCAACAAGTTTTTTTTCAAAAAAATCCCTACCCTAAAGTTTCTTCTGCCCTCCCAACTCCCAATCAGCATAAAACACACATTTTTGACCAAAAAAATAATAATAAAAAAAGATTTTACCGACCTACCTACCCTATTTTTTTTTCAGACCGTTTATACAGGAAACAAACCATTTCTTTTTTTAGGCCAAATAGAATTTTTTCATCTCCATATAATTTCAATGACCTTGTATAAGGATAGCTTGCCTTATTTAGATAAATTTATACACATGTTTATGGTTGAAATCTGAGTATATTGAGGTCCCCCTTAAAAATTTGGACGCCCAAAAATTTCTACAAATACCAATTTTAGGCACCCAGTTTCTAAATCCTGGCAAAGACCCTACATATGTATATATATGTATGTATATATATATATATAAATATATATATATATATGTTACAGTAAGAGTGTCAAACCAGGGATTTAGTCAAATCCCTAAAACTTTCAGGGAATCTGTCAAATTCTTGTTTCACTCACGGATTTGGTCCCTAAATGTCTAGAGATTTGACTAAATCCTTGAAAATAGGAGGGTCAGAATGATGAAATTGATAAACGTTGACTGAGATACTAATTATCATCATCATCAAGCAATAATTTTTGGCTGAGCATTGATTATTCAGCATTACTTTGTACCTCATTACTTTGATAATCAGGAATCATAAGTAGCGCTCAACTAAGCATAGAACAAAGGTAATTGTCATTCAACAATCCCTCTGAAAGGTCTCCAGTAAACAAGTCAAAAATGACCCACCTATTTTTAGGGGTTTAGTCATATCCATAGACATTTAGGAACCGAATCCTTGAGTGAAACAGGAATTTGACAGATTCCCTGAAAGTTTTAGGGATTTGACTAAATCCCTGGTTTGACACTCTTACTGTAACATATATATATATATATATATATATATGTATATATATATATATATATATATATATATATATATATATATATATATATATATATATATATATATATATTTAGACACACACATACAATGTACATACATGAATTATTTATACAAAGTTATAAATAGTTATACAATGTTGCATCAGGAACTATTTATTTGAAAATTGCAATTACAGTATGTTACATATTATACGCCTTTGTAAATCCATAACAAATTACATATCTTGCCTGTGTAGCAGTGTTCTAATTGAAACAAGCACTAACAAGTCAGTCTATTACATGCTGCGGAACTGTTGTCAGCTATGCAGCAGGTTCTAGAGTTGGCATATATTTCAGCCTCCTTTCTGGTCCCTTTCAAATATAAAGTTCCTGGTTGCATATAATAAAGGCTGTTAATTATGAAAAGTATCATGCATGGTTCCAGATGACAATTTCTAAAAGCAACTCTCAAGCTAGACTTGCTACAAGTCTGTGTTATCTGGCTCTTTCCTTAGTCTCACTAACCTGAGTTGATTTCACTCCAGGTTCAGTTCTGAATAAGTCTTCAAGGGGGACACACTTGAGCTGACGTCTGTAACAGTTTCAAACAGCAACTCATGAAAACAGTGCTGCCACCTATAGTTTGAGAGAGACATTAAAGGGCAACACTGTGGGGCCAAATGGGCCCAAATTGCCAAGTTGAGAGCATATGTTGGCATATCTTTGTAAGACATTTTCATATTCTCATCATTTTTGACCACATGATAGCCAATAGGGATACAAAAAAATTAATAAACCCAAATGACCTTGATTGACCTTGAAATGACAAAAGAAAACATTTTTTTCTCAGCATATCCCTCTTGTAATCACATTTTCAGCCCAAAATTGTCTGAAAATGAAAAATCTGCTCTCATACGATTTTGAGCAAGGAACTATAGAATACATTTACAAAAAAATCGGCACAAAAAGTTCAAAAATGAAAATTTTTTGTGAAGGTCGAAATTAACATATGCATTTTCTTTTCTACTGCCAGACATGTAAGCCCTACCAAGATGACAATCAAATAACTAGTTAGAGCTGAAAGTGCTGATATCATTTAAAAAAAAGACCATCCCGATATCTACTTCCATTGCAAAGATATGTCCAATTTTCGAAATCCAAGATGGCCGCCTAGGGCGGCCATCTTGGAATTATGAGGTCAAAGGTCATCGCAGATTTCGAAAATAGGACATAACTTTGCGATGAAAGCAGATATTGGGGTGATCTTTTTTTTAATGATGTCTTCTCCTTGAGTCCAACCTGATAATGTGGGTTTGGTATTGGTTGGGGTGCTGGTTAGGGCGCAAGAAAAGCAAATAAATATTTTCATATCATACTTCATAAACAATTTCAAAAGTTGTTTTTTCTGAACAGATTTTCTTGAAAATATATACTAGAGTATGATGTCTATGATAATAAGGGGGAGTAATTTCCATTTTTGCATTATTAGGGGGCAATACCTTGGACCAAAAATCATATATGTTGAAAATACAGAGTTAAAGGTCATTTCAAGGTCATCAGAGGTCATATCAATGTTACTTTAATTTTTCAAATGTTTTGTACGTCTGCAAGCTATTTGGTGGCCAGATTTCATAAAGTTTCGTTCATGCACTCCAGAGATACAGAGCCACTTGACAATTTGGGCCCATTTGGCCCCATAGTGAAATGCACCATCATGATGATTTAGGTTCTGTCCTCCTCAGCACTCCTCAGATATGGCTTATGAAAGTTAGTAAAAAACTGGCCTGAGTCTGGGCATAGAGGCTGACATTACAGGGCAGGGCACAAATTTAAGCCCAATTTTGATTGGTCGAGAGGTATCAGTGGCAGTCACTTCCAGCCACTGATATCTCTCAACTAATCAGAAGCAGGGCTGGCAGTCACTTCCTGCCACTGATATCTCTCGACCAATGCTGAGGAGGAGACTTGCGGGTGGTCTTATTTGAAAGGTGACACGTATAGGCACATTTTGAACCTAAATCATCATGATAGTGCATTTGCCCTTTAAACATAATTAGTATATATAGTGACCAGTGGGGGCATTATACCTAACTCAGCCTGAGAACCAGGCTAATCTCAAGCTTGAATTGGATAATGATTTATTATTTCTTTTTGCAGATATCCATGTTTCTGAAAGGAAACGTTGCTGAAGGGGTGACTCGGAAGAGAGGTCGCCCTCGAAAACAGCCTCCTGTTGCTGACAACACTCTCTCCCAGCAAAAAGGAGGGAGGGGTCAGTTTTCAAAACCTTTCCCTAATGTATCAATCCTCTCACAGGCTCCAGGAAAACGTCCACGGGGACGTCCCCCTAAAAAAGCCTCGCCGGTACTAAATGACGGACCTACTCCAGACTCCTTGAAGGGCTGTGTCTCCCCTATTATATTCAACAGAGTACAAGTGAAAATGTCCAATGGAGTACAAGTAAAAACGATACCAAAACCTTTTCCCAAATCATCAGTCAACTCACAGGCATCAGGAAAATGTCCAAGAGGGCGTCCATGTAAAAAGGCCTCGCCGGTACTGAACGACAGATCTACTCGAGATGCTTTGAAGGGCTGCGTCTCCCCTATTACATCCAATGGGGTACAAGTGAAAACGTCCAATGGGGTACAAGTAAAAACGATACCAAAACCTTTTTCCAAATCATCGGTCAACTCACAGGCATCAGGAAAATGTCCAAGAGGGCGTCCAAGTAAAAAGGCCTCCCGGATACTAACTGCTAGACCCTGTCCAGAGGCTTTGAAGGGCTGTGTCTCCCCAATTACATCCAATGGAGTACAAGTGAAAACGCCCAATGGAGTACAAAAGAATACAATACTGATACCTCTCTTGCAGCAAAAACGAGGAAGGGGCCGGCCTGTGAAACGTCTCTCCAACTTTTCAGTCCTCCTGCAGGTGCCAGAAAAACGTGGCCGAGGGCGCCCTCGTCAACAAAAAACCGCACCGCTACCGGGTGACGTGCATAGTAAGAAAATCTTGAAGGAGGACTGTGTCTCTACTGTAACAGCCAATGGAGTACCAGTGAAAGCACCACCCAGATGCCCTCTGGCACCTCTGTTGGAGAAGTCCCAGAAACAGATACAACAGCCGTTGAGAAAATGTCGCGTCTGTGATTTTGCCTCGAGTTTCTACACCCACATGGCCCGACATGAGCTTGTCCAGCACGGTATCATCAAGCCGGGGCGGCGATATTTCCAGTGCCTGGTTTGTGATCACCGCACATTGCTCTGGTGCGATTTCACCCGACATCCACACATCATTGGAGAGAAGAGGAGTTTGGAGGGTGTGCCCGGTGTGTATAAGGTGAAGCTGGCAGGTCGCAAGCGCCTCAAGGCAAATCGATACCAAGTATGTGGGTTGAGACAGCCCAGGAAATCTCCTGAGAACAGACAGGAGAAGAGTAAAGCGATCGGTAGAAAAACTTTTGAGTCAGATATCGGTGAAAAAAAGCAAGACGAAATGGAGGAGCTGAACATGAATGAAGAAACGACAACAAAATCTTTAAATATGTCAAGGCAAACAAAATCTATTGCTAAGAAACACTCATCAACAGTAGGAAAGAGGGTTATGAGGACAAAACCAGCAGAGAATGAAGACAAAGTACACCAAGTGAAAAGAAAACACCGGGATATTGAAATATATCCATCGAAAAACTATGTTTCAAACATGGAGACCAAGCTGATCAAAGTTGAGACTTCTGATGTGAGCTGTAAAAGAACCAAGACTCAAAAATCTGCACAAAATATGAATAGATCTAATGGAGAGAAACACAACTCAATGATTGAATTTAATATTTCATCAACTGAAGGGCATGCTTCTCCCAAGGGCCATTCTCATGCCAGTCTACAGGTTGATCTTGACCTTCTTCCTATAGAGGGAGCCACCAGTGCCATCCAGAGAAAACCTGTGAACTGTTCCCTATCCTTGGACGAGATTGGGGATATTGTGAAAAGACTCGGTGAACAAAAAGATGACAACGCCTCGAATGGAAAGAGTGGGGAATCTCAGACTACAAATTTTGACTGGTATTTGTATGAGTATGAAAACCGTATGTAAGTTTCACAAAAATGGGTCCCCATGGACTTTAAACATGCACTTTGTACAGATGCCACAATTATCCAAATTAAATGTTTCATTCATTCAAAAATAATTTCTCCATGGTTTGGATGAGTGCAAATCACAGCCATGATCTGAATTTGGAACTGAGTGTCCAAATAGGGCCATCCATAGCAATGTTGGATTTATACTATATTTCAATGGATTGCTTAATGCATAATCATAGCTGTTTACTTGTCTTGTATTCATATAATACGTAAATCTGTAGTGTCTAAAAGTAATGTCTAAGCATGTACACGGAAGTTTAAAGTCTCAATGCTTGCGATTGTTAATTATTTAACACATATCTGATCTGAACATTTGGTTGTCCTGAGATATGATACTATGGGCCAGCATCATTTTTTCACCTGTGCCATTATGGCCAGCATCACTTTTACACAGAAACAAATTTACACCTGTGCCATTTATCCCTTATGCTGCTGGTGCCTAATTTGACCAATACAATTATGCAAAAAACCTGAACAATTACGGAAACCCTGGCATATGAGTACTAGGACTCATCTGAGAGTACTCGGCAAGAGCTATTCAATGAATACTAAGTCGCCTTAACAAGACAACATTGGAAGGGTTTTTACATGATCAATGAACTTTATTGTTTGGATATATTATATATGTGTATATATTAAGTCGTTTATTCAACTAGATGTGTTTGTCTGTCTGTGTATTTAAATATCTATGCAACTTTATCAGTGTTTGTATTCTGCCAATGAAAGAAAGCAGCCAAATCATGCTTTGCTCACATCCTAGGGGTGTCAAAAGCCAAATATTAGATACTGACCATGCTAGGTTTAATTGCCTAGTTAGAAGGTGGTTGGGCACTATGATATTGGTCTAACCTTTGTGTGCCAAGTCATGGAGCAGAATTTTTGACTCGCTACAGCTCTGAACGACAACCTCCTGTCCATAAACAATTTCTTCACATTTAATTTTGTGGTGGATTGTAATTTCATCTAGAAATGGAAAGTTCTGGATCTGTCTTGGGCAGTTGTGGCTTGGGTCATCAATGTGCCAATGCCTCGCAGCCTTTAATAGCTATTATGACATGACATTTTGAGATAAGAATTTTGCTAATTGAAAAAAAAAAAGATTATGGCCTATTTAGAAGGTATTTGGCTGTTTAACAAGAGAGGGATAATCCCACTGCAACAAGCTTCTCCATGACCATAAATGGACTGCCATTGATGTGGAGGTACGAAGCTCTCATAAGCCAGGCGTTCAATTATCATCTCTTTTTCTGCCATATCAGGGATAGATTAGTCTGACCTGTCTGTTTTACTCAAACTTAAAAAAAACATCATTAAAAGTTATTGTGGGGGAAACTGGAGTACCCAGGGAAATCACCAACTAAAAACAAATAACTAGCAACTTTCTCACATACCGGATTAGAACCAGGAAGCTTTAACCCATTCACACTCAGAGTTTCTCCAGAAAGTATTGTCTGCTACTTTCATACTTTTGAAAATAACTTGGGAATAAAGGAAAAGTTCTCGAAATATTTGAAGGGGAGTTGTTGTTTGACCACTGGTTAACATATCTCCTTTCAAATATTTTTTCTAAAAAATGCTTTTTGTTAAAAAAATATCTCCAAAATCGTCAGGCCTGTTTTGGCCGCTGTGAGCATTAATGGGTTAAGTAAGAAAGAGCTGGTTAAAGCACTGTGTTATGCCACTCAGCTATGGGGGCAGCACCCTAGGTCCCTAGCCTTATGGGAGACTGGCAACACTGGTAAATGGAAGCTGAATGATTGGCTTTATATTTCAGTCAAAACAGTGCTTCAAAGTCAAAATGACTTTCCTTTGCATTTGATAATACAAATGTATGAGACAACTGTATTATTTTATAGTGTGCTATGCATTATAAAATATGATTGAATTATTAACTTTATTATGAAATGTCTTCCAGCAATATGCATGTTTCTGTTATTCATGAATTGTTATTTGAATATATTGCAGTGTTGTTTATAGAATGTAACCCAAACCTAATAGTAACTTGCATGGTTGTGTAACCCCTCAGAGTGTTGTGATTGTATAGGTATTAAATTTATGGATATAAAACAAGCCAATGTTCAATATAGAAAGAGCATGTTTCTAGTTACAGACATGATATGATCTGTGTTGTTTTCCTTTTAACTACAGGTCGAACAACTTGTTCAAGAATGTGTTGTATTAGGAGGAAAGGTCTCAAAGAATGAAACAATTCATCGGGCTTCCAATGTTTCTATGTGCAAAAAAAGCTGAAAATGACTGAAACCCTGGCACATGGGCACTCATCTGAGAGTACTCAGAGCTATCCAATGAATAACAACATGCCAGGGTGTAGATGGTTTTCCAAAACAATTTCCTTGATGTTTCAGACCTAAGTAGTAGCCTCAACATTGGAAGGGTTAAGCAAATGGATGAATATTCCCAGAATTTCTTTTTGCTCCCAATGCATGGGTCACTACTTATTAGTATATACAGTATGGATGTGATTGATTACTAGTCCCCTAGATCAGGCATTTGCCATATGGTATTCATGTTGTATGTACATATGTTGTCCATTTGTCAGTATATTCCTAACAAAATTTGCATTTATCTATTTCATGCTATTAGTGCATTAATAGTACTAATATATTAACTGGTTGCAATGTCACTATTGACAATCACTTGAAAAAAGATATCTGATGATTGTTTAAGTTCATTTGAAGAATCAAGGGCTTTTTGTTGTGGATTAGTGTTTCTCAAAAGCCAACGATTATCTTGATAGCCTAGCCACAGTTAAAAAGGAATAAGTTCCAGCTTAGACAATCAAATTGTGATAAAAATCACACCCACATTCTATTTATGATGTAGTAAAGAAATAACAATCAAGGATGAAAGCTTTCCAGGCTGAGGCAAATAACTATACAGATTTTGATTGATTCCATTTTGATTTTGTTCCATGTGGAACTTTGAGTATTTGAAAAAAAATATTATATATATATATATATATATATATATATATATATATATATATATATGACAATCAGAGGTCTTCCGCACCATTTAGCATATGTTCCCACAATGGCTTTTGCAGATTGAAATAAATGTATTCATATACCACTGATTTATTTTGTTTCTTTCCTTTACTATTTTCCTCATTGCCTTTGTATCCTTTAAGGTTGAAAAGCAAAGGGCCCCTCAAGTTCCTTTGGCCTCTGACCATGTATGGAAAGTACAATAAAGTACAGTATATGATTAGATGACCTAACGTTTTTTTTATTAATCCAAGGTGTATGTAAATCAATTACATTTTCCTAAAACAATACATTACAGCACATTCATTTCGTTTTTCCTTAGCTCTTTTCTTCATCTAAGTTTTTCCATGCATTGCCAAGGGTAATTTTTCAATTGTTCCGTCAATCACGCTCATCTACCATTTCCTCAGATCCGGTTTGTGTCGTCTATCCTTGCCAACTTTTCATTTTACTGTTTGCTACGTGGCCTATTAAGAAAGGATACAAATTAGTAAAATGAATTCCTTCCCGAAACAGCGATTTTACATTTCATATTTCTTTTCTACTTATAGTTTTCCTACACTTACCGTATTACCAATTCCCTTAAAATAGTTCCAAATAAGGATGTAACAGATATTTTTCGTTCACATCATTAGCTACATATTTAGTTAGTTCAATACTATTGAACCTTACTATATTTGCAACGATTTCTTATTGTGGAGGATGAAAACAGCAGCGGGAAAATAGGTAGGGTTTATGTCTGAACTACATGTATAGTATAAATGTTTATTTAAACATTTGCTTCCAGTATCTACGATGGTGCAAGTGTGAACAGCAGAAAAAAAAAATTTAAATTTATTTTCTCCACCGTTTTTTTTACCAAAACAGCAGAAAAAATATATTTAAATTTATTTTCTCTAACGTTTTTCCAAAAACAGCAGAAAAAAAAAATTTAAATTTATTTTCTCCAACGTTTTTCCAAAAACAGGAGAAAAAATATATTTAAATATATTTTCTCTTACGTTTTTCTAAAAACAGCAGAAAAAAAATATTTAAATATATTTTCTCCAACGTTTTTCCAAAAACAGGAGAAAAAATATATTTAAATATATTTTCTCCATCGTTTTTCCAAAAACAGCAGAAAAAAAATATTTAAATATATTTTCTCTGCTGTTTCAAATAGTTTGCCCTTCTCCCGCTAGATGTCCCCCTTCACCACTTCCAAGGGAGCACTCATTATTTGAATTTGATAGTATGTGGTGACCAAAATGGCATGTAAAAGTGGACAAAAAAGACATTTTGGAACATTCATAATTGATATTGAATATTGATAAATGAATGAGGAATTTCATAGTTCAGTTATGAATTGCAAATATTCACTTTTCATTATGCGAGCGGTTTGAATTGTTGTGACCCAACTTCCGTGTCTACGACGGTCATGAGAGTGGCATGGGGAAGATCGATTCTGTATTAAAGGAGCATAGGCACGGCCACTTTGCACCTTATCAGTTACTCAGGAAATCACAAGTTTACCTGAGGGGGGGGGGGGGTCTAGTATTTAACAAATGATAAACATGATTCGAGAACGCCCCCGACCAACTTCCAGTTTGGTACGACATTTGTAGTTAGCGTTATAAATTCGCCGCCTCTCCAAGGATTGGCTTCGTAGCCTAGAGGTTAATTGTCCGGCTCTCACGCGGACGATGCGGGTTCAATTCGCCGACTCGGATGACCTTTTTTCATAACTTTTTTTCTTTTTTTTTTGAAGATAGAAAATGAAACAATTTTTTCTGTCTATATCTGACCCCATATATATAAATATATATATATATATATATATATATATATATATATATATATATATATATATATATATATATATATATATATATATATACACACAAATATATCCAGTTTCTTCTGCCCCCACACGACCCCCTTCCCCCAGAGAAAAGTGAATAAGTATAAATATATATATATATATATATATATATATATATATATATATATATATATATATATATATATGTATATATATATATATATATATATATATATATATATATATATATATATATATATATATATATATATATATATATATATGCATGCATGCATACATACATACATACATACTTATTCACTTTTCTCTGGGGGGAGGGGGTCGTGTGGGGGCAGAAGAAACTGGATATATTTGTATATATATATATATATATATATATATATATATATATATATATATATATATATATATATATATATATATATATTTGGGGTCAGATATAGACAGAAAAAATTGTATATATATATATATATATATATATATATATATATATATATATATATATATATATATATATATATATATATTTGGGGTCAGATATAGACAGAAAAAATTGTTTCATTTTCTATCTTCAAAAAAAAAAAAGAAACAAAGTTATGAAAAAAGGTCATCCGAGTCGGCGAATTGAACCCGTGTCGTCCGCGTGAGAGCCGGACAATTAACCTCTAGGCTACGAAGCCAATCCTTGGAGAGGCGGCGATTTATAACACTAACTACAAATGTCGTACCAAACTGGAAGTTGGTCGGGGCGTTCTCGAATCATGTTTATCATTTGTTAAATACTAGACCCCCCCTCAGGTAAACTTGTGATTTCCTGAGTAACTGATAAGGTGCAAAGTGGCCGTGCCTATGCTCCTTTAATACAGAGTCGATCTTTCCCCATGCCACTCTCATGACCGTCGTAGACACGGAAGTTGGGTCACAACAATTCAAACCGCTCGCATAATGAAAAGTGAATATTTGCAATTCATAACTGAACTATGAAATTCCTCATTCATTTATCAATATTCAATATCAATTATGAATGTTCCAAAATGTCTTATTTGTCCACTTTTACATGCCATTTTGGTCACCACATACTATCAAATTCAAATAATGAGTGCTCCCTTGGAAGTGGTGAAGGGGGACATCTAGCGGGAGAAGGGCAAACTATTTGAAACAGCAGAGAAAATATATTTAAATATTTTTTTTCTGCTGTTTTTGGAAAAACGATGGAGAAAATATATTTAAATATATTTTTTCTCCTGTTTTTGGAAAAACGTTGGAGAAAATATATTTAAATATTTTTTTTCTGCTGTTTTTAGAAAAACGTAAGAGAAAATATATTTAAATATATTTTTTCTCCTGTTTTTGGAAAAACGTTGGAGAAAATAAATTTAAATATTTTTTTTCTGCAGTTTTTGGAAAAACGTTAGAGAAAATAAATTTAAATATATTTTTTCTGCTGTTTTGGTAAAAAAACGGTGGAGAAAATAAATTTAAATATTTTTTTTCTGCTGTTCACACTTGCACCATCGTAAGTATCTCTTACAGTACGATAAAATAGAAACATTGTGTCTCGAAGTCGTCACATAGTTGGTACAATCTGGAAAAATGTAGCCAATGTCTTTCATGAGGATGATATTGGCTTAGATAAATTTTTATTCATCTATATACTGTATAAGATATTACACGCCTAAGTAGGATGGTATCCAATAATTCATTTCCGCGGGAAGATATGGATATGAAGGAAAATCATCGCAACATTTTCATTTTTTATATTCTCGACATATTAACATTATTACTGTATTGTCACCAAATTAGTATGCGTGTTGAGAAAAAAATCGTTTCAAACCCGCGACTCAGGTCCAACCGTCGCGTTGTCTTGTTTAATAGCTGTGACAAATGCTCATAGTAAGTGACAAAAGAAATTCGATAAACATTGTTAAACTTCATTGTTTTACAATTTTTCCGGGAGCTCGCTCAGTAAAGATATCTTCTGATGGGCCTCGTAGGAGACCAAGTCCCTTGGACGTGAAGGCAGTGAACAGTGCCGGCATTAGATACCTGCACTAAATACGTGGGCATAATACACGACCGCATGCCCAATTGCCACCCAATTCCATGAGCATGGATGTGACCACAGGTCCCTGATCTCACAACTGAACGTAGCTTTGATTCGCAAGCTACGTGCGGTCCCCCAAACTGGTAAGAAATAACCAAAACGCTCCATATATGCGGTCAAGTGGCCATTTTCAAATTACCGTATTAACCAAAGGCTCAATATCAAAAATATATTCTCTTTAGACCGCATCCATATAACGTACCTATTCCGACCTGGGGTATTAGATGCTGTGTGATTGTTATTTCAGGAAATACAAGGCCTTGAAATCAGTGATGTGAATAACAAAACGCTCCTCATTGCAGGTCTAATGGCCTTTTTCAAATGACCTTATTTGACCAAACGGTCAATATCAAAATTATATTTTCTGTTTACAGCATCTATGTAACATACAGACCTGAGGATGTTAACTGCCATGTGGTTGTTAGTTCAGGAAATACAAGGCCCAGAAATCTGTGAATTGTCCAATTTGGCATAAAAAGGGACATACCCGGTACCTTAGGGAGTCAATATCTCAAAACAGTTACCAGATACAGATGTCCATCATGCAGAAACTTGAAGAGGGGTTCCAGGACTGGTTCCATGGTGCTGGAATTATATGTCTGTACTGTACGACGAGGAACGGCCAAGTCCTTCAGGTACCACCAAGGTAGTCTACAGGAACAGTGGTCGTGAGACCAAGGCCCGGAGACGCGAATGAAGTCTCCACGGGCATCGAACCTACTAGTCTCCGCATATTCTCTGTATTCATGTCTGATAGTCATACAGATTTCAATGAAAACAGACACTCATTCACTTTCCACTGTGTATTGCTTGATGCAGTTCTAAAGTAATGTCATTAAGGTGACTTATGGGGTTAATTTGTGAATATTGGATCAAATTTAGCGATTTTTACATATGTAAAGCCTACACCCTTTTCCTAATAATCAGAAATTGTGAATGTCTAGGTCATCACTGAGCAGTGTAAGAGACCATCCATTTCAAAAGCTCCCATTGGCTTGCACACGCACAGGAAATGTGTTTGCCCTACTATCCATATTGAAATGGTCACTTCAAACATCCATATTTTGGGTATCAAATGTTAACAGATTTGCTTACAATTGGGTATATTCATAACTGAGATTATATCTGAGGAAAGGGTATCACAGTTTTATCAACTTTGATTTGGTTTAAAAGTAATTGAATCGGAAAGCTGAAAAATGCGCTTTTTCTCATTTTCAACAAAAAATTGAAAGAAATGGTTATAGAATTTGAAAGAATGAAAAACTGGAAAAATGTGGTGCCCTTCCAACAGTATTGACCTCTTCTCTAAATTTGTGAAAATTTAAGGTTTACGGATCACAATTCTGGGTAGGAGCTCCGTTTGAAAACACTATGAATGTTTTTTTTTCAGGTTTTTAACCCAAAAATCTGAATCCCTGTTGTGAGGGTACTTTTTATGATGCTCAATATATTCCTCATCAGAAGACCTTTCAAGCAATATTAACTTAGTACATGCAGAGACATATATGAAATCTCTGGTAAAATGTAAATGTAATCTTTATTTTAAGTCGGTATATCAATTACAAGAAACACGAGCTACTAAGGCTCTTGGCCGACTGGACCGAAGCACTGGAAACAGTTTTGATACCTAGTTTTGCAAGTTACAGGCTAACTTGCAAAATAAAAGCAGTGTAGAGGAAAAATGAGTAAAAGAAAATGACCTCACATGCTAGCTTAATTTTTTTTTATCAGTGCCAAACGACTTCGTGGACTGAGGGTGTGCCTTAAAGATAGTGTCAAAATATCCCGATTGGTGGCAGCCCTATACAGTAGTGCTTGTGGTTGTGGCAACGGGAATGGTAGCCTTCGTTGGTTTGTTTCGTCCTTCTAGGCCGATTTTCCATTTTACTGCTGTCTCCGTTACTGTCTGAATTTAGAACAGCATATTTCTCGCTTGTTAAATAAGAAATTCTCAATTTCAGGGCAAGATTATTTTTCTTATCATTCAGGGCCAGAAGATTTTGCGTGATTTTCAGGGCCTGATTTTTTTCCTAAAAAATCATTGTCGGAAAGTCCCAAATTGTCCGCACCTTATCTCTTCTCATGACACTCCTGGATGCTTCTCAAAGGATGTGACCCTATGGAATGCCATTAATGCATTTATTCACTGTTTCTCTTTAAAGAAAAATGATTTTTCTTCAATGAATAAATGCATTAATGGCAGTCCATAGTTCCATCTACAACTAGTAATTCCCTTCATGTCCTTTAACAGAATAACGTTTACGTTAGACGTTCTGTTATTAGGAATCATGCCATCGCTTTGATGTCTCTGAAAGGTGTTAGTCCTTTAAGCATCTATTTCAATAGTAGTGAACGTTACTATATGCAACGTAATATTACTGTGGATGTTCTGTGTTGCACATCCATATGATATCAGAAATGGGAAAATAGGCAGGGTTTATGTCTGAACTATTACGCATCATGAGTAAGCAAGGTTCATGTGCTCGCTGTTTTCAGGTTTTGCCTTTGATATACTGAGATGGTCCGCAACTTCAAGGGACATGTATATTGGTTCTTGACGGAACGTATAGATAAAAACAAGTTCAGGAAATTCATTTTAAGTTCAAGTTTAAACTGTTTAAGCTTGGAGTAATCATTTGTGTTCGGTCATATAAGGTTGAAGTAACCGTGCCACTTTCTACTGTTTTCCTAGTTAATTTATTTTCTTCTTATTTTTCTAGTTTCTGATATTGTCAAGTTTTTATTATCTACTAATTTCGATTTTGATTTATTTTTCAATTTTTCGCAGTTTATTTTTTTTCTACGTATTTGTATTCTTCACTTTCTGCTTTCCACTTGATTAGGAATGCTTTCTGATAATGTCAACTTCTACCACTTGGTGGCAGCTCTGTACAGTATTGCACGTGGATGTGGTTACAGATGGGTGCCCGCACAGCAAACTTTCGACTCACCAAAACAAACACTTAACACCTAGTTCTAACCACATGGGTTTAAGTTCACATCTCGTTTCAGTAGGTAAAAGAACAAACACCATTCTGTGAACTTGTTGGGCATCACAGATTAGTATTTATTTGTCTCATTTTAATCTGCTGATATGAGCCACTTCCTGTACAGACGTCCAATATAGAAAATTTCATTCCTTTTAATTTCAAATTAAAAACCCCAGCAACTATGTTTTGTTATTCTTATCATATTCGCTATTCTTATCATCATCACAATCATTTCCAATATTTATTTACTTATCTATTTATTATTATTATTATTATCATTTTTATTATTATTATTAAGATCACCATCATCATACTCCTATAGCATGATATATCAATGCTAATGTAATAGTAATTGCAACAGTGCCCATTTCACTTATTCAAAGCAATATAAAACTCTTTTGAGATTTGGAAGTACATCTAACTTTAGAATGTGTTATTGGCACAATATTAAAGTCAAATATACATATAAATTGTAAATAGAAAAAGGGCATTATACATCAACTTACATTTTCATCCCACCTCCCATATGTCAACATGTAAAAGGAGCATAAACAAGAGAGACATCAATAATGACCATAGATTTAGTGAGAGAAAGGAAGGAATTAATTGTCTTTTATGTCGCTTTCAACAGCTTGGGTCACATTGCGACAAGATAAATACCCGGAACTTGGAGGAAATTCCTTTCTCTTCATGAATAGTTCCAAGGGATTTAATAGTGGCAGAAGCACTATAGGCAGTGCTCCCCAACGCCGCACATTTATGTAGCAACCAGGCCATAATGGGGATCCAGCGGAGACTGAAATCTGCAGAATAGCTATAACTTTTTCCAGGAGCTGAATAGTTTAGCCATAATGTTGCAAACTTTAAAACACCCCCCCCCCCCCCAATACAAAATATTTATGAGGCACTTTTAACAAACAAATACTCTAGGAGGCCAAGAAAACGCTTGGTATGCATTACCACTACATGTTAGGACAAAATATTGACTCTACGTGAGGCTGGGTGGATTATATAAAAAGACTTTATTTTTCAAAATTGGTAAACAAATATACAAAAGAAAATGTTTCAAATTTTAAAGCATTTTGGTATGCTTGAGAAGAAAGAACTGACCCTGATACATTATTTACAAACCTGAATTTAACATATTTGTTACCTGTAGTGTTTCTTTCTTTACCTTTTTTTCTGGAACGATTTCAAATATATATATATATATATATATATATATATATATATATATATATATATATATATATATATATATATATGTATATATATATATATAATATATATATATATATATATATATATATATATATATATATATATATATATATATATATATATATATATATATATATACATACATATATATACATGAAATATGGATCTTAGGGAAACCGCTGATGATGAGTGTAAGACTTTTTCACAATCCTTGCCTTAGATTGCACAAAACCAAATATGTCAAAATATCCCATTCTTAACATTGCTGTGAACATGTCTATTGCACATGAGGATAAACTTGAAGGTGATTCATTGCAGTAGGATTATTGCATCAATAAACGGTTTCGCCAATGAACTACAATTTGACCCCTTCCTGCCTGAAGACCTTCTTGACATGGGTCATCAGAAACTATGAGACTTTTGAAATAACTTTGAAAATAAGCATTAATTCAAAAGGTAATTGAAGTGGTGTTGTTCATTAATAAACATTTCTGTGGCAAATATTTTCAGAAAATTCCATTCGTCAGAGAGACAGCATCAAAATAGTCAGGCGGTTTTGGGTGCTACAGGCATGAATGGGTTAATGACATGATACAAACTTCCAAGGTCCAGCCACATCAATGTTACAGATACATAACCCTCTGTTTTCTGTGCATAGGACCAACACACAAGGATTTCACATTGAGATTCTAGACTTGCATAAATGAAACTTGGCATTAAATTTTAATAATAATAATAATAATAATAATAATAATAATAATAATAATAATAATAGATCTTAAGTATTAACATCAGCCCTTGTTTTATA
The DNA here is from genome assembly GCA_963942565.1 of Maea johnstoni. Taxonomy (NCBI): domain Eukaryota; kingdom Metazoa; phylum Annelida; class Polychaeta; order Spionida; family Magelonidae; genus Maea; species Maea johnstoni. The sequence goes on along the minus strand of OZ012688.1, from coordinate 39,296,740 downwards.
CCTACCAACAACCAAAAATTACAAAAAGGTATGTTCATGAATATTTACAGTCCTACATTACAATGCATTCCTACACACCATGACGTGACCTAAATGGTCACAGCAAAGATCTCTGTTTGACTTGTACCTATAGAATACTCAAAGAGTCTTGTCTTAATAGATAGCATTTAATAACACATAGGAAAAGTACAGGTGTGTTCTGGAAACTGCCACAGTGCTGCTGCTCAGGTGACTGCCTACTGGGAACTGACAAAGGTGTGGCAAGTGGTCAGTCAGGTTTGACCAAGGGAGCAGTTGTTAACTATGAATGAACTTGGGGAGCAGTTCTTATTTGTCCATACAGTTCAGAGTCAGTATACTACAGTACCATATTTTAGATCTATCCTAATTAGCCTATAACTGTCCGAGTTCCCCTCATGTACATGTAGTAGGGTCTGAATGCTCAAGTATTTTAAAAATTGACTTAGGATTTATGCATTTATTTGCAGAGTTGTAGGTTAACTTCTTATCAACATATATCCACAAAATATTTTTCTAACAGTCCATATGCCAGAAAAATATCAACCTTAGTTCAGAAAAAAACTGGTTTCAGATGCTACAAATTGCATAGTTTTACATATGCTATGACTAAATTGCTGCTGGCTACACACAACTGTCACCCAATTTATGGCATACGAAGAGTCACCTTTATCAAGTTTAGTGCCCTTTAGTTGTCCAAAGGTGATAGAGTCATTTGGCGAAATACGTTCATGCATAGTGTTCCCTTTGAAATTCTTAACTGGATTCATGATATCTTTGATTTTATTTTTTGTATATGTGAATTGGATGCGGCTTATCATTTTTCATCAATAAGTTTTCAAGATATGACAACTTTAGATGGATTGGGATGGTTGTTTTCAGTCAAGGTCATTCAAGAAAGAGTCATTGGAGTTATGTAAGTACAGGCAAACTTGGACATGAAAGACCACTGTACGACGGACTTTTGTCTATGACGGACGGTACGCTTGGTCCCAGTCCCATGCATATCAAATATGTGTCATACGTATATGACAGATTTTGCATATGACGGACCAAGTCTCCTGGTACCATTGAGTTCTTCATATCAAGGTTGACCTGTATGTGTATCAGAAACAGTAGAATCGGAGATTACAGACATTCACCTATTCATGCCTGAAGATTTCTCAGACAAGTGTTGTCTGGACTTATGATACTTTTGTTAATAACTTAGGCATTAAATTCAAATTCACAATTTATTTGAAGGAGAGTTGTTCGATAGATCTTGATAAAGATTCATTCAAATGTTTTCCAGGATTTAGTTTTGTCAAGGAGTTATAGTCAAAATTGTCTAGCCGTTTTTGGGCACCACAGACATAAAAGGGTTAACCCTTCCATTGCTGGGGCTACTTTTGTCCAAAGCTCAAGGACGCAAAGATTTTTGAAAACCATCTAAACCCTGTCATGTTGGTATTCATTGGATAGCTCTCACTGAGTACTTTCAGATGAGTACCCATTTGCCAGGGTTTCAGTCATTTATTTTTTTGCATCATTTTGTATTGGCCAAATTAGCCACCAGCAGCATAAGGGTTAAAGGCTTCAGCCTCAGGAATGTACTGCATAGTTCAGGTATTTTTCCAGTTACTTTCTGTACCAAACAGTATCTTAATCTCTCCATTTGTTATACTTTACAATGCCTAGATATCCATTGTTTGCTATAATAATAATATGTCATCTATCAGTCCTTCTCCGTGTATCAGCTGATATTATTTGTCCCAGCCATATTTTTTGACCATGCGTTCGAATGCTGTGCGTGCCTCTCCTTCACTGTATTCCTTGTCAGGCCTATCATCCAGCCTCGCTTTGGAATCCCCCATAATCTCTGCTCTGATCTGGACTAGCAGACTCTAAAATAACAATGAGGTAGATGTAGTATCAGTATCAGTAACAGCAGTAGCAGTAGTTGTAGTAGCAACAGTTGTAGTAGCAGTAGTTGCAGTAGCAGTAGCTGCAGCAGCAATAGGAGCTTGTATGTTCTTTAAGAAAATGCCATCTAACGTCATATTTTATTGGAGTCAAAAATGAACATGTATGTCAAATAACTCTGGTGATTCACGCTCTTGATTTAATGATAATAATAATAATGATAATAATAATAATGATAATAATAATAATGATTATAATAATAATAATAATAATAATAATAATAATAATAATGATAATAATAATAATGATAATAATAATGATAATAATAATGATAATAATAATAATAATAATAATAATAATAATAATAATAATAATAATAATAATAATAACAATAATAATAGTAATAACAATAATATTAACAATAATAATAATAATGATAATCATAATATTAACAACAACAGCAACAATAATAATGATAATGATAGTAATACTATTAACAACAACAGCAACAATAATAATAGTAATAATAATAATAATAATAATAATAATAATAATAATTGATATTTGATATAGCGCCATTTCCACCATGAATGTTCAAAAAGCGCTTTAGTAGTAGTAGTAGTAGTAGTAGTAGTAGTAGTAGTAGTAGTAGTAGTAGTAGTGGTAGTGGTAGTGGTAGTGGTAGTGGTAGTGGTAGTGGTAGTGGTAGTGGTAGTTGTAGTAGTACAAGTAGACAAGTAGATGGAAGATTTAACTGTTCACCTCTATGTCATTTGTGGGTCTCCAGCCAGATCTTGTCAGCATTTCCATACATACACTTCCCCCAACAGTAACATGACCTAGACAGAAATACAACATGTGGACAGATCAATAATGTAGTGTAAATAACTTTAGATGATTGCATAACTTCCATTTGTACCAACAATAGCGAGATGCCAGCACGATAAAGTTTTCTAATAACATTGAATGAAAAGAAATGTTGCAATTAATTCATCCATTAACATATGCAAAATACACATAGTTTCTAAAAATAGACTAATATGCTACTAAGTATTTGGTATGAATTTAAGAACATATCAAGGATCTTTAATTTAATTTTACATTGATCAGCTTTTAGATACCTACAATTCTTTTTGTCTATTCAATATTTTTCTTGTTAAACATTTTATTGATTGATCGAGTCATAAGTCATTGATATACAACCTGACAAATATGAATACAAGCATAAAGATCTTGAAACATGTATACAGAGAGAATATGAACATAAAATTAAATGCACTCTCTGAAAGAAAATACAGCATTTACAAATTTACCAACTAAAATAACAGGTAGTGTACACAAGGAGCAGGCTGTTTTGGTAAGTATATTTCATCTTGGGTGTATGTCAGTTGTACCCATTGTTAAGATCATGTGTGCCTGCAGGCCCAACCCAGACTACCACTTTCATATATTTCCTTTAAGCGGTATAGAGCAAAAAACAGAGAAATTTGACAAAATTTGACTTTCAATCTTACAGAAGCTACAGTTGCCCGAGTTGGTAACACTATGAGAACACAGACAACTCTAGTAACCAATAACAAATTATAGGTCAGCTACATGACAAAAGGGCTTAAACAACATTCAGGTGATCAGTAAATGATTTTTACTTTTTTATACACGTAAGTCAAGAAATCGCAAGTTATGACTATTTAGGGTCTTTAATCTACTAATCATATACTTACCTGTAAGAAACTTGAAGCGAGGCCTTGTTACTCTAACAAAAGGTGGTGCCATAGGGTAGTCTTTGGGAAACTTCATCTCCATACACACAACAGGCTAAAACATAAATAAAGGAACAGCAATCAGCAGGAGACAGGGAAGGGGTGGAAATACAAAATAACACAGTGCTTAGTTTCTTTACCTAAAAGCAATGTATTCAACAATGTAACCCTTGGGCTACTTGTAAACATGCCAGAGAGCCTCAGGGAAGATTCTTACCATTGGAGTGAGTTAACACCTTTAAGTAAAGATTATTATTATCATTATTGTTATTATTATCATTATCATTATTATTATTATTATTATTATTATTATTATTATTATTATTATTATTATTATCATTATTATTATTATTATTATCATTTAGAAATTCATCCAAAGATAGCCCATCAGGATCTACCTTGTCTTTATCCTCTATACTAATGAATTACTCCTGTTTATAGTTTTGAGAAAAGGGCGCCTGGGTCTCACCACTGGCTAGGTCCAGAACTTGAATCTCCTCAGAGCAGGGTCTTTCCCAGGATTTTAAAAATCAGCCTGTCTAAAACAGCAATTCTAAAATGTCTGCCCATCCAGATTTAGCTACTGATCTACTTCAAATCCTTATACCAAATAAATCTAATAGGGCAGTGTCAAAAAGTGCAATTTACGCTTCAGCCAAAAAGTCCAAATTAAAAATTCTTAATAGAAAATTTTGCCTGTCCAAAAAGGAGGTTTTTCAGGAAACTGCCTGTCGAAAAGACAGGCTGGACGGGTCCAGGTAAAGTCCCTGTGCCTGAGGCATGTGAGAAAGATGCAAGTGGCTTAGTGCTAATTGGTAGTTTTCTAGCGAAACTTGGGTTTTCCCCATTATATCTATTGTCTAGTTTTGATCTAATCTAAAAAGTCAGAAAAAGAATGAAATACTATGTTCTACGTTTTGCCGTATTTGAACTAAACAACAAATATAGCTTTCAGCAGGATAGGCCCTATTGTAATAAGATAGTGCCTCAGACCACCCAGGAACATCTATCTTTATTCTCATTAGTATTTAATGCTACAAATTTATATGTTAATACTTTCAAAATACTTTTAAAAGTTTTCTTAATTTTGTAACAATATTGGTTTTATGTGTCATTGCAAATGTATTAACATTGACAACTGTGTATATTGTTAGAAAATTGTGCAGCATACCCGTGATGCTCGGCGAGCAGAAAAAAAGGCCTGTTCCTTTTTTTAGGCATGCAAAAATATAAAAAAATGTTAATATTTTCAACGTTTGTACCTCTCGTTTGTATCTTGTTGCAAAATCCCTTAAATCTCTCCCTAGTAAAGTGTCTGTGGGAAAATCTGTTAACTTGACATCCTGCAAGAATAAAAAGCAGCAAGAAAATTAGCATGTTTCTATGTTAAAGGTATAACACAGGTGGAAACACAATTACACATGAGATTCAACCTTAAATTTAGCAACCAGGCCATGCAGTATTAATAAGTTCTGGGCTACTCTACTTGCATTCTTACATAAGATTAATAAGTGTAATAAGCAAACGGGAAAGTTTCCTTTACATCCCATATGACGCATATTGATTTGTTTGCGCATAACTTGTTCTTAGAACCTGTCAGCTTACACAAAGTACTAATGCATTTAATGGACACTAATTAATTACCAGTAAGGATCTAGCTCTTCGCTAGCATACAACCATACAAGGCATTATGACTGAAGAGTTGATATGTCTGATTAACTTCTTCCTGATTAATTAACACTAAGGAAGTTATCCATTAGCTTACAAAGCATTATGATTGAAGAGCTAAACATGTGTGACTATATATATATATATATATATAAATATATATATATATATATATATATATATATATATATATATATATATATATATATATATATATATATATATATATATGTATATGTATATATATATATATATGTATATATATATATATATGTATATATATATGTATACATATACATATATATACATATACATATGTATACATATACATATATATATATATACACATATATATACATATATATATACACATATATATATATATACACATATATATATATATATATATACATATATATATATATATATATATATACATATATATATATACATATATATATATATATATATATATATATATATATATATATATATATATATATATATATATATATATATACATATATATATATATATATATATATATATATATATATATATATATATATATATATATATATATATATATATATATATATATATATATATATATATATATACATATATATATATACACATATAATAACACGCATATAGATGACTTACCCAAATGAATAAATTGTTTCCCCTGGGTTCCCCTGTCACACCAAATGATCCTGAAGATTTTTTCATACTTTTCAAATCTGCAACAAAATGAAAACATGACAGATATGTAAGTCCTGGAGTAAGGGCAATTAGTTATGGAGTAATTTTTAAATGGCTACAGTATGCCAATCAGTCAAAACTATTGTCAGCTGGTGGCACTTACGTGTTATCAATAATGAAGACCTAGATCAATCATTAGACCAAGAAATCGTAAATAGGTGCACAACGGTGTGCATTGCTGGTATGTGGTGCCAATGTGATAGTTGGACACCCCTTGAAATATAAGAAGCAGCCATAGGGCATCCAGCAAGCTAATCACAAGGATGCATTTAGCATACCGTATTCATCCGAACAACCATACAGATTCCTACTAACCACATCCTCCAGTATTTGTTGAAAAACTTCAGAAGGGGTAGGCTATCGGATATTATTTTCCGGCCTTCTGAACCTTCCCCTTTCCTTACCTTTACATGTAGTACCAGTACAGATAATAAAGTGTCCTTATTTTCCAGAGCTCTCTCAGTCTTCCACCAGTCAGTCCGTCTTTGGAACTGCATCACTTAGGCATCCAGTCGGATATGGCGTAACAATAGACGAAAGAGCGTGAAGTGTCCAAGCTCTGGGCAGCCATGCACTGTTGGCCTGAACGGCACCCTGTGTGGGGTGCAGTTAAACGGAATTTCACCAACACCCCCTCTGGCATATTTCTCAATAACCTGCACCCACACTGTGAGCCTTTTCAGAAAAATATGGTAGCTGAAGTCAAGTGAGATACGAAAGGGAAAACATGACCAACCTTGCACTAGTCTATGAGTGGCCATTGTGCTTCCTTGTCCTGTGAAGAAATCCTCCGCACTGATGGACTCCCTAGAAAATTAAAGTTAAAACTCTGTAACTCATAATGCATAGCCATTCATTCTTAGAAATTAATCAATCAAAAAAGCTAGTACTGATACAGTTGTATAAGTAAGTACTAGACTGTACTTACAAAAGTAGTACAACTCTAATAATTGTATTCAACCTGTATGGGAACTGTGAACATTTCTTATCAATATGAAAATTTCTGATCAAAACGGACTCACTTTTTCTGAGATGTCACTCCTGGACTAAATTTTTTTTGAATTGAGATATATGTAACATAGCTGACATTGGTAACATGGTTTTAGCCATCAGGGCGTCTGGGTGTCTTTTTGGACACCCAAACCCTTAAAAAGCACCCCTCAGGACACCCAAAATTTTCTGTGAGGAATTTCTTAAAATGTCAAGCTCAGGCATATAATTGACTTTTTTTCATCTCCATGTAATTCCCATGATATTGTATAAGGATATATCATGCCTTATTTGATAAATTCATACATGCTTATGGTTGAAATCTGAGTATATTGTGGTCCCCCTTGAAAATTTGGACACCCAAAAATTTAACAATTGCGAATTTTAAGCTACCAGTTTCTAAATCCTGGCCATGCAAGTCCCTGATTGGTAACATTCTTATCCTAGGCTTTCTACTATTGATTATACAACTTACCCTTCTGGCACTTTTGTGTGAGTGTCCTGCATGGCACTTGTGTCCTCCTCCTCATAATAGGCATCATTGTCCTCCTCTTCCTCCTCCTCCTCACTGAAATCTATTGCTATTTCATCTGAGAGGTCCTCATCCTCTACATCATTGCTGCCTGATGCTCCAAACAGCTGAAATCATGACAAGATATTGCCATTCATTAACTCAATACTGCATTCTGACAAAAATATTAACCCCTTAAAAATGTGTTCAAGTCTTGCCATTAAAATCAAAATAATAGAACCACTGTTGTGCATCTAAATGTCAAATAGTTATCCCTTCACTGCCAACTACTATCATGTAGATGACTGTAAAATGCATATTCAAAACCCTAATTATTGTCATGCCGGTAAGAAAATAAACAACATTGAAAATAGCAACATATGAATTGAACCATGGCAAGCTAGAGGTGTAAAAATGGAGGGGCTTGTCTTTGATAGCAAATAAGAAATGGTTTATCTTTAATGAGTGATATTACACTGTTTCTTGGATACAGTTAGGACTTCATTTTATACAAAATTTCATTTTTGATAATAAAGTTCATGAAGCAGGATTATATTCCCTCACCACTTGTAGAGATTTGTTGGCTTTGGCTAAGACTTCTGTGATGGAGCGTTCCCTGCAGCTCTGTAGATAGTCCTGGACATCTCCTAGGTTGGCTATGACCACATCACTATCACTCCATAGCGCCTGCAAACACATAATTGAGTTACAGCCTACAGGTCTTAACCCATCCAATGCTGAGGCTACTTTCTTCCAAAGCACAAGGATACAAATAATTTTGATAAGAATCTAAACCCTGTCATGTTTGTATTCATTGGAAAGCTCTCACTGAGCACTTTCATATGAGTACCCATTTGCTAGGGTTTCACCCATTTATCAGGTTTTTTGCATAATTTTGTATTTGCTGAATTAGCCACCAGCAGCATAAGGGTTAACCCATCCATGCCAGTAACAACCGGAAAAGGCCTGACTAATTGGGGAAAGGATAATGACCAAAGAAATGTAAGGTAAGTTTTTATGCAGAAGTTTTTAAAAATTCACAAATTATTGTAATAAGTATCAGAGCCTCAGATGATATTTCCAAAGGGAACTCTGTGGGAAAGCATAAATGGGGTAAGAGGCAAATATGACACAAGTTTGGCATATTTTGAATATTCTGTCTTCTGACCATAACATTTGGTTATTCTGGTCAGTTATTTTCACAGTATTTTAACTAAATGTTTTCATAGTAAACATGGGGCTTTTACATATATGCGGAGAACAGACATCCCTACTCTATACATGATTCATTTCTCTAGGAGGTTAAATACCAAAATTAATGATACATTGTACTTCAATGGATATTTTTTGTATCACTTTAAATATACGTTATAACAGCTTCTGGGGAGAACTCCTTTCTTTATAATGTGTTTCTTAATTGTCTTTGTGGTTGTGTTCATCTTACAATCCTATGATGGAATGGTTACTATTGTATTGCAAAACCAATAGCAGTCCCCCAACATGTAGTTTCACTTTCACTTTCCCTTGGCAGGGTATTTTAGGAAATTTAGCAACTACATTCAATTATGACAAAGAAGTAAATCTAAGTGGTTTCCAAGTTTAAAAAAACCCAAACATTTTGGAATATTCTCCTGCGGACATGGCGCAGGTTTGGAAGATATATGTACAGTGACCTCAAGCCAAGACCTATCCAGCCTGTCTTTCAGACAGGCAGTTTCCTGAAAAACTCCTCTTTAGACAGGCAACAAATCATATGAAGAATATTTAATTATGACTTTCAGGGGTAATAATCAAATCTTTTCCTAACAAACCACCTGTTCCAAAATTTAAAAAAAAAGTTAATTGGCAAGGAGGGGTGAGAGAACTCAATACGTTTGCAATATTAGTCAAGCTTTCTTGTTACATGTAGGACTAAATAAACAAGGCAGTTGATAATGAACTAACCCACTCTTTAGTTCCTGGTTTGGGGCAAATTATGTAAAAAGAGATGTGGCCTTTGCCAAAGAAGAGTCGTCTTTCAGTTTCCTCGCTCCCAATGAATTCGAAGCTGCTGTCAGGGCCGGTGGACCACCTCTTGGCTTCCTCACATACGCTAGCGAAATCCATGGTTTATCAGAACTGGACACGGGACTTCAAGAGCGACTGTCACCGACATTTGTAAACAAACATCGAAGAGCAAACATAGGCAGTAGAGTGAATGATAGAACGATGTTGGACTTACGGCGACTTTCACGCTCTTTGTAGATAGTCGGATAATGTATATATATACATATACATATATATTTTGTTTGGTTCAAATCCTCATCACCAGGGGCCATGTTAGTAGTTTAGCTATGGAGTCAGTGGGCCATTATTTTTATAACCATACACATTCGTTAATGTAATAATTTTAATTTTATCTTAGATGACCAAACACAAGATTTTATGTAGCAGTTCACAATTGCTGTTTGGTGATGCATGTGCAGTTACTAATAACCTTAGAAGACCAACACATGGAATGGAAACCAGCCGGTCAACCTGAACATGCTAGCCTCAACCAGTGTCAATTAATAGTCGCTAATAGGTGCTCTGGCCACCCCCAGCAGGTGGTGGAGATAAGGTTTCTCTGTAATGTAATCGATGCGGGAGCCCTGATTGGTCCTTGTTCCCACGTGACCTCGTGCTGCTGCCTTATCTGCTAGTCCTGGCATGAGGCTAGCATGTAACTATAGGGCATATAGTAATTGGTCTCTCGTTACATATCCATTCTTTTCTTAATCCAAGTAATAACACAAAGATAGCTTTGGCACGGAAAATATCATAATCAACAACATTTACATTATGTGTCCTTTCAAGGTCAAATATTTGTATGTTCATTATATGATAAAGTTTTTGGCACTTAGCTAGAAAATCAATTTATTTTTGAGGACTGAAAAATTATTTCTATGATTTGGCTATTCTTTTTACTTTCACAATTATGTTTACAGTGATCAAGATATAACATATGAAGTCAGTTGCTCTATGTTTCCTTTATCTATATATCTACACTGCATGTCACACAGTAAGCGAAAGTATCATCTTTTATTTGTTGCTCCTCCTCCTAATTTCAGGATATTCTTCAGCCATTTTGACAGCCATTGTAGATTTTTCCCTAAATGCCACCTGAAAATTGTAGCCCACTATGCGCCTTTCCCTCATGATTCCATAGAACAACACTGGGCTGGATGATGATTCCTATTAGTTTATGGGATTAGCCTAAAAATATCTACTGATAGGAATCAATTACTACGCACAGTAAATGGGTCCGGTGAGACACGCAAGTAGTTGAAAAGAAAGGAGAAGAATGACCAATTAAGGGTGGATGATTTTTCAATGTCAAAAAAATCAGTAGCTTATCAGGAGATTTCTTCGAATCAGGTGCTCTATTAGAAGACAGCAAATCTGGGGTCTGAAATCAGGAGATTGCTGATCAAATCAGTAGTCCATACCAGGGGCCAGTTGCACCAACGTAACTCAGGCTCAAATTCAGGCTCAAGTCTCAATTTGATTGTCTACAACAATAGCATGTTTGGACTACTGATTCAGATTCACATTTGAACAGATTCATTCTCTGTACGGTAGGGAGCATCACGCCATAAAATTGCCGTAAAGGTAATGTAAATTGGGCATTCATTATTTTGTAAAAGCGGGAAGGGAAAGGGTAATTTCCCGTCCGGCAAGCGATACCTTCCAATACTGTTTGGAAAAGAAAGTCTTAATGTATGTATCTCTTTCCACAATCGAAACTGACATTATTAAGTGCGGAACAAGTTAAAACACATTACCGGGCGATGTGATGGTTTATTTGTTCACAACTCCATGCATTAACCATGGTGGTTCAAGTTGAGCGATAATTGGGAAGAGTATGCTAATGGCAATATAGCATGAAGTGGGCGTGGCGATACACAAACAAAAGTTGATAGTTTGAGCCAACGACAGGTGGTGCCACCACTCTAGTCGTTCAGTTGGAATAATAACCATTAAAGAAACTGATATGGGCACCACACACAACTCCCTCACCTACCAGGAGCAGTAACTTAAAGTGTAACTCCACCTTCAAATTTAAAAAAAGATATGTTGTAGAGCTCAATGTCACCTTTCTCAGGACACCTTGATTATAATTGTACTCCGCAAATTGACTGAGATATTCAAGTTTGTATCTTGCAAAATGCAGCAAATTCACTGCCTCAGCTGGTTCATGGAGGCACCATCTTGGAGCTTATCAGAGACTAGTTCGAGCAACTCTAACAGTGGCACCGGCCGATGTTTACTATATGCTATGTCTAATGGCCTACACCACCGTTAGAGTTCTAAGCATTTAAAAAAGTGAACTTGCGCCAAGAAAACTGGGCGCTCACATTTCTAGCCCAGTCTGGCCCCCCAAACCAACTGAATTCGTTCCCTACCTTGTTAATTTACGTTGTGACGCTTTTACAGCACTCAAATCCGTCCAGAGTGCGAGAAATGAGAGCTTTTTGGCTGGAAGCGATAATTTTCACTGTGTCCGTTCCGCCATTTAATTTGAGGCATGACTAGTCGAGCAGCACTGTCCAGCATTTCCCGTATAAAACCTATCACCTTCTCACACGTGTGCTGCTCGACTAGTCATATCTCAAATTAAATGGCGGAACGGACACAGTGAAAATTATCGCTTCCAGCCAAAAAGCTCTCATTTCTCGCACTCTGGACGGATTTGAGTGCTGTAAAAGCGTCACAACGTAAATTAACAAGGTAGGGAACGAATTCAGTTGGTTTGGGGGGCCAGACTGGGCTAGAAATGTGAGCGCCCAGTTTTCTTGGCGCAAGTTCACTTTTTTAAATGCTTAGAACTCTAACGGTGGTGTAGGCCATTAGACATAGCATATAGTAAACATCGGCCGGTGCCACTGTTAGAGTTGCTCGAACTAATCAGAGACAGGAAGTGACATCATACTGCTACATGCAGGCTGGAGCTCTGGAGCTCTCCAGAACTGAATACACTAGCACATGCTCTTATAAGTATATGATTTGCAAAGAGGAAAGTGGTGTATCAGACAACAAACAGAGGCACTATGTCCCAGTGTGTACCTGTCTATTCTAGAGGTATACCAGGTTCTGTTTGGCAAAAGCAATGAGGGAAAGAGACCTGTAGTAAAAGGGTTATGGATGAGCTTTAGGGCTCAAGAAATTCTACCTGTTTATAAAATAGACTGGCATTTACTATTTCCTACAATGTTCAGACACTGTAATCTTGTGATGAAAGTTTTCAATTTGTAAGCTGTGAGTGTATTGTCAGCGTTAGCCTCTAAGGAATTGACTGCAATACACATTATTCTCAAAGGAATTTAATGTACTCTGGTATCCTAAGCTTTATACCCAGGAGGTTAACTGCAATACACATCCTCTGGGCACAGCTACTACAAATTGCAGTCAGGCTAGCTACTGCTAGGAAACCACAAGCAAATGAATTACAATTATGAAATCAGAAAGCCAAGAAACCACCTACTAATTGTACTGTAATATTGGTATTTTAATACTAATTCATAATAGCTATTAACGTGATTACTCATTTACAACAGGTAAAGGATTTTATTCATTTAAGCAGAGACATTCGTGGGGACAATATCTATTTGTGTGCCTCATTCTTAGTGGATTTACAGGCAGATATGGAAAACCTCCTTGGCAGTGGCCATTTACTGTGTCACACAAACACATAAAATTATATCAATGGTATATTCAACTTATTTTACAAGATGCTAATGCTAATCTACATCTACTTCTAAACTAATGCCTACAGTTTACAGAGAAATACAGCAAATATAACACATTTTGAATTTTGCTATTGACCATATATTGATCATGTTTCAATGGTACATGCGCTTATTTGGAGAATCATATTTTGCATCCAAAAGCTTGACAATTCACCATCTTTGCGCTCAAGTTGTGAGCTGTCCACAGTCTCAGGGTTCATCTTTCCAAGGGGCAATGTGCCCCTAGATTTTGCTGTGGGCTCCTAGATTTTTCAAACTAGGGGCCCAAAATAGTATGTATAATAACCAGAAATCCTATTTTTGGCCAATAGTTTTTGTCAAAAGACCTTTTCTGGCCCCTAGCCTGAAATCTAAGTGTCAGACCCTGGGCCCACTAGAGCTAGCCCCTAAGCTCCCTCACTAGGCAGGAAGTCACAGCATGTCATCACACGCATCTAATTAACATCACTAATTAGGCTCCCTCTGAATAAACATGGCAGCCCCCATAAAGTTACCTTTAAATGGTATTATCTCAGTTTATCTGCAGAGTACAATTGTAATCAAGGTGTCCTATGAAAGGTGAGATTGAGCTCTACAACATATCTTTTTTAATTTTGAAGGTGGAGTTACACTTTAATATAATAACTAATCATAACTGCTATATACATGTAGTTCAAACCCTTGCATCCTTTTACTGATTTCTGATATTTTATTGCGGGGCTAGGGTTTAGTGTCATCTCCTCTAAACTTATGATAGCACGTTTCCAACCAAAATCAAAGTCGGAAGCATTTTGCTTGAATCTTGATGCGTACAAAGAGTTGGGAAACATTTCCCCTCTTTTCAGTTTGCGACGGCTGTCACAGCTAGGTCTATGTATTGCCGTCACAAAGACAGTGCCGTTTAGATTAGACTATATCAGACTTTTTCGCTTCGAACCGGCGATCGAGTTGGATAAGTTGTAAATGGCCACCCTGTTGGTTTTGTAAACAATGAATATATAAGAAATGACCTAAATTATAAATAAGGTTTAACATAAATGCAACAAGTATATTAGGCCTAAAAAAATTGTTTGATTCCGGTAACCCAACCCAAGTCTGTATTCATTCTTAATTTTTGCCGACTTTAAAGTTATTTTTACGTTTCCCCAATGTCAATAAATAAAACAAACAAAAAGTAGTACAAAGAAATACTTTTCATCGCAAACCACTCATTTTTGGCTCGAATAAGGCTGAGAATGCATCTTAGAGCATCTTTAATCCTCTAGCTTCAAGCCTTGCTTCATTCTACAACAAGCAAACGGATACTTATCACCAAAATACAACTTATAGCTCTTTCTGGCAAAAAAAAAAAAAAAAAAAGTCCTACCTACCCTACCTAGTTTTTTAGCATGGTTATCGGAAACAAACACTTTTATTTTAGGCCTTATTAAACTAAATCGCATGTATTGTTTCTGTGATGAAAATCCAGAATATTTGCTGGAAGTAGGCATATCATAAACCTAACATGTGCGACTCCCAACATCCGCAATAAAATATTGTTGCATATAGTAAGGTTCAATATTATTGAACTAAACTGCTATGATGCTGGAGCAAGCAGAGCTTTGAAATATCAGGGGCTTCTAGAATACAATATAACTCTGGTAGGCTTGGGCAGTAGGCAAGCTCAGTTTCAAACTGCTTCTTCTAAGGTATACCAGAGACTTCCAACTATATGTCTCTGGGTATACAAACGAAATGTTAGTCTAGGTAACATTTGAGGATTGGCCACAGTACCCTAGGTTAATTGAGTACTCGGGACAGTGCCAATTTGCAAGCTCTACATGTCCCCATCATATAAACGTTCATCAGTTTTTGTCATTTTCCTAACTTTTTATTATTTTATTTTTATTTTACACAATTCAATATTTTTATTTTACACAATTCAAACACAATTTAAATCATTATTTAGATTACTGTAGAACACACAATGTTAGCGTCTGTTTATATATAGTTTACATAGCGTGCGGTTCTGCTTCACTATATATAAAAACGCTGTACTTTTTTCTTACTGTACTGGCGCTGTCAGCAGCAGCTACCGTCGCTAACATAAAGATACGCTATGATGCGAAAATTCCCCAATTCGCTATATTTGTGACACGCATCATATATGTGTTCTACAGTATTCTTGATTCGTTAAGAAATAAGATCAAGAAGATTGGTTTCTCTTGAAGAACAAATGGAGAGGAAAATGGTGACTTCTTTACCATCCTCCTTAAAGAAAAATGGTCATAGTCTCTGCTTCTTATTGTCAGTTAAATTGTAAAGGCGTGCATCTTAAATGTTTTTGTTTCAGGAGGCGTTGAGATGTTGGTGTCTGGGGGTATAGCAGCACATGTTGGGGTAGCCCTGCTGATCAGGCTAGGTCTGATGCTGTATGTTTTTGTTTCAGGGGGCGTTGAGATGTTGGTGTCTGTGGGTATAGCAGCACATGTTGGGGTAGCGCTGCTGATCAGGCTAGGTCTGATGCTGTATGTTTTTGTTTCAGGGGGCGTTGAGATGTTGGTGTCTGTGGGTATAGCAGCACATGTTGGGGTAGCGCTGCTGATCAGGCTAGGTCTGATGCTGTATGTTTTTGTTTCAGGGGGCGTTGAGATGTTGGTGTCTGTGGGTATTGGGGCACATGTTGGGGTAGCGCTGCTGATCAGGCTAGGTCTGATGCTGTATGGACTGTGGCAGGACGAGACCATGAAGGTGGCCTACACTGGCATTGATTATCATCCTCTTTGTTTCAGGGGGTGTTGAGATGTTGGTGTCTGTGGGTATAGCGGCACATGTTGGGGTAGCGCTGCTGATCAGGCTAGGTCTAATGCTGTATGGACTGTGGCAGGATGAGACCATGAAGGTGGCCTACACTGGCATTGATTATCATCCTCTTTGTTTCAGGGCGCTTTGAGATGTTGGTGTCTGTGGGTATTGGGGCACATGTTGGGATAGCGCTGCTGATCAGGCTAGGTCTGATGCTGTATGGACTGTGGCAGGACGAGACCATGAAAGTGGCCTACACTGACATAGATTATCATCCTCTTTGTTTCAGGGGGTGTTGAGATGTTGGTGTCTGTGGGTATAGCGGCACATGTTGGGGTAGCGCTGCTGATCAGGCTAGGTCTGATGTTGTATGGACTGTGGCAGGACGAGACCATGAAGGTGGCCTACACTGGCATTGATTATCATCCTCTTTGTTTCAGGGGGTGTTGAGATGTTGGTGTCTGTGGGTATAGCAGCACATGTTGGGGTAGCGCTGCTGATCAGGCTAGGTCTGATGTTGTATGGACTGTGGCAGGACGAGACCATGAAAGTGGCCTACACTGACATAGATTATCATGTCTTCACAGATGCAGCCAGGTTCGTTACAGAGGTGAGTCAAGGAATGCATCAGTATGCAAATATGACATCCCTGTGGGGTGGCCAACATGATGGTCTATGCCAAATGAGCATTTTCACCCTCGGGTGACAATGCTCAAGGGGATTGATGGACTAGGTTACTTTAGATCCTTCAATCTTCATCATATAACAGCACGCTGGCTTGGGTTTGACAGCTCCCCATTTATGTTTATGTTGGATAGTAATAGTACATGCAGGGCCTTTGCGTGGATTTCAAAAAATGCCTGTCCAAAACAGCAATTTCAAAATTTCTGCCCGTCCAGATTTAGCTACTTATCTACTTCAAATCCTTATACCAGCTACAATTGATAGTGTGTCAAAAAGGGCAATCACAATACACTTCAGCTATGTCCTGCAAGATAGTTTGTTAGGACAATATTTGGTTATTACACCCCAAAAGTCAAAATTGAAAAATCATCATAGAAATTTTTGCCTGTCTAAATATGAGGTTTTTAGGAAACTACCTGTCCAAAAGACAGGTAGGATGGGTTCTGGCTAAGTCCCTGAGTACATGTCTTAGGCTCAATAACCCCCATCATAGTTAAAGTTACATTACACTACCATGGTTCTCAGATGATTTGTATGGTGCAAAACGTGAAAAGAGGAAATGGGAAAGGAAGTGGAGAGACACCAACCTCACTGTCCACTATGACCTGTTTAAAACTGCGAGGACCAAATTTAACAACATGTTATTACAAGCTAAGAAGGACTACTACAACAATCTGATAGCTGAGTCCTCCACTGATTCAAAAAACCTCAGTAACATTGTCAAAGACATATTACATCAAAGGAGTGAGATGAAACTCCCTGAGCATGCATCAACAGAAGAATTGGCAAACCGCTTCGCTGTGTTCTTTACTGACAAAGTATGTAAGATACGCGAGGAGCTGCCAGATCTCTCCAGACACCAGTTAAATTTACCTACCCCGGCATTAACATGTTCACTGAATGTTTTCTCGGCCGTGACTGAAAGCGAAGTTCGCAAAATCATATCAAAATCACCGACTAAGAGCTGCTCTCTAGATCCCGCTCCCACTTGGATGGTGAAAGACTCGGTAGATGAGCTTATTCCAATGGTTACGATTTTAGTGAATTTGTCGCTGCAGAGTGCCAACGTGCCTGACTCCATGAAACAGGCATTAGTCACTCCGTTACTGAAGAAAGATGATCTCGACCCGGAGGTGCTCAAGAACTATCGTCCTGTAAGCAACTTATCATTCTTGTCGAAAGTATTGGAAAGGGTAGTTGCTGCAAGGCTTACAAATTACATGACTATCAATCAGCTACATGAACCCATGCAGTCGGCATACAGAGCATGTCATAGCACTGAGACTGCACTTGTACGGGTACAGAACGACATCCTTCGCACTCTCGATCAGGGTGGGGCTGCGATCCTTGTGTTACTCGATCTTAGCGCTGCTTTCGATACAATCGATCACTCCATCCTTCTATCTAGGATGGAGTCAGTTCTTGGAGTTAAAGGATCTGCTCTACAGTGGTTCAAATCGTACCTGTTAGGCAGGAAACAGAGGATTAAAATCAATGATGACTTCTCCGAAAATCAGGAAATCCTGTGGTCTGTACCACAGGGATCTGTGTTGGGTGCACTATTGTTCCTAATATACATCATACCTCTGGCACAGCTAATCCGATCCTACGGTCTGAACAATCATGGCTATGCTGATGACACCCAGCTCTGCTTATCATTCAAAAAGACAAGTGATAACGCAATAGTCAAATGTGAAATCCTAAATCTTGAGAAATGTTTGTGTGACATTAGTGTCTGGATGTCTCAGAACAAACTGAAACTCAACAATGACAAGACTGAAATCATTCTATTCGGCTCTAAGAAACACCTAGCTGAACTGAACATTAAGTCACTCTCTGTAGCGGGGACTGAGGTGTCTGTTGCATCTGAGCCTGTGCGGAATCTGGGAGCTATGTTTGACTCTCAACTGACCATGGCACCCCATGTCAAAAGTGTTGTCAAAAAATCTAGCTTTCACCTGAGAAATATTGGAAAAGCGAGACGTGTGTTAACAGAAGATACCACAAAAACAGTGATGCAGTCACTGGTAATGTCTCGCTTGGATTACTGCAATGCTCTCCTAATTGGAATACAACAGGATTTGATTGCAAAGCTGCAGCGACTACAAAACAGTGCAGCAAGGATAGTATCGAGAACCAGGAAGTATGAACATATCACACCTGTTCTCATCAAGCTTCACTGGCTACCAATCAAATTCCGCATCCAATTTAAGGTCCTACTGCTGGTATACAAGGCGCTAAACGGACTTGCACCTAAGTACATCAAGGAGCTGCTCGTGCCTTATAAACCCAGACGCCATCTACGATCAGAAGCAAAGGGCCTTCTGGACGAGCCTCGGACTAGACTCAAATTTGGAGATCGCGCTTTCTCCATTAGTGCACCGAGATTATGGAATGCGCTTCCACAACACCTGAAGGATTCTACATCGTGTCAGGCCTTCAAGAAGTGTCTCAAAACACACCTTTTCAGGCTCGCCCATTGAGGCGTTGTGGACTATTACTCAAACTATGACAATGTGCAGCGCTTTTGAACATTTTGTGAATGGAAAAGGCGCTATATAAATTCCAATTATTATTATTATTATTATTAACCAGGCTGTCAAAGGTCAAAGTGCCTGGCGCACACAATTTGAAACTCCTGTTGCAAAAAATGTATTTCAAACTAATACACATAGAAGTTAGTTCATGGGTGCCCAGGTAAACTAATCATAAACTAATTACACGTTCATGTACACATATTACCAGTGGAATGCTCTGTATCAAATATGTTCTGATTGTACACTTTATTTGTCAAAATCATGCATCAAGCTCAGACGCATGAGGAACATTGTGCTCCAGATGTGTGCTTCTATGTATATACCATTTTGAATAGGAGAGCAAATTTATGTCAGACCTGACGCCTTAATATTCTTAAACTGTCCAGACATTTATAATCCCTTTTAATACATAGAAATATGGCCACTTTTATGGTAGACTTGTTTGACCCAATGTTGATCTTTTCATACTTTGAAAAACCGCTTATGAATCCCACTGACCAGTTTCCAGAGAAATTCAGCTCAGACGGAAATGATCCTAACATTAATTGCTTGCTGGGTAGGGATTTTCAATTGCATTCCAGCTAAAGTGTTAAATTAATCATCCATACCTGGCATCATGGTCTTAGCCAGCAGGGCGTCTGGTGCCTTTTTGGACACCCAAACCCTCAAAAAGAACCCCTCAGGACACCCAAATTTTTTAGTATGGAATTTCTAACAATCTTAATCTCAAGCTTATAATTGATTTTTTTCATTTCCTTATAATTCCCATGTAATTGTTTAATGATATCCTGCCTTATTTTGATGAATTTATACATGTTTATGGTTGAAATATGAGTATATTGTGATCCCCCTTAAAAATTTGGACTCCCAAAAACACAGTTTCTAAATCCTTGCTAAGACACTGCCTGGCATCTTAGAAGATGGTCGCCAACATATTTTTTCAGGTACTCTCATGAATATATACGTTTATTAGTTGACTCAAGGAAGCAGTTGTAATTAAGAAGTATGAATTTGATAGTTGCATACTGTCGCATTTAGTTTGAAACTTTGAATGTTGCAGTATTTGTCACTTGTGGCTCAAAAAGGTTTGACAGTGGGACAGCTTAGACCCTTCTTGTGTAGAACTTTATTACTTTAAAGTGGCAGTACATGGCTGGGCCACAATATGTGTCAGGCTTTGATAATATTTGCCCTTGTATCCCTGCTGGATGCAGGCCTCAATGCTAACTCAAACTGTTACTGGCCCTGTAGGACCAGTAACACCTGGGATCTACTGATCCTGCAAAAATTTTACAGGTCCTACAAATTTTTCTTTAGTATAAAATGAAAAAAAATTGCATAAAATCCACAGACAACATTTATTTTTATCTATTTCATCTTCATTTATTTCTAAAACATTTGGCATATTCTTGAGCGGAAACTTGTTAACAAGAATGTCCCCAAATGTTCATTGAACCTCTAGGACCAGTTGATGTCTTCTTTACTGGCCCTAAGCCATTTCGGAAATTTTCTACTGGCCTTGGGCAATAGGACCACTGTTAGCGTGGAGCCCTGGGATGTAACAAGAATGTCATTTAAGGTCATGCTCAGAGGAATACCAAGAATAGTATCAGTTGAAGAACACCATTTGACACATCAGCTCTTTTGTACAATTCCAAAATAAAACATAACAGTGAAAAGGTAGCTCACAACTTGTTGTTTTAACAAAGGACTGCATGATTTAGCAAAGCTTGGGTTGGGGCTACGGCGATTTTAAAACCTCTAGTCCTGTGGTGTACCAGTCTTTAACCGAAGCCTGACCCTGACCTCTTCAAAAGTTGTACAAATGCCAATTTGGTCACCCAGTTTCTAAATCCTGGTAACTGGTCAGTAGGATTCATAAGCGTCTTTAAAGTATGAACAAACAAACATTATGTCAAACAAGCCTACCATAAAAAGGGACTTTTCTCTATGTAAAGGAATTATAAATGTCTAGACTGTTAAATCTCCCCGAACAATGCAGTCACTTAAGGGTTTCTTTCACAAACTTTACTAATGACAGACATTATCAATAATTCTTTAGGTGTACTTGTGTGAGATTTTCAGCCTCTAGATTCAGGCCTAGGATTTTTTTATTGTCAGATCCCAAGTATCTCACTTCTTCTACCTTTTTTGCTGACAACCCCCCCAAAACACAACCTTTGTGTCGATTCCATAATATCTGTTATATCAGTTATAATAAGCAACTGACTTGAAGTAAATCATGCTATGTTTGGAGATTCCCCTTTTTTCTCTATTATCATATTCCCCAAAAATTACATTTTTGGCCTAACACCTCTTAAAAATAGTCTTTAAGGGTAACTCACGCTGTGCGTTCATTAAGAATATTGGTCATTTAATATCATTCAGTATATTTGTACCAAGTTTCACGCTTTTTGCACTAAGTGCACAATTTTTGTATCAGCCGCCCACGCTATCAAGAACTGATCCAAGATTTCTGTGTAGGAGTTTTGCTCTGTATGAGGGTGGAACATTTAAACAGAGAGGTATGATAGGCCTTTCTCCAGAACAAACATTTATTTTTAGTTCAGGGGCAGATCCAAGATTTCTGTGTAGGGGTTTCAATCTGTATGAGGGGGGTTCATTCAAACAGACAGAACAAACATTTATTTTTAGTACTTGAAACCTATAATTCTTTATTTTATTTCAGGGTGCTTCGCCCTACAACAGGTCCACATACAGATACACACCGTTACTGGCGCTGCTGCTTACGCCAAACATCTACCTGCATGCCTCGTTCGGGAAGGTGGTCTTCATCCTGTGTGATGTGCTGACAGGTGTGGCTATCTATAAGATCCTCCAGCGACAGGGAAACTCTAAGTCCACATCCATCATCTGCTCCTGGTTCTGGCTCTACAACCCTCTGCCCATGACCGTGTCCAGTCGCGGGAACGCAGAATCCATACTCACGCTACTAGTTCTTCTTACCATATACTGCATCATGACAAAAAGACTCAAATCCGCCGCAGTGCTGTACGCCGTGTCCGTGCATATGAAGATCTACCCAGTGACTTATTCCCTACCCATATACCTCTATCTCAGCGCAACAAATCAGCCTCTAGAAATGCGTCTCACAAATGCCAAGGACGCTTTAGTGAAATGGTTTTATCCAAATAAAGACCGGATTCGGTTCGTTTTGATCACAGTGACTGTATTCTCCATATTAACAGGAATATGCTACTACTTGTGAGTATAGTTGCAGGAACATCTCTCTTTTTTGGCAATCTATTTTGATATAATGATTTTTGGAAGATATTTAAAGAAGAAATGTTAATCAGAATTAGATGTTGCATGATCAATTCAAATTGATTTTTAAATCAAATTAACAGTACACGTATTCTTTCACCATGGTTATAAAAACAACTTTTTCTAGATTTATGAATCTATGACTACTTTTTTGATAATTTTGGTATTTCTTTGGAGATATTCTATATTCAATTCATCTATTGTTGACTAAAGGACTTTTGAATGTTATAGGTGGAAAGGGCGCTGAAATGAATATCAATTATTATTATTATTATTATTATTTTTGTTGTTGTTATTATTATTATTATTATTATTATTATTATTATCATTATTATTATTATCATCATCATCATTATTATAATTATCATTACTATCATTATTATCATTATTATTATTATTATTATTATTATTATCATTATTGTTATTATTATTATTATTATCATTATTATTATTATTATTATTATTATTATCATGATTATCATTATTATTATTATTATTATCATTATCATTATTATTGTTATTATTATTATTATCATTATTATTATTATCATCATCATCATCATTATTATAATTATCATTATCATTATTATCATTATTATTATTATTATTATTATCATTATCATTATTGTTATTATTATCATTATTATTATTATTATTATTATTATCATTGTTATTATTATTTTTATTATCATGATTATCATTATTATTATTATAATTATTATTATTGTTATTATTACTATTATTATTATTATTATTATTATTATTGTTATTATTAATATTATTATTATTATCATTTCAGTTATGGCTGGGATTTCCTGCATGAGACGTACCTGTACCACATCACGCGGAGGGACATCCGACATAACTTCTCTGTGTATTTCTACATGTTTTACCTGATGTCGGAGTCCGCGCACTCGGTGCTGCTGGGTCTGGTCGCCTTCCTACCTCAACTCGTCCTCCTCCTCGTCATCTCCTTCTCCTACTACACAGACCTGCCCTTCTGCTGCTTCCTGCACACCTTCGTCTTCGTCGCCTTCAACAAGGTCTGCACCTCACAGGTCAGTACAGTGAACATCGCCTGATACTTTGGGTGGTAACTTTCTAACAAAAGCAATATTTAAAAAAGAATTGAAGGAGAATTGTTGATCAGGACTCTATCTACACTCTCCTTCAAATAGTTTGTGAATTTTTGCTTCCTTTCCAAGATATTTTCGAAAGTATGACTGGACCAGACAACACACCTTTGTCTTTGTCGCCTTCAACCAGGTCTGCACCTCACAGGTCAGTACAGTGAACATCGACTGATAATTTTGGTGATATCTCTCTAACGAAAGCAATATTTAGGAAATATTTGAAGGAGAATTGTTGATCTGAACCCTATCTACAACTCTCCTTCAAATATTTTGTGAATTTATGCTTCATTTCCAAGATATTATCAAGGTCACCTCACAGGTTAGTACAGCTCAACACATAAACGCCTGGTCGTCTGGACCTTTGATACTTATGGAAATAACTTTGGAATCAATAAGAAATTCATAAAATATTTGAAGGAGAATTGTGGGTTAGATTATGAATAACCTCTCCCCATCAGTTATTTTCTGCACCTCACAGGTCAGTACAGCCAAGATTGCCTCACACTTTTGGTGATTACTTTCTAACAAGAGCAATATTTCGAAAATATTTGAAGGAGGATTGCTCATCAGAACCCTATATACAACTCTCCTTTTGGTGATATCTCTCTAACGAAAGCAATATTTAGGAAATATTTGAAGGAGAATTGTTGATCTGAACCCTATCTACAACTCTCCTTCAAATATTTTGTGAATTTATGCTTCATTTCCAAGATATTATCAAGGTCACCTCACAGGTTAGTACTGCACATTAACGCCTGGTCATCTGGACCTTTGATACTTATGGAAATAACTTTGGAATCATTCAGAAATTCATCAAATATTTGAAGAAGAATTGAGGGTTAAATTATGATTAACCTCTCCCCATCAGTTATTTTCTGCACCTCACAGGTCAGTACAGCCAAGATCGCCTGATAATTTTGGTGATATCTTTCTAACAAAAGCAATATTTAGGAAATACTTGAAGGAAAATTGTTGATCTGAACCCTATCTACATCTCTCATTCAAATATTTTGTGAATTTCTTCCTCATTCCAAAGATATTTTAAATTGTGTGACAGGTCCAGATGACACACCTTCTCCTTGTTGCCTTCAACAAGGTCTGCACCTTACAGGTCAGTACAGCCAACATCGCCTGATAATTTTGTTGATATCTCTCTAACAAAAGCAATATTTAGGAAATATTTGAAGGAGAATTGTTGATCTGAATCCTATCTACAACTCTCCTTCAAATATTTTGTGAATTTATGCTTCATTTCCAAGATATTATCAAGGTCACCTCACAGGTTAGTACAGCTCAACACATTAACATTAATCATCTGGACCTTTGATACTTTTGGAAATAACTTTGGAATTAATCAGAAATTCATAAAATATTTGAAGGAGAATTATGGGTTAGATTATGATTAACCTCTCCCCATCAGTTATTTTCTGCACCTCACAGGTCAGTACAGCCAAGATCGCCTGATAATTTTGGTGATATCTTTCTAACAAAAGCAATATTTTGAAAATATTTGAAGGAGGATTGCTCATCAGAATCCTATCTACAACTCTCCTTCAAATATTTTGTGAATTTTTCCTCATTCCGAAGATATTTTAAATTGTGTGACAGGTCCAGACGACACACCTTCTCCTTTGTTACCTTCAACAAGGTCTGCACCTTACAGGTCAGTACAGCCAACACCGCCTGATAATTTTGGTGATATCTTTCTAACAAAAGCAATATTTCAAAAAAAAATGAAGGAGAATAATTCATCAGAACCCTATCTACAACTCTTCCTTCAAATATTTTGTGAATTTATGCTTCATTTCCAAGATATCTTCAAGGTCTCCCCACAGGTCTGTTCAGCTCAACACATTCATGCCTGGTCGTCTGGACCTTTGTTACTTTTGGAAATAACTTTGGAGTCAATCAGAAATTCATAAAATATTTGAAGGAGAATTATGGTTTGGATTATGATTAACCTTTCTCCAATTATTTTCTGAAAATTCCATTTATTAGAAAGTCAGCCAAGACTGCCGGACAATTTTAGTGATATCTCTCTAACTAAGGCAATATTTTGAAATAAAACTTAAGGAGAATTGCTGACCAGAACTCTATTGACAACTACCCATCAAATATTTTTATGAATTTATGTGTTGTCTGGACCTTTCATACTTTTGGAAATATTTTTCTAACAAAAGCATTTTTTGCAAAATAATTGAAGGAGAAATGTAAAAGAGAAGTCAACCAACGACTCTCCTTCAAATATTTTGTGAACTTATACTTTATTCCCAAGTTACTTTGAAAAGTATCAGAGTAGCAGACAATAATTTCTGGTGGATCTCTGAGTGTGAATGGGTTAATACCTATGCCTTTACATTAGTTCATGAATTTATGCTTCATTCCCAAGATATTTTCAAAAGTAAAACAGGGCAAAAAGTAATTCCTGATGTAGGTGATCTGCCTAGACAGCCATCAGCAAAAGTAATTGGTAGTGGGAAAGTTGTCAAGTATCTCTGTAGGAGTCGTTGATATCTATGTACCTGAACAGATATAGTATAAATAACAGTGATGAAATCTGGTCAATGTCCCGATTTCTCCTGTGCTGACCCCCAGTAGAAAAGCAATCTTAAACTGATCATTTTCAACCAGCGTTTGGTTTCAGGTACTTAGCCAGTACCCGCCCAGCCTGGCTGTTTCCTGAAAAACACCTTTTTAGACAGGCAAAAATTTCTATGAAGAATTTTCTATTTTTACCCTTTGGATCAGCAACCATATCATTTCGAAACAAACCCTCTGTTATGACATGGCTGAAGTGCAAACAGCCCCTTTTGTTAACCCTTTATCACTCAATGACGCAATAACTCGCTACATGAGTGCAGCTGCACTTCCTCAGTAGCGAGTTATTGCATCATTGTATTTGTGCACTTATTCCTACGAAGCGAGTTTTGGCGTATTTTGGGTACCACGATCTTAGATCGCTGGTACACAAATGAATGTTAAATAAAGATACAAAATTATTGCCCTTACCTTTTAATCGTAATCTATAGTTATTCAATGCTTATTTTCGGACTCGAAGTCTGTGATTTTCGGCGGGAAAACTACGGGAAAACCCCCTCCAAATATGGAAGTCATGGGGAATTCCCGCCAGTGACGTCGTCGTGTTGTGGCGTCCTTAGCAACACACAAAACCATTGATATTCTCCCGTGTTTTTCGTTGTTTCTGCCATCAAATGGCTAGTTTAAACCAGGATAATTCCGATCAAGAGTGGAAGAGGATCGACTATCGTCCCCTTCACGATCCATGGGAATCCGAGGGTGATATCCCACTCATTTAACCACTCAACGAAGACGAACTTGCCGAGGTGTGTGATTGACAGTGCGTCAAGCGCAAAATCAGAAAAAAAATCAACTTTTAAGTTGATATATTGTAAACACAAATAATATCATATTTAACGAAATGAAAGATACAAATAAAAAATTGAAATTACTCGTTTAACTTTTTTAAAGCACTGCTCCCTATGCACTGCAGTGCACTACGCACTGCGCAACAATGTCTCTGAGGAGTAACCCCTCATGCAGTGCAGGGGACATGGCAACATTGTTGCGTTGAGTGATAAAGGGTTAAAATAGGCTATTGATTGTAGTTGGTATATGGAAGTGAATTATCTAAGTAGATAAATATGTACAGGCAAAAAATGTTTAATTATTTTTTTAGACAGGCATAACCGCATTTTAAAAATCTTGGCTTAGAACCTATTTGATTTGTGTCAATATATGATAGATTATGAAATCTTATAAATCTGTTCTCCATCCTAAATTCTTACTCATTCATCCTTAGAATTGCCCTTGAAAATTGTCTGAAAGTATAGTATTTTTGAAAATAAATTAAGAATAAAGCTTGGGTTCATGAGATATATTTATTGGTTTAGTTCTAAATAAAGTTTCCCTTCTGATATTCTCCAAAAGATGTATTAGTCAGAAAAATATCACCAAAAATGTCAGGATTTGGGGGTTGCTACTAGCACAAACAGGTTAAGACATGTCATCTTGTCCCAAAGTGAACGTTACATTTAACTACATGTATTGAATATTTACCTCCCCTGCTAATATACTACTTCCATTATTGGTTTGTTCTAATTTTGTAAATGCCCTGTAGGGGATGGCGTGTGTTTCCTATATTTTACGCTATTTTCTCTGTTTTCAGTATTTCCTATGGCTTGGCCCCGTTCCTTGCTGTGTTTTCTATATTTCATGTTATTTTCTCTGTTTTCAGTATTTCCTATGGTATCTTTGCTTGGCCCCTCTCCTGGCGCCGAGATTGGAGCTGAAGTGGACGACACTGGTTGGCATGTTGACCATGTGGCTCATTGGACAGGTACGTTATTTCTAGGACTTATATGTATGGACTGGAACAGGGCTCGACATAAAAAATTTCTAAGCGGCTGAAGGGCAGATGAAAATCAGAGTGTGCCTGCCCTACATGGCAGCTGAGATTTCATCATGTAACTTCAGAGAAACTATAACACAAGGGAAATCCAATACTTTTTGACAGTACAGATAAAGCAGGGAAATAGTTGATATGTACAAGTGTAGTACATATAGAAAAGTCCCTTTCAAGTCACCTTTTGCAGGGCATGTCAAAATTGTGTTGGGCAGGTAGATATTAAGGTTTACCTGCCCTACTTGGCAAGTGCCTTCAAAAATTAATGTTAAGCCAGCAGATCTTGTGCAAGGTCTTCTGCACGGATGACCACAGGGAGTCTACTGATTCGCTTATGAAAAGAATTTAAAAAGATATAGATGAAAAAGTTATATTAGGGAGGTGCAAGCCTTATGAGAGGAATTAAGGATTTAGGTGAATGAAAGATATGAGAAAATATAAGATTTATATCAAAGTCATCCTCATACTGACCATATACATTTACAAATCAAGTAATTACATGCTTTATTTCTTCAAAAAATGTTTTAGTTATCATTTAAGAATTAAACTTTTTAAAATATCTACTTGTAATTAGTATTTTCAAAAAATTCTGATCAAAAGATAGGGTGTCTTTTCCTCCCAAAATAGGTATTTTCCCTGGCTAAGACCCTGGATTCATGTGAGCAGAGCCACAAGTAGTTCAGACATAAACGCTACCTATTTTCCCGTTTCTGATATCATATGGACTGTAGCGTTTAGGGTCAGGCCTTATAGATTACGTGAGCACTGTTCCGCAGAGATTTTTGGTGGAAGCATTTTCATAAAATGTTATCATTTAAACACGACTCATACACGTTTCGTCTCTCTATTTGGTAGAGAGTCATTCTATTTCAAACATTTCTCGAATAAAATTGAAAAATCATATGTTTATTTGATCAATAAATATGAGTTTATACTTGTTTGCGAGTTTTAAGAACTCAAAACCGAAAACGAGGCGCACTACATTATGAGTTCACTTTTCAAAGCAGTACTGCAATCTCGGCTGTAGGTAAATAAATGTCTTTCCAACACTTTTTCACTTATTGACATACTGACATGTATGTGCTTCGTAAGCGAGTGGTGTTTATTACATATTTATCAACTTTAGAGGGTCCAAAATTTTTATAGACACGAGATTTCAGTAAAAGTTAAATGCTACATACAGTGCTATAGCGAATCTACCACTTCTCATTGAACCTTACATGCATGAAAAAAGACGTCGGCAGTAAAAACATCTCATGCATATGTAAGGTTCAATATTATTGAACTAAACCACAAGAGGACTTCATACTTCTTTACTCACTGATATTATAGTTTCATCTAGCCCCCTTTGGGCTACTCACAAGTACAATTTACTAGCCCTTACCTTCAATAACTAGCCCCAGGCTATCGGGCTAACCTTAATATCAAGCCCTGAGTCTGGACCTGCAGCAACTTTTAATGTAACTTAAAATGTAACTGGAGTTAGATATGAGTTTGCAAAATGTTTGATTGAGAGTTGTAGATAGGGTCCTGCCTCAAATGTTTTCTGAAAAAATTGCTTTTTTGGAAAGATATCACCAAAATAGTCAGAGGGTTTTGGCTGCTAAAGAAATAAATGGGTTAAGGTCATTGGCAAGAGAAAATATGCCTTACTTGCAGCATAGGGGATGGAGGTTGAAAATACCTTGCTTTAGAACTGAAAATCACATGACAGCTTACTCATCAAAGTTGAAGAGGATGAGCTCACCTGTGGATTCCGAAGAGGTATAAAAGTATCCCACCCTCAGAGGTGTCCAACTGTTGCATTGTGCGACAGAGGTCCCAAAACATGTCACAAAACCAAACCTTTTAATCACTATTTAACTCAGGAGATTTTCTTAGGAAGTATGAGTGAATTAGTCGTATTATATGCTTCACATAGATATTGGAATACAGATTGTATCTAGAAAACTACCTTTATTGATACAGCTTATTCATCGGTCTAGATTGTCATAATTGCTACAAAAGCTGATAAGGTTGTGTCACTTGGTAACAATGTTAAATCCAGGGCTGTCCAAGCTGTCGCATTGTCGCAAAATTTTGCGCCAGCAGCCTCAAAAAATGCGACACAAGAATATTTGCGCCAAGGTTGCGACACGGTAATTTTGCAACATGCATGCGTTCGCCATCTAGCGGTGGTCACCAAAACTAAGTGATCACCAAACAGGCGTCGTGCGCATGACTAAACATGCAGTAAACAAAGGGATGCCATGATACAGACGATGGAAAATAAAAAAAGATACCCCTTCAGTTTTGGATTTTTGAGAAAGGAATGTATTTTACTAAGATTTCTGTAATGTCTATCGAAAACGGAGTTGTTTATGTATACTTACGTTCAGCCAGTTTTGTCAGTGAGTTTGCGATTATGATTATTTTTGCTCGTTTATAATCAGTGTGGACGTGTATTTTTTCTGTAGTATCTTTGTTGTTGTTAGAAGAAAGAAACACTGTCCATCATTTTTCTCGGCCGGCGAGCACTAAATATCAATAAAACGTTGTATGGGGGTGCCCACAAAGGTAGTCTAATAAAACCAACTTGTCAACTCTAGAAATCTTGTATTTAGTAGACACCATTGCTGTTGGTAACCAATTTTGTAAACTGTTTAGAAACACAAAAGACTATTGAGGAAAATCAGGTTTCTAATTCTATGCTATAGGCAATTTTGAGGTCTGAAATCATTAATATTTGATATACTAATACACTTAGGGATGCTGATGATAGTTTTTGAAAAAAATTATGCTTGAGCAATTCTTATTCATAATCTGATGATGCTCACTTACCAAAAAACTTGTTTAAACCTAATTACTCTGCAACCGGTCACCAGATTTCATTAATATTTGATATGCTAATACACTTAGGGATGCTGATGATAGTTTTTGAAAAAGATTTTGCTTGAGCAATTCTGATTCATAATCTGATGAAGCCCACTTACTAAAAAACTTGTTTCACTAATTTCTCTGCAACCGGTCACCAGATTTCATTAATATTTGATATGCTAATACACTTAGGGATGCTGATGATAGTTTTTGAAAAAGATTTTGCTTGAGCAATTCTGATTCATAATCTGATGATGCCCACTTACCAAAAAACTTGTTTCACTAATTTCTCTGCAACCGATCACCAGATTTAATTAATATTTGATATGCTAATACACTTAGGGATGCTGATGATAGTTTTTGAAAAAAATTATGCTTGAGCAATTCTTATTTATGATCGGATGATGCTCACTTACCAAAAAAACTTGCCGAGTCTTATCAGGCTGTATTATAAATATTCAAGCTGGCTATATATGTGAAATAGAGTGTGTGCCAGTATATTGAAGAATCTTAAGCTTGAATATACAAATCTGTGATAAGTATAACCTATATTGTTCTATGTGTGGATTCAGTGTTTCAAGTTTCAACATACATTTCAATTGGTGCTATGTCATAGTCTTAATTTAACTTCCCCTAGTGTGTAAACTGTGAACTAAATGACCCCTGGTGAATAAAATTTGAACCATTAAAATGCCACCTGGTGGCAGACGGTAGAAGTATTTTGCTACAGGTAGTTCAAATTTTGCTACAGGCATTTTGGGCTTGGACAGCCCTGTAAAACTGATTGTTGCACAGCAACCACCAAAATTTCCTTTGCTCCAGTGGTCCAGGACTTCAATATTCAGACACTCTAACTGCCCTTCGATAATGATAATAATCTTTATTTAAAGAGGGTAACTCAGTCCAATGGTAAGGATCTTCCCTGTGGCCCTCTGGCATGTTTACAAGTAGCCCTAGGCCCCAGGGTTACAAAGTAGTACAGTACATTGGGGGCTACCATATCTCTTTTTTCTCGCCCATGGTAACTTAATTTGTCTTTGAATGCTTGTTATTATCTCTGAAAATAAACTTCTGCATTGCAGGTTTTAAACACTTGCAATCAGTAAGAAAATAAACATGCTGGGCGTGTGTGTGTGTGTAGAGGGGGGGGGGGGTCGATGGGGGGATGGAGGTAACATAAGACTTAACAGGAATAATTTACTCATCCATGCTCATGCTCATGGGCTTGAAGCTCATGGAAATATTGCATGTTAAAAATGTCCTACAATGGCAATTAAATATGAAAACGCTATTCATGTTCTTGAGCTGCAAATCTATGAAGTTTCAAGTCTCAAGGAGATATTGCAGGTTAAAAATGTCCTACAATGGCAATTGAATATGAAAACGTTATTCATGTTCTTGAGCTGCAAATCTATGAAGTTTGAAGTCTCAAGGAGATATTGCAGGTTAAAAATGTCCTTCAATGTCAATTAAGTATGCATACACTATCCATGATTAGAGGGACTCAGGTAAGATCCTTACCATTGGACTGAACTACCCTCTTTAGATAAAGATTATTATTATTATTATTTTTATTATTATTATTATTATTATTATTATTATTATTATTATTATTATTATTATTATTATTATTACTATTATTATTATTATTATTATTATTATTATTATCTTGAGCTTCAACTATATTAGCTTTGAAGCTCACAGAAATATTGCAGGTTAAAAATGTCCTTCAATGGCTCTTAGATATGAACACAATATCCACGTCCTTAAGCTTCAAGTCTAAGAGGCTTGAAGCTCAAGAAGATATTGTATGTTAAGAATGTCCTTCATATACAATTAAATATGCACACACTATTCATGATCTTGAGTTTCAAGTCAATGGAGTTTGAAGCACAAGGAAATTGCATGTTAAAGATGTCCTTCAATGACAATTAGTTATGCACACATTAGTCATGTTCTTGAGTTTTAAGTCTAGAAGCTCGAAGCTCGAAGCTCAAGGAAATATTGAAGGTTAAAATATTCTTGCTTGATCTCAGTGACCAGTGAAGTCCACTTCCCCTAGCCGCGTAATCCTCTGCGTCTAAACTGTTATTTACCTGTATACCTAGAAGCATTAGTCATAATCTCCTTATCCTGTTTTCTGGGTAACAAGCCAGCCAAGAGGATTCATGTTTCCCGGGACCCCATTCCTAATACATTCACAAACATTTCAACTGTAAGGCAATATTTTTAGAACAATTTCAGGGCTCGAAATTAGGGGGTGCTGGGAGCCGAGGGCTTCCTTGAATTCTCCTGGGGCTTCCTGAAAGTTCTGAAGGAAGCCCAAAGATGTACTGATTTCTATACACCACACCTTTAGGTAGCTTTTGAAGATGCAATTGGGCTCCCTGGAAAATAACTTAATTGCATCCCTGTATTTCATAGGAAGATACAATTCTTGTTTAATGTAACGATTCTTCTGCAAATATTTGTTGATCATATTTTACCGTAGGTCAGGGAGTTGCACTGAGTTTCTATGTTGATTTGCATGGTTTAAATCATAAAATAGGGGAAAATCTATCACGTTATTGTAACAACAGTCTCAAACAGTTTTCACTATGGTAACAGTAAATGAACTTATGTTGATAGCAGATGTAACTTAAGTCTACCGGATATAGAATTATAGTACAGTCATTTGCAGACTATGAATAGCTTGGAAAACCTGAAGTTTGTTAGGTAAGAGGGGGGGGTTTGTCGATTCTAAAATTTCTAGGTCACCTGATTCCTTAATCTACCGGATATAGAATTATAGTCCAGTCGTTTGCAGACTAAGAATAGCTTGGAAAACCTGAAGTTTGTCAGGTGGAGTTCGTTGATTCTTAAACTTCTAGATAACTTGATTCCTCCAAAACCTATGATGAGAAATACCTAACTACTAGCCAACAGATATATACATAACCACATTTAAACACCGTATAAACCAACAGATATATAAATAAGCACATATTAATAACACCTTTTGAGGTGGCTTAACAATCTGGGCACTCTGAGAATGTAGGTGATAACGTAAGTGCCGGTTATTTGTTGACTATGTTTAACTGATGTTAGTCTTATTCATTTGCAATAGGCATATTATTCAGGGTTAGTTTAAGAGTGGTTTGATATGCCTTCAATATCCTAACGTACATATGTCTCGAATGTATAAAACCAGGGCTCGAAACTTAGAATACCCCGACCTCCCCGACTTACCCAAAATCTGTGTCCGGGTAAGTCAATTCTGAAGTTCACATACCCGATTGGGTAAGTGAACTGTCACGGCCAATAATACCTTACGGACGAATGTCCGTGAGGCTCGTCAGTAGATCAATAATGTCGCTACATGGGCGCCGCCATCTTGAGGCTCGCTGTTTACATTTAGAAGTCACGTTGAAATCTCTCAATATCGAGAAATTTCACCCTGACCACGTGTTGGGGAGGCCACCCCACACAGAAATACAATATATTATAAGTAAGCTACGCAATTAACAATAGCGGCAAACCGGATGTGCCGGTGATTGGCTGACTGAAGGCGAAGCTCCTCCCCCAAACGCCGATAGCTGATACAATGTAAGAAAAACTGGCATG
Organism: Maea johnstoni; assembly: GCA_963942565.1. NCBI lineage: Eukaryota > Metazoa > Annelida > Polychaeta > Spionida > Magelonidae > Maea > Maea johnstoni. The sequence goes on along the minus strand of OZ012688.1, from coordinate 39,262,074 downwards.
ATTGACGATCTGTCATCATGTCAGTGTCACATGGATGGGGTTGGGCACGAAAATACGGCAGCACGCATTCTCGCCACACTTTTTCTTTTATGTATTTTGATTTTATGTTTCTGTCCGGACGTGGACTCAATTTGCTGATTTGAACATATATATAAAATAAATGCGTAAATGAAATATGATTTGATGAAATGTTCTAGCTGATGATGATATGAATATATAAATAAAATAATTGCGTAAATGAGATATATTTTGGTGAAATTTTCAACTTGGTGATGTGACTAAATGAGGAAAAATAAATTGCTTACTATGAAATACTTTTTGATGAAATGCTGATCAAGTTGATTATTTACTGGTTTGAGTGGAATATTTTATGAGGTGAATATGTTCATGAGGTATTTAGGAAATGAATTTAATAAAATGTTGATGTGAAATGAAATTAATGTGTTGATGATGATTATAGCTTCTCCTGTGACTGAATAAAATTATTGATGATATGAAATAAAATCTTATGAAATCATGTTTTGACAAGATTATTAGTTTCACCAGAATTGTTCCTGCTTGACTTACATTGTATTGCATGTATTGTATGTTTATTGACTGCAAATATGAATAGTACAAAAAAGTGTATATTTTCTCTTGAATAAATCTATTGATGTACTATGGGTTTACATTTAATGAAGTTAATGAAATGTTTTATACAGATTTACCAGAACATTGCATAGAATAAAAAAAATGTTTTTTAGTCGAGATTTGAAACAAAGTTTGATATATTTACAGTGAATATAATATTCATTCATGCTCTGAACATTTTCCCCGGGGCCTTGAGCGGCCCCCGGACCCCCGGCCGCAAGACAATATATGACCAAAATCATACAGCAAGAGAAACAGTTAAGGCCATAATGATGGAAATAAGCATGAAAAGTTGAATTTGTGGCATAAATGCCTGAAAAGGGTGTAAATTTTTCGGGTAAGTGCCTTTTTCGTTCGGGTAAGTAAGTTTCAGGTGGCACTCACCCTACCGGGAAAGTGCCCCCAAAAGTTAACGTCGAGCCCTGAAAACACAAAAATATGTATGTATAACATGAAAAAATACAATTTAAGGTGTACATAACTTCTTAGAAAACGGAAAAAAGACAAAGAATAACTTCTCTATTTATCTAATTCACCTTATAAGCAAACTTGAAAGTGTTGATTTCTGAAAATTCGACCAGCGCAGAAGGAGAAATTTACTGAATGGCTCTCATGACTGGTGTTAAGTCATAGTATCGCAAATGAAAGAGTCTGTCTCCAATTGACCCCCCCCCCCCCCCCCCCCCCCCCCCCCCCCCCCCCCCCCCCCCCGCCGCCCAGAATGCATGTACTGCAATTATGCTAACATCAATTAAGCATAGTAGACGAAAAGTTCTTCCCTCATTCCCAGGATGTTCACCTTGTTAAATCTCTCCAAAAGGTAAAGTATATTATTTAAATGTTTGAAAGTGCAAGAGGTCCATTCAATCTTGCGACCAAAAAATAGGACAATGTGGCCATCACCAAATCCGATTTTGCATTCATAATTGTATGAGTTTCAATTAAAATTTCACTCTTACTCCATAATATATTTTGTTATATCTCTTATGAGATTATTATTATTTTTTTGTTATATCTCTTATGAAATTATTCTTTTTAGTTCTCTGCAGTTGACTCCTGGTGGTGTCTTCATAAATAAGAGCTAGTGGGGCCACCAGTGTCACTTTTCGGAACTAAATTGAACCCCCCTTCTCAAATCCTGGATCTGCCCCTGTCAAGTGCCCACGGTGGCCAGAGTGGCCAAATTAGTTCACATTTATCTCACCAGGTGAATTGAGGACTCAGCTTGAGTGTGACACCTAACATCTCTCGAGCTAGGGGAATCAGTTGGTGTCATCTATCAACCATACCTGGTACTAGTGACTAAGTGTTGTTTTGTTGTTGTTTCAGGGAGTGTGGTTGCTGCCGGCATACTACCTAGAGTTTGAAGGCCTTAATACGTTCCTCCTCATCTGGCTTGCAGGACTCTTCTTCTTCTCCATCAACATCTGGATCCTCTATCTACTCATCAGAGGATACAAACTCAAACAATAAACATACAAAAACAATGCAAAGCCTTCGTTTGTATTTCTTGTAAATATCTAAAAAGAACTATTTCAAGTTTTCAACCCTTTTATGGTATGATGATTGCAAAATTGTCATTAGAAGATATTTTGAGAAATTTCTCAATGAAGATCAATGATAAATAAATAAACATTATTATTATTATTATTGTTATTGTTATTATTATTATATTGCAATTAACCCTTTTGAGTCCAATTGGTAATTTTCCCCACAGATGTCTGATGTCAAATTATAATGCCAAAATCCACTACCAAGTTGTTTATGTTTGACGATCTCATAACATTTTGATCCACCATAGTCATATGACAAAGCAAAATGAACCTTGAATCGAGCATAAAATTCTGACAGTCAATTGCCTAATTTTCAAACTTTTAGATTGGTGATCCAGACTATTCTTTAAATGAATTTGATTATCGTGCATGCATATATGCGTACATGGGTCTCTAGGATATGTTTACCACAAATGCATATATGTGTGTGCGGCATTTTAAGGGTTCAGATATTTACATTTATATCAAAGAATGATTTCATGAAAACCATATCCTGAAGCCAGACTTTTTAACCCATTCATGTCTTGATATATCATTGATGAGCATTGTCTTGACCTGTGTAACTGGTTTTAAAAATACCTTTGAAAGAAAGATTACATTCACTAGATATTTGACGGAGAGTTGTAGATAAAGTTTTGATGAACATCTCTTCTTCAAATATTTTCTTAAGACTTGTTTGGTTAAAAAGATATCACCAAATCAGGCAATTTTGGCTGCTGCAGGCATGAGTGGGTTTAGGCACTCTGAATATGAATAGAAATATGATAACGAGATATAAAATCATGATAAGAGATATATTTTTCAAAATTTTGGATTTAAAAAATGTATCCATAAACTGCATTTCTATATATGAGAACACCTTCGCTTGGAATTCCATTCAAATAATTTTGAAATTTGTTGCTACTACAACATTGACCTGAAAAAGCACAGGTGTCTTTTTTTAACCCATTCATAACCGGAGAGCTGACATCTTTGATCATAGCTTTATATATATTGATAATTGATATTGATGCTATGCCGTTTTCATCTATAATGTTCAATGTTCAATGCTGCAGATTGATCCGGGTTGCGAACCCAGTCCTAGGAACGGGTTGAGATTTTGGAATTTTGCGCTCCACCTCAGAGTTTTAAAACCATTTTTAAAGAATTAGACAGCGATTTTAGTGATGCAATCAAGTTCATGTGATTAAAAAAAGTGTATTCTTTCATCATGCTATTATAGTGATTAAGTTAGCGATGCAAGCGCCTCGGACGGGTTGTCAGCAGGTCCTCAGCTTAAGTCGCCACCCGGCTCTCCACCACTAACTTAATCCCTATAGCATAAATTTTGGAAATAATTGTGAAGGCAAGTGGAAGTTAAAGTTTGTATGAACAACCCTCCTTCAAATAGTTTCTAAATATTGTTTTAGCCTTAGAGATATCACCAAAATAGTCAGGCAGTTTTGGCTGCGTACAGGCAAGAAGGAATTGCCTACCAGCTGTCTTGATGCTTTCTGGCACCCCCTCCCAAAGATGGGGTCATCAATGTTACTTGAAGTATTTGTTATAGTTTCTTTGTGTTTAATGATGGAGTGTTTGTACAAATTATGGCAATATTGTAACAATATCACGTTTATATTGCAAAGGACTCGTAGAGGACTCCTAGAGAAAGCTGGTCCATAAAAAAGGTCCTAGCATATATACACATTTTGGTTCTTAATATATTCATGATGCAAAGAACAGTTAATATTTCAAAGGACCTTTTAAGGACAGTTAATCCTTAAAAAAAGGTCCTCAACATTTATTCTAATTTTGGTTCTAAAAATCTTCTTTATCAATTTATCCACAAACCAAAGATACCACCAGGCGAGGTCTCTGGGTAAGAAAGGATAAAGGCAGGCGGGTAAGGACATGTGTTTATTATTGCAGCACGTGATGTTGTCTTATCACGCTAATGATTCTTAATCTTGTTCTAGCTAGAAATTGCTGTGACATCATGAACATAGCACCTACACCTTTATGTTTGTACTACAAAGTCACCTGGTCCTTTTCATCTGCAGCTGCTCTATTGATCATATATTTAGTTCATTTTTCCCTCACTGAGAAAACTATAGACAGGTATCGTTTTATCTGTGATATATGGTACCAAGGTACAGGGCATAAAAGGAGTTAATATCTGTGCTATCTTCATTGAGAAAGCAATAGACAGGTATTGAACTATCTGTGATATATGGTACCAAGGTACAGGGCATAAAAGGAGTTAATATCTGTGCTATTTTCATTGAGAAAGCAATAGACAGGTATTGAACTATCTGTGATATATGGTACCAAGGTACAGGGCATAAAAGGAGTTAATATCTGTGCTATCTTCATTGAGAAAGCAATAGACAGGTATTGAACTATCTGTGATATATGGTACCAAGGTACAGGGCCTAACAGGAGTCTTAATACCTGTGCTACCTTCTCAGGGGAAACAATAGGTATGCTACCAAACAACCAAGGTAAAGGGCATAAAAGGAGTATTAATACCTGTGCTATCTTCACTCAGAAAACAATAGACCGGTATTGTTCTATCTGTTGTATATGGTACAAAGGTACAGGCATTAAAGAGGTTTTATTACCTGTGCTATATGATACCAAGGTACAGGGCATAAAAGGAGTCTTAATAGCTGTGCTACCAAGCTACCCAGGAAAAGGGCATAAGAGGAGTCTTAATACCTGTGCTATCTTCATTCTGAAAACAATAGACAGGTATTGTTCTATCTGTTGTATATGGTACCAAGGTACGGGGCATAAAGAGAGTCTTAATATTTGTGCTTCCTTCACAGGTCTGTATGACTAACCCTGTTATTATTGATTACAGTCATGCTCCAAGGTTTACAGCATATGGGTTTGTGTTTTTTTAAGGAATGTGTACCCTGTTCCTAGGTAACAATCAATACTATATGTATTCTCATACTGTTTTGTCTAACCCCCCACAATGCTATTGATTTCTTGGAATTCTAGTCTTGTTTGCGAAGGAAAGAAGGAATCCGTTCTCACGTCGCAGAAGCATACTACTGAACTGGATAACCCTCATTAGTTGAGTTCTTTGGCCTGTTTTAATGCTTAGCTCACTCTTCTTAAGAAGATCCTATGGTAGCTATTGTGTGAGCAACTAGCTCTGTGGCAAGCCTCAGACAAGTTCCCTATTAGGTTCCCTGTGTCCTTAGAATTGGTTGATTGCTCAAACTGATATTAAATTTTCCAATGCTGAGGCTACTTTCGTCCAAATGACAATTACACAATTGAAAACCATCAAAGTCCTATCATGTTGCATTCCCAGAAATTGGGCAAGATTTAAGTGATAAGCTTCTTAATGACTGCAATCTTAAGTGGCAGGCAACATTAGATAGAGAAACTAGCAACAAGTTAAGAACTTATAGACTAATGAAGACTGAGTTCATATCTGAGCCTTACCTTGAGATGCCCATCTCTAGAAAAGAGAGGAAAGCGCTGGCTCAAGTCAGGTGTGGAGTAGCTCCTTTAAGATTAGAAACGGGTCGCTGGGAGAAACGTAACAATATACAGATTCCTAGTGAAGAAAGGGTGTGTTTAAATTGTTTTAAAAATGGTCTTATTGAAACGGAAAATGAAGAACACTTTCTTTTGCGCTGTCTGCACCCTGACCTCAAAGTACTTAGAGAAAGCCTTTTGCTTAAGGCTTGCGCAGTCTTGCCATCCTTCATATATTTAAATGACACTGATAAATTGGTGTTCCTACTGTCCAACTGTGATATTATCTTTTTTAGTGCCAAAACCTGTTCTAAAATGCTAAACATCAGAACAGATGTGTCCCGGACTGATTTTATATGATTATTTAATTTTAACATTGTATATTTCTCTTTGTCTATATTGTATGGTCTCTCGTAGGTCAAAGTTGACCGTCCTTTGTTCTATCATGTCTTGTATGTATTATATATCTATGGGTGAGACCTTAATAAAATTTTCTTATCTTATCTTATCTTGTTGGTATTCATTGGATAGCTCTTGCAGAGTACTCTCAGACACGGACCCATGTGCCAGTGTTTCAGTCATTTTTCAGGTTTTTTGCATCATTTTGAATAGGCCAAATTAGCCACCAACAGCATAAGGGTTAAGGGGATCCAAGGGGGGGAGGTTGACTATGGTATTTCTGCAACTGATGGACTTAATGGAATTATAGGTGAAGAGAAGGGATCTTTTTCATTGTTTGGGATTTCTTTTCAGTGTTTCAATATGACCTCGACTGTTGAAAGGGACAGAAAAGTAGCAACAAAGCTTTCCTTAAACTGATTGTTTTCAACCATTAGCCCCCCCCCCCCCTGCTATCTGAGACACTTGTATCTCTGAGAGGCTCTTATTTTCCAATACCTGATATACTAGATCTAGTATAACATCCATTAATCCCTGATAGTATACATCCATGGTCTATTCAGCTAAAAACAAATACAGCTAGATAATGAGAAATTAACACCTACAATTATCTGTCTCAATAAGTATCAGTTTGCAGGTAATGGCTGGATGTTCTCAGTAGTCACCTCAATCATCATCTTCTTGTATCTTGTTACTGCAAGGTAGACTCAGGGCTCGACATAAAAGAATATCTAATCATGGAAAAACAGCATTTCGGGTAAGCTGAACAAGCCCTCAACTTGCCCTGCTTGACTATCTAACATAAGAATAGAAATTGAGAAGTACATTCATTGAATTTATGACAGGATCTTTTGAATAACATATAGTAGACAGCAGCAACCTTGAAAAGTTATAAAGGGTAGAAGTGGAAATAAAATGGATGAGAGAAATATACAGAAATAACATCAAACCTAAAAAATCAAGAAGATTTTCCAATGTTGCATGTCATTGTTAAACAAGGTAATTGCTATCAAATTGGCGGGGCAACCTGACCTTGGGTCCAACTCGCCTGCCTGACTACCTGGGTTGGCCGGGTACTGTTGAGCCCTGAGGCAGATTTTTGAGTAACTGTGTCCTAGGTATACAGTATGCCTGCTTGGAACATTATCCCATTCAACACACTTGCCAAAGCAGTATTATCCCTTCCAATGCTGAGGCTACTTTCGCCCAAAGCACAAGGATGCTAAGATTATTGAAAACCATCTAAACCCAGTCTTGTTGGTATTCATAAGATAGCTCTCACTGAGCACTGTCAGATGAGTACCCATGTGCCAGGGTTTCAGGTATTTTCAGGTATTTTTGCATCACTTTGTATTGGCCAAATTAGCCACCTGGAGCATAAGGGTTAATGACATGAAAAGATATTCAAAATTAATATGCCTTGAAAGTAAAATAAGCACTTTGTTTATAGCTTCTTTAATACATTATAACCTGTTTTTCAAACAGATACATTTGTTCACTGAAACGACCATGAATATAAACATAATTCTATATTGTAAGTTACACCGTACCTCATTCTGATTTTTATCTCAAACATTCAACAACATATATATCATCTTAATGGATGTAAGATAATGAATGGTAAAGGATGGTTTAAAGAAAGTGCAACAGAGATCTGGTCTATTAAACTGGTTGTCATAAGCTACACGGTTGATAACATAGAAAATTGAATTAGTAAGTGGTACCTCCTGTTTCCCTTGTAAAAATAGATACTAGTAATACAACATTTCGTTCCACCTTCAAATTTTCATTTCTGACATGGTAATAGAAAATTGGAAAATAGTCTCTATTTCCAATTTTTATTTTCACAGTTGAACTTGAACTTGAAGATTCTGTAGTCTTGAAACAAAGGAATAAGACATGTCTAAATACAATTAACACTTGAACAATGACCTTTTAACAACGGTGTTTCGATGACAAGACATTGAAGAGATTCTGTATTTCATTTGCAAGGTAATCAATTATATTAGCAAGAATTTGTTCTACCCGTCTTCCTTGATATCAAACAAGCATTATCATCTCTTATGTGATCATTATCATTATCGCATTGTCGATCATCGTAATTTTTGTCATCCTTATTATCACCAACATCAGTCATCATTATTATGATTAGGATTATTAACATCATCATCATAATTGTCCCCTCAGCTGCACACAGCTACCACCACTGTAAACATTTAACATTAGAATTTTTTTGTAAACTAAGTTTAAAACCTTTTGCTTAATGCCTACCTTTCCAACTTTTCACAAGTTTTGCCTAAATTATCTCTCCTAAGTACCTGTGTATTTGAAGATGCATATCTATCCTGGGTGGTGGGGGGTCTGTGCAGTGTAGAGGTGTATCCTCTCTGGTCATTGATTCTTATACTTAATAACAGGTTAGACCTTGCTGGGGGATTGTCCCTGACCCTGCTGAGGGAGGGGGGTGGGGGATTGAGTACTTTGGTCTCTGCAATGTAGTGGTCTATCCTCTCTGCCTTGCTGGGGGATTGTCCCTGACCCTGCTGAGGGAGGGGGGTGGGGCGGGGATTGAGTACTTTGGCCTCTGCATTGTTGAGGTGTATTCTCTCTGCTCATTGCTTCTTATACCATGCTGAGCGAGTACTTTGGTCTCAGCAGTGTATCCTGTCTGCTGGTATCATATCAATGTTCCCAGAGGAGATGCCTGATGCCTGTCATCAAGAGCCTCTTACCTATACTCAGCAGGTGTAACATGATGCAACTAACCGGCTGTATGTACCTTATGCCTGCTAATGATGTCATAAATTGCTTCCTCTCAGCTGGTGACGCGTTCTTTGGTCTGGTTCTTTATTTCCTCTCTATATTTGGTAAACAATAAGCTTAAGGTCATTAATGTAGAGTGAAGTTCAGCCTCAAAATCCTTCTTTAAATGATAAATCATTCTTTGTCAATTCCTCTTCTTCTTCTTCTACTTCTTATACCTTATGCTGGTGGTGGCTAATTTGGCCATTACAAAACGATGCAAAAAGCCTTAAAAATGACTGAAAATTCGGCACGTGGGTACTCAGCCTCAAAATGCTTCTTTGAAGGACAATTCCACCATGAATAATACAGAGGCCCAAAATAGTTTCTGATTGTATTCTCTACTTACTGGTAAATCCAAGTTCCCACCAGTGCCAGCCTTCATACAAGAAGTATATTGCTGTTTACCACACCTCCTGACAGACACAAAATGGAGGCACTGGGGGCGGCCATTTTAGCCTGTTAATCTCTGGCTGTTGGTGCAACTAAGGCATTAGTAGTAAGGTAGCTGCTAATGTTGTTAGGAGGTGTTTAAACAGCAATATGCTTCTTGTATGAAGGTTGGCACTGGTGGGAACCTGAGTTTAAGTAGAGATTACCATAAGAAACTATTTGGGCCTCTGTTTTATTCGTAGTGGGATTGTCCTTTAAATGATATATCATTCTTTGTCAATTCCTCTTCTTCTTCCTCTTCTTATCCCTTATGCTGGTGGTGGCTAATTTGGCCAATACAAAATGATGCAAAAAGCCTTAAAAATGACTGAAACCTCGGCACATGGGTACTCAGGGAGTACTCAGTGAGAGCTATCCAATGAATACAAACATGACAGGGTTTAGATGTTTTTCAAAAATCTTTGTGTCCTTGTGCTTTGGATGAAAGTAGCCTCAGCATTGGAAGGGTTATTATTATTATTATTATTATTATTATTATTATTATTATTATTATTATTATTATTATCATCTTACAAACCATTAAATGAAATCTTCAAGAACCTTTTACGTTTTATCTTTTGGCATATTACCAATGAGTGATTGGATTAAGGGGGCCTGGGACCTTTATTCTTTAAGTGAGACTTCCATGTAATGATTGACCAATATGTTGGTCTATGTACAAGAAAACCCCAATAAACTAATTTCTTTATCATGAATGTGGATCATCGGATAGACAACCGGCAGATCTCGATCGCTCAGCAGCCTCTGCAAGACTCCTAGCCCAGTTGTTGATGAGAACCACTCAAGAGGTGCTGTCTGTGCACGTGCGTGAGCAACTTTCTCTATAAACAAATATGAGAGCCCTCATTCATCTGCCTCCTAGTGACGTCACACTGAGGCAAGATTATGTGTGTCCAGGGCTTTTTAATGGGCCCTATAGTAATTGGTCTGTGGGGACCAATCCATGTTCTTTGCATCTAGATTTTTATGAAAGCTGAGACTTCGGAGAGGTCAAATAATCTAGACTTAGCTTGTGACATCTTCCCATTTTCCCAGAGGCATACCCATCAAATATCTTGCTCATCAGCAATCTAGTATTTCTGCACAAGATTGCCAAACTACTTTGCTCTCTGCAGTGTAGAGGTGTATCCTCTCTGGTCACTGATTCTGGCTGACAGGTAAGACTGTGGAGTGGAGTACCTTGGTCTCTGCAGAGTAATGGTGTATTCTCCTGCTTTTTGATTATCATACTTAACAGATAGGACCTTGCTGGGGGAGGGGTGGGGGGCAGAGTACTTCGGCCTCTTCAGTGTAGAGGTGTATCTTCTCGGCTCATTGATTCTTATACCATGCTGAGGGAGAGGGGGGAGTACTTTGGCCTCTGCATTGTTAAGGTGTATCCTCTATGCTCATTGATTCTTAATTATACCATGCTGAGGGAGGGGGGGGGGGGAATGTTTACTTTGGCCTCTGCAGCGTAGAGGTGTATCCTCCCTGCTCATTGATTCTTATATAAGAAGCTGAGTGAGTACTTTGGTCTAAGCAGTGTATCCTGTCTGCTGGTATCATATCCATGTTCCCAGTGGAGATGCCTGATGCCTGTCATCAAGAGCCTCTTACCTATACTCAGCAGGTGTAACATGATGCCACTAACCGGCTGTACCTTATGCCTACTAATGATGTCATAAATTGCTTCCTCTCAGCTGGTGACGCATTCTTTGGTGTGGTACTCTGGCCCTGAAGAAAACAGGAGAGTGCATGGTCAGCTGCAAGCCTTGGAGAAGCTTTTCAGTGCACGCCTCCTAGCCCAGGTGCTAATGAGAACCACTCAAGAGCGGGTGCTGTCTGTGCATGGTGGCGCATTCTTTGGCCTGGTACTCTGGCCCTGAAGAAAACAGGAGAGTGCATGGTCAGCTGCAAGCCTTGGAGAAGCTTTTCAGTGCACGCCTCCTAGCCCAGGTGCTAATGAGAACCACTCAAGAGCGGGTGCTGTCTGTGCATGGTGGCGCATTCTTTGGCCTGGTACTCTGGCCCTGAAGAAAACAGGAGAGTGCATGGTCAGCTGCAAGCCTTGGAGAAGCTTTTCAGTGCACGCCTCCTAGCCCAGGTGCTAATGAGAACCACTCAAGAGGTGCTGTCTGTGCATGGTGGCGCATTCTTTGGCCTGGTACTCTGGCCCTGAAGAAAACAGGAGAGTGCATGGTCAGCTGCAAGCCTTGGAGAAGCTTTTCAGTGCACGCCTCCTAGCCCAGGTGCTAATGAGAACCACTCAAGAGGTGCTGTCTGTGCATGGTGGCGCATTCTTTGGCCTGGTACTCTGGCCCTGAAGACAACAGGAGAGTGCATGGCCAGCAAGCATTGGAGAAGCTTTTCAATGTTTGATCATTTGTTGAATACACATGTAAATCAATAAATCAGTTTCTTTATTTCCTCTCTATATTTGGAAAACAATAAACTTAGGGTCATTAATATAGAGTGAAGTTCAGCCTCAAAATCCTTCTTTAAATGATAAATCATTCTTTGTCAATTCCTCTTCTTCTTCCTCTTCTTCTTATACCTTATGCTGGTGGTGGCTAATTTGGCCATTACAAAATGATGCAAAAAGCCTTAAAAATGACTGAAAACTCGGCACATGGGTACTCATCAGAGAGTACTCAGTGAGAGCTATCCAATATACAAACATGACAGGGTTAAGATGGTTTTCAAAAATCTTTGTGTCCTTGTGCTTTGGATGAAAGTAGCCTCAACATTGGAAGGGTTATTATTATTATTATTATTACTATTATTATCATCATCATCATTATTATTTTTTTATTATTATTATTATTATTGTTATTGTTATTATTATTTTTATTATCATTATTATTATTATAATTATTATTATTATTATTATTGTTATTATCATTATTGTTATTATTATTATTTTCATCATTATTTTGTTTCTCCCCACAGACAGTTCCTATCTGCATCAGTGCCCAGACTGGTTTAACTGCATGATATCTTACAAACCTTTAAATGAAATCTTTAAAAACCTTTTACGTTTTTATCTTTTGGCATACCCAATGAGTGATTGGATTAAGGGGGCCTGGGTCCTTCGTTCTTTAAGTGAGACTTCCATGTAATGATTGACCAATATGTTGGTCTATGATCAATAAACTAATTTCTTTATCATGAATGTGGATCATCAGATAGACAACCGGCAGATCTCGCTCAGCAGCCTCGACAGATCTCCTAGCCCAGGTGTTGATGAGAACCACTCAAGACCCTTGTGCTGCTGGTGGCTAATTTGGCCAATACAAAATGATGCCAAAAACCTGAAAAATGACTGGCCCATGGGTACTCATCTGAGAGTACTCATGGAGAGGTATCCTATGAATACCAACATGACAGGGTTTAGAGGGTTTTCAAAAATCGTTGCATCCTTGTGCTTTTGACGAAAGTAGCCGAAGCATTGGAAGGGTTAAGTGGTACATATCTCTCTAAAGCAATACTTAGAAAATACTTGAAAGGGAGTTGTTCATCAGAACCCCATTTACAACTCTCCTTCAGATATTTTTCAAATTTATGTATCATTTCAAAGTTATTTTTTAAAAAGTAAGATATTCCAGAAGACATGGAGGGGTTAAGGCTACTGTAATTTGTGTCAATGACCCAAACTATGTTATCCACAAGTGCCTGTGTCGTTGACCTAGAATACCCAATGGCCATTGTGCTACTCCCCTATTTACATGCTGTTTATATAATATGTTCTATACATAGACATATCTTTACACTCTTTATCCCCTTAGGAGGTTAAACCCATTTGTATTTGTAAGGGTCCAGCTAACCATGAGCCCCATAGCATGTGGCTACAGACACTTGTTTGGGGCTTAATTACAATATTTGCCTTTGTAACCCAGCCGCCTATAAGAAATGACACTTTAACCCTTCCAATGCTGAGGCTACTTTCGTCCAAAGCACAAGAATGCAACGATTTTTGAAAAACATTTAAACCCTGTCATGTTTGTATTCATTGGAAAGCTCTCCCAGAGTACTCTCATATGAGTACCCATTTGCCACAGTGTTTTAGTCATTTTTCATGATTTTTGCATTATTTTGTATTGGACAAATTAGCCCCCAGCAGAATAAGGGTTAAGATCGTGTTCAGAGGACTAACAAGAATATGAAAAGCCAAAGAACACAAAACAGTCACCCTTCAGTACAGTTCCCCAATAAAATACTTCAAAATTGTTTTGGAAAGGACTGCAGGATTTAGAACAGCGAGGGCAACAAGATCTTAGGTCAGACTGTAACTGAGGACTGTTTTTTTTTACCAACGCCTAACCGCTGATCTGGAGGTGGCATTCAATTTGTTAACTTTTGATAGAGGCCAGCAATTAGCCTTGTATTACTTAACCCTTATGCTGCTGATGGCAAATTTTGCTAATACAAAAAAAATGCAAAAAAGCTGAAAAATGACCGAAACCCCGGCAAATGGGTACTCATCTGAGAGTACTTAGCGAGAGCTTTCTAATGAATACCAACATGACAGGGTTTGGATGGTTATCAAAAATCTTTGCTTCCATGTGATTTGGACAAAAGTAGCCTCAGCATTGTAAGGGTTAAAGATACCTGACAAGGTATTCAGCCAAGAACAGCATCTTTCAGTCAAATATTCTTCCTATCATTGCCTTGTTTTCAAAGATTTTCTCATTTGTGTAAGACTGTGAGATATAAAAAAGTGGTAAATAAAAGATAGTGAGTTCAGAAAAGACAAAATAATGCTATTATTTATACAGAATTTATTTCATTTCATTATAACAGCACATATAATCATATCACAATTTTTTACACAAATCTAACAACATGTTCAATAATGAATCAAGTACCATATGAATATCCTGCTAGTGGGTAGGAATCGGACCTCAAGGTAAAGGTCCTTTCACCTGTATTCTTATCCTACCTTGAGAAATCACTATTCTTCATCTAGTACAAATGCAGGGAGATTTATAATGGCGTATGAAAACTGTCAAATATTCTCACTCCACTAGGGGAGTCTCACCTTTCATTTTCTAGATCTCCACACTTATAACAATATCATTCCCATAGCAACCCAAAAATATCTGGGGATATCCCAAAATATCCGGGGATATCCCTATACTTTGAGCATCAATGGGTTAAAAGCAATATGGTAGTGTTGTACCATTCAAAACTGATTTTACTGACATAGTTTTAATTCTTCTCAATTTCAATTCAACACATTTCATTCCCTTCAGTATCTCTCAACAGTCTGATACAGTCTATCCACCAAGAAACTGAAGCACAATAAATAGTCATGTTATCCCTATATACAAATATAGATACAAATTTGTTAAGACAGAAGACAGTAGAAGTTGAGGTAAGGTGTTGTCAGTCTCATAAGGTAATGTAACAGTAATTAAAATTTCATCTAAATTTACCCCATTTATGACAAAAAGTGCAATGTATTTGTAAGTATTGAACGTAAAACTAGTTTCAATATCACCTTATGTTTCTGTGTCCACAGAAAGAAAATATATGAATCAGAAATGCAATTCAATGCAAAACCCAGTAGTTAAAGAAGAGCAGCACTCACCAAGTCAGCTCAGAAGTTCATATTTCTGATGACTCATGAGTTGCAAGGCACAAGAAAGCAATGTTATGATCTAGCATATGAGATGAAGAGTGCAAGTTATCACAAGAACAGTTTAAGAGAGAGAGAGAGAGAGAGCTAGAGAGAGAGATCAAGTAAACTACCTAGCATATGACATTGGCCTCGGTTAGATTAACCCTTACCGTATGCTGGTGGTGGCGAATTTTGGCATTACAAAATAATGCAAAAAAGCTGAAGTATGACTGAAACCCTGACACATGGGTACTCATCTGAAAGAATTCCGTCAGAGCTATCTAATGAATACCAACAAGACAGGGTTCAGATGGTTTACATCGTTACATTCTTGTTCTTTGGATGAAAGTAGCTTCAGCATTAGAAGGGTTTTAAGTCTAGTACTGTAAGTTCTCACTCCCATCTCAAGATGACTACCACAGGTAACCACATCACAACCAATTCACAGAAATACACAAGATCTCAAGTAGCGACTGGCCTGCCACAGATGTCTGGGGCTCAAAGTGTTAATAAGAGATCCAAGTTCTCTACCAAAATGTATGTACACTCTATTAGCGGAAATAAATAATAACATCATCAGTTTTTATACTTGTTTGGAACAAATAAAATGTTCTATCTATGTAAAAACATCTCCATTTGAGTGCAAAATATCTTAGTGAATCGTTCATCAATTTCCAGTATATTAATTGGGACACCTCACAATTGAAGGTACTGACTGGAGTTTTATGACATTGGATGGTCAGGTGATAGTGATCGGCTAAAGAATCAAGAAAAAAAAGAACTGGATGGATTTAAAACAATTAAAAAAAAAAAAGATTATGGTGCACTTATATTCACAAAAATTGAGGTTACCGAAATTGCAAATTTGAAACTGGTTATAAATTCATGTTTTCTTAACACTTTTCATTCACATCACACTGATATGCAATTGCAGGTTAAAACCAAATTCTAAAACTGACTTCATATTATATCACCCCAAACTTGTGCTTCGAGCAAAACATACATTTTCTTAATAAACTTTTAAAACATGTTGTCTTACATACAATATGTCCATCTAGGCCCCCTTTAGAACAAGCAACATAGGGGCAGTATTCAGTGGTATGGTATTTCAATAAAATTAACAGCTTAGAATATAGAAACATTAACATCCTACAACAAGGAATACAACAAGATGAACATCTATGTCATGAATTTAGAATTTCAATTTTTCGTCATTTTTTTCTGCCATATTGCGACTGAGTCGTGACTAGCCAGTTGTAACTGGAAGAGGAAACTGAAGTATCTGGCAAAAACAACCGCCTAACCCCAGTCGAAATATATCAAGTAAATCCAAATCATCTGAAGCAACTGGATAGATTTACAATTTCAGTTTAGTGGTACCTTTGTAGAATGTAAGTCTTAAAATTGAGTTTTATATGAACACAAAGTGCCATAACAACTAGAGGCACACCTAGCCACCTCCAGTGATATATGAGGGCACCCTACGTTGGATTCATAAGCTCACCAAGTACTTGTATTTGATCAATATATCAACCCTTCTTTCTAGGTTTGTTGCTACTGACATATACCCCCTTAACTCATTCTGACAGCAATAGCTTTAAAGTGCTTGAATTTCTTTGCAATAGCTACCTAAGAAAAGAAATTCTAGAAAAATACTTAAAAATCTTATTCTCAATGCAGTCCTTTAAATCCCCTTCAATTCAAATACTTTATCCAAATACTTTCATAAGTATCAAAAATAGAGACAACCCGTCGCTTAGGGAACTTAAAGCATGAACAGATTGTTTATTTTTGAGTTTTGATGTGAGTCGGAGGAATACAAATAAAGATTTCTACTAAAGGCAACTTTTTAAGGGATTATTTTTATTGTTTATTGATCCCATTTCTCATTAACCCTTTAACCCCTTGAATGACCAAGCTTATGGCAATGTTGTTGGCCATGTCACACAAATAAGATACATATCTCTATATTAATGGACACATGGTTCTCCATATGAAGAGAAACCTCACCATTTGTGAGATATCACCCTAATATGATCAGGCGTGAATGGGTCAAATTGACTCAAGTTAAGGATCCACTCCAAGAAGTCTACTTTCCAGGCTTCTTAGAACTCTTCAATAATAGTGTCTCATCATGAGTTCCAATAGTTGCATGAGGAATATGTACACAATATGATGTTCGATTTTGGGCGATACACTAGCAGCTCCTCGTTTGTTACGATTCCGCGACCACCACCCTCCCCGCAGGGTAGGAGTTTTCATGTGGAGAGGGCACAACAGGTAAATGCTGATTTTCGCCACCAGGGGGCTTGAGTCCCTTTTGCGGCGTTCCATTTTGTTGGTGCTCTAGTGCATGGAGTTCATAGTCAGATTTGTCGGTAAAGTTTCTCCCACACGTCTCGCAGGTGATGATTGTTCCTGCGTGGTGTCTTTTCAGGTGAATCTTCAGTGTGCTGTTCTGTGCTGTGGCGTAATCGCAATACAAACATTTGAATGGTTTCTCTCCTGAAAATAAAGAACAGTAGCATAAGCTTTCATTCATAAAAAACAGAAATCTTCAGTCATACGCCAATTTCACACAACTAAGATCATAGGCAAAAAGTGATACAGGCAACCGATTTATTATAGAACCGTTGCTAGAAACGATGAAGGGAAATGCTGATTGCCATGACTGACAATGCTGAAGGATTAAATCACCCAATTAAATCATTGACCCACTCACAACTAGAACATACATATAGTCTGACATTCATGTAAAAATTTCAACAAAAATGCAATGTGATGGCTGTATGAGTTGACCACTGGTTGCGTGAAGTTGCAATGCCAAGGTGGTCAACATTTATTACACAATTCCTTTTGATGACTTTGGACTATTGACCCCTTTCACTTACACTGTTTACTTCTAGCATTTACTTCTCAAGAAACGGTCCCATACAAAAACTTTTTTCTCAGCCAAGCTTAGAATGAGGGAAGCAGTAAGAGGTGGCTCTTACCTGTGTGTATACGAATATGGACCTTGAGATGGCTTCTCTCCACTGTAGCATAATCACATTGGTTACACTTGAATGGCTTGATACCTGCAACAAAAGGAATTAGAGAGATCAATGAATGTGGAATTACTAGGAAAGAGGGGAGATTGTATTCAACAAATATGTTCAATACTAATGGATATAGTGGTTAGTGCTAAGGACTTTGCCTTAGAATCCATCCTGCCTGTCTGATGGACTGGCAATTGCAATAAAAAATGCTGATAATGATTGTCACCCAAACTAAAGGCCTATGTGCGGTATTTCCCTTAAATCAGTTCTAGATCCCAGACACTGTTAGAAGTGAAATTTTCCTTTTAAATGTGTGATGATGCATAAATATCTTATTTTATAATTCATAAGTTTTAGATAAGAAGAAATTTGACCAAGAATCAGCAACGAACTATTCAATTTTGTTCAAGTCCTCTTGTCTATGAATGTCATTGATAGGGTTGAGAATCCATTGCAATTTCATGATCGATAATCAGCCATCCGATCATTTATCAATCATAATCGGTTCTTTGCACTTTTTCGGTAATTGGTACTAGAGGTCTTGAGTGCATAACTATGTGATAGTCTATGACAATTATTTGCTATTAGCACTCACTCTAACTTTGTTTTTCTTATTTCATTTTGAAATATTTTTGGAACTTAGTTACATAGCAAGAACGCTGACAACTTGCTGGTCATTTAGTTCTATTTTTCATCGCAGAAGGTGACGCCATTTCTGATTATCATAGATTGCCAGTTTCATAATTGATAAATCAGTCAAAAAGATGCAACTGAGTAAGCGTCAATTATAATTAATGATCGGCCCAACACTAGTTATTGATAAGGCCTAGAAAAAAAAATTGTTTGTTTCCTGTAACGCTCCGAAAAAAATAGGGTAGGTAGGTCGGTAAATTCTTTTTTTTGGGGGGGGGGGGGGGGGGGGGGGGATTATTTTTTAGGTCAAAAATGGGTGTTTTATGCATGTTTTACGTTAAGTGGGAGGTGGGAGGGTGGAAATAACTTTAGGGTAGGGATTTTTTTGAATAAAACTTGTTAGGGTAGGGTTACAGGAAACAAACAACTTATTTTTTTAGGCCTAAGGAGAAAGTTACCCACTCACCTGTATGCTTGCTGAGATGTTTTTTGAGATGGATTCGTTGATTGAAGGAATGGTCACATTGGTCGCATTTGAAGGGGCGAGTGGTTGGGTAGCGGCGTTTCTTATTTAATTGTAGTGAAGATCTGCTCTCACAGTCCCACAGGTCTTCTGAGGACATGGGCACGCCTGCCTCCATCTCCAACTTAGGAGCCTGCAAATCCATGGACACACCTGTGGACAGAAGATGAGTACTGTCTGTGGGGGCAGCTTTTGCCACCTCTATTAGTTCAGGCATCTTGTACATGTTAGCTGAGTGCTCTGTGCGCCGGAGAAGTTGTTCTCTAATGAGACTGTCACTATTCAAATGTTTTCGTATGGTATCTTCCAACGCTTTTGTGCACTCCCTCCTGAAGCTATGCTGCTGCTGACCGTTTTCAAATGATGATGATTCCTGGTTGGCCTGGATGGTCAAAGGGTTGTGGACTACGAAACCATTTTGTGCGCTGCAAGCTTCGTCACTATGCTCCAATCCTGTCTCTCTGTTCGTCCCTCGAGTGACCTTGACCTCATCCTCCGACCCTGCCGATGTGTAGCGATCCTCCGATACCCATTTCCGTTTCTTTGGGACCACTGCCACCCTGGAGTAGTTGGAGAGGTTTTGCATGGAGTCGTCCTTGGAGCCATGGTTGCCGAGCCATGTTTCCTGAGTGGCGGTGAGAATGGAGTAGTCATTGGGTGAGAGGCATGGCTGGTGATGGGCGTGTCCGTGTGAGAGTGACAGGGAGGACGAGGGTGCCCGATGCGGCGAGAGAGACAGATCCTCGGGGGTATCCTGGACCTCGTGCCACTGACCACGCCCCCCGCTAGGAATGGGGGTGCTCACTGTAGAAGAAGAGGGACTATTCTGAAGGCTCATCCCATGCGGCCGGCTGGATCTCATGTGCTGCTCGGGAAGATCGGCATTCGAGTACGGACTTCCCTGGTTGTGACACTCAGCGCCCCCTGCCAGAGATAATTGATGGTACGAGTCGTCGGAGTTGACGGCTTCTTTGAGAGTATTATTATGCTTTGGTTGACTCCTGCAGACTTGTTTGTCCTGCTGGGTTCTCTGGTTGTTCTGTGTTTCCCTGTCCTGAGTTGGGTTGAGTCCCTCGTAGTATATCTGTAGCTGATGTGAGGTCTGGGCATGCAGGACTAGCCCTAGTGCTGTGGCAAATTTCACAGGACACGAGTAGCATTGGAAATGCTCGATAATATCTGAAACAAAAATACAAATATGTATATATTAGCATATGGAGAGAAAAGCAATAGGCAGATTTCAAGTAGTAAAACTGAGTAGTTTTGAAAGAACACTATTAAATAAGGTCACATTTGCAGACATGTACATCTGAATATAGTGTGATCTCCCTTGGAAAACGTCACCCAAAAAGTGAGATTCATTTTGGACACCCAATTTTAAAATCCTGATAAAGGTTTGAAATCGGACTGGCTTTTGCTCTTTTGTTTTTTCTGTATTAGACTTAATTCTTCTAAAAATTCTTCAGAATCAAAAATGGTTTACAAGTTATCTGAAAAAGAGTTCTTGGCTCTGATCTGTTTTTCATTTTCATTTCTCATTTTTCTTTCAAATATTTTACCAAATATATATTTTTTTTTTTCATGAAAGATTTCAAATAAATTGTCAGGCTGCTTTTGGCCGCTGTGAGCATTATTGGGTTAAAGATAACCAAACAACAAACTTACCACCGACACTGTTCTCTCTCCCCTCTGTACAGTCAGATCGCTTATGTCTCATGAACAGCGTGATGTCGGAAAGCGGGAATTCCAGATGGCAAGATCCGCACACTAAGAAATCCATATCATCCATTGTGTCTGCAAAGAAGGAGAAAGTCATACGTAAATGCTAATGTTGTAGGGTTGGGTCTGTTCATCATTTCTCCTTCAGATATTTTAGAGAAAAATTACGTGGTCATAAAGATATCATGAAAATTGTGAGGGCCTTTTTTAGCGTAGATACAGATCACAACAATAATATCTCAGCTTGACACCTGCTTCCTCTTCCGCTATAATCTAGTTATTCCTGAAGAATCCCCCAAAAAGGATTTCCAAAATTGTCAGGCCTCTTTTGGCCCCTCTGGGTGTAAATGGGTTAACCCTTATGCTGCAGGTGGCTAATTCAGCCGTTACAAAAAGGTGCAAAAAAACGGAAAAGTAATTGAAACCCCAGCGCATGGGTACTCATCTGAGAGTAATCAGCAAGAGCTATACAATGAATACCAACAAGACCGTTTTTTTTTAAATCTCTGTGTCCTTGTGATTTGGGCAAAAGTAGCACGATCTATTGCACAATCTAACTGGGGACATTAAGTTCAACCTTGAAAGAAGTGGTACCGTATGTCTCTAGGGAAAAAGTAGAAGGCCTCCCAGAGTGCAACTGAGTTATAGGTTTGTATTGATCAATAACCCTAATCAATATGTAGGTTGGGTTCAGGTGGTATGAGCGCGAACTTGGCCTACTTTAGCCGAGTGTTGGGTATCTCCTAGAGCAAGCATGTGGCTTGTAGACAATATTGACATTTTCTCAGGTGCAAACAAACAAGCAGATGTTATTGTGCCACTTGATATAATTCGGTCATAGGGGTTCCCAGTCTTTTACCCATAATACATTTAAATGTACCTGGAAACCAAGGACATGTTGTTGACATATCTGGAGCAGTTGCTTTGGTTGTTTGTAAATTTCATTCTTACATCTTTCCCCCGAAGATGCTTCGGTGAAGCCATATTGGGGTAGAGAATTTGAATTTAGATTTTTTTTTGTCACTTTTTCTGCCATATTTCATGACTAGCCAGTTGTAAGTGGCAGAGGAAACTGGGGTATCCAGCTAATGCCAAGTCACTGGCAACTTCCTCACTTGCCCTAGCTGGAATTTGAACTGGTTTGAGCTCTAATAGTGACAGTAGCAACGCCTGACCAGGCAACTCAGCTACTTCAATACCTATCTATCACCTGCCATTGGAAATAACACCTAGAAATTAATCAAATGATAGAGACCAGAATAGAGAAAAGCATAATTTAAAGTAATCATAGGCTAGGAGCTGATCTATGTATGTGATGAACTAACCGCACTGGCGCAGTGCTGTGCGTAGAGACAGCCTAGAACTTAGCCCTACTTACTGATGACAAGTAACAAGTACACATGTGGTGTGCATGGGTGTGGCAAAACACCTATGAATGCAAGTGCTATATACAGATATTATTGAGAAAACTAGACCACGAAAACACAGCACACACTACTAACATAACTTGCACATAGATGGCACATACTGCCCTATGCTTTGGTGAATCATTACAATACCAATAGGGTGAATTTAAAGTAAAGGATTTTTGGAGAAATTGTAAGTGCGGATTGAAATTATTCTTTTGCAATTCAAATCTGCAACACACTAATCAGGGTCATCCTATAATGATCTCATATTTTGCTTGAGAATTCATCTGGAAACAGTCGTCTGGATCTACAATACCTTTTGTAATAACCTTAGAATTGAAAAGGATTTTACAAAATATTTGAACTAGAGCTGTTGGTAGTAGTCTAATAACGGTAACACTTCTTGTTCAAATATATTTCCACATACGCACTAGCTTAAAAGAAGTCAATACCATTGTCATGCTGCTTTTGACAGCTGTGA
This sequence comes from Maea johnstoni, assembly GCA_963942565.1. NCBI lineage: Eukaryota > Metazoa > Annelida > Polychaeta > Spionida > Magelonidae > Maea > Maea johnstoni. The sequence goes on along the minus strand of OZ012688.1, from coordinate 39,239,358 downwards.
GCGTCAATCGGTTGGATAATATATTGGTGCATTAAGGTGAGCTCTGTTGTCATGGTTTCTTACGACTGAGATCTTTGGACCACTTTCCTATATAATATGTTACACGACACCTGTAGCACTAGCAGATGTTCATCTTTAGAACTAGGCAACTTGCCACGACCCTCTTGGACACATCTAGTATAGACTGCAGTATTCATCCCTTATGCTGCAGGTGTCTAATTTTGCCAAAAAAAAATGCAAAACAGCTGAAAAATGACGGAAAACCTGCCGTATGGGTAATTATCTGAGAGTACTCTGTGAGTGCTATCTAATGAGTACTAACATGACAGTGTTTAGATATTTTTCAAAATTCTTTGTATATTTGTGCTTTGGAAGTAGTCTTAGCATTCGAAGGGTTAACCAGTACGTGCACACAAACTGCATAAACAGGTATTCAACAGTTTGCATATTGAGTCTATACAATTCTTACATTTTTTCATGGTTTGACTTAAAGAAAGAAAAGACTTACATTCTTATCAGATGGAATTGCTACATCTAAGTGAAATACATTCATGGCTAGAGATTTTGTTTACTTATGTGTTTATGATGTAACATCAGAGGAATTTAGGATAAAGTAGCAATATGAATATATCTCAAAGAGGCTCAATCAGACAGTTAAAAAACAAGCTTCCTGCATCACCGCCACTGACGTCATATAAATGCTATTTAGATTCTACTCTTACTATTGTACACGAGTGCAAGCAGAGTCTTAGCCAGGATTGAGAAACTGGGTGCCCGAAATTGGCAATTGTAAAATTTTTGGGCGTCCAAATCTTTAAGGGGGACCACAATATACTCAGATTTCTACCATTAACATGTATGAATTTATCAAAATAAGGCATGATATCCTTATACAATGTCATGGGAATTATATGGAGATGAAAAAGTTCAATTATATGCTTGAGATTGACATTTTAAGAAATTCTTCACAAACATTTTTGGGTGTCCTGAGGGGTGCTTTTTAAGGCTTTGGGTGTCCAAAAAAACACCCAGATGCCCTGCCGGCTAAGACCATGAGTGCAAGCATATGATGGAATTGCTCCAACTGAACCTGAAGAGAGTAAAGGTAGATTTTTCAAAGATGCTTAGATCAACATCCAAGAACCCTGTGAGCAAACTACAACCAATAGGGAAACCTTATATGACAGATGTTTCAGTGCCTGTGGTTAAAAGACTTCCTAACAAGTTCTAAGTGACATCTTGCAGCTGGAAGAACTGTCAAATACATGCAAAAGAAAACACACCCTTTCTCAGGTGAATCGAAAACCAGCAATGGACAACTATAATACACTTGACCATACTGTATGAACATATACATTACCATTTCTTTAAAAATGACTGAAAATGACCCCCTCTTAAAAAAGTTTTTTTTCTTAGGAATCCATATTTAGACATAATTATTGTCAAACAAGACAAAAAATAAGTTCTTTGTTTCAAACATGATGAATACATTGAAATGGTATCATATTCAAAAGCTACCCTTGATTGGTAGTAGGTTCAGAGTAGAAAATTCTCATCAGCCAGAAACCTGCCACATTTGCATTCAGTTGTGAGTACACTATTCCCTTCCCAAATATCCCTTGGCAAAATCCCAAGACTTCCTAGAAAGTCTCAGCTACGTTTGGTGAGGGTTCACACTAAGATGGTACCTGTAACTGGTTGCCAGCCAGTACATGGCTGAGTAGTCTAGATTTCTAGGCTGTCATATGTATTTTTATCACCATTTTTTTCTATTTCCAGACAATAAGTGGTCAAGGGGCCAGAGTGGCCAAATTAGTTCACCAGGTGAATAGGGTACGACCTAAACCTAAAATCTCTAGAGATAGGAGGACCAGGTGGTGCAAACTAACAACCATACCTGGTACTTCACTACACTGCTTGGAAAGCTTAGAAGAGAATGTCAACTTTTTAGGGACTAGGACTCTAGTCTTCTTCTTCTTCTTCTACTACTACTACTACTTATAACTACTACTACTACTACTACTACTACTACTACTACTACTACTACTACTACTACTACTACTACTACTTCTACTACTAATGATAATAACAATAATAACAATAATAATAATATAGATTTTAGTCAAATGAACTCATTTCGAAATAGCTATGTTTTCAGCTGTGTCTTTAAGTTTTGCACGCTATTTGCAGCCTTGATGTGGTAGTCTAATGACCGAGTAGCTAGCCTATCAGGGGCATGCGCCACTATCTTAGCTAGGCTGGGCTACCAGGGAGCTTTTATCCAGCCCACATACAGGGTTGCTGGAGTGGAACAACTTTCTAAACAATTTGCATCTGTAATGCCTGGTCTGGTCCATAGTCTTAGCCAGCAGGGCGTCTGGGTGTCTTTTTGGACATCAAACCCTTAAAAAGCACCCCTCAGGACACCCAAATTCTTTTGAGAGGAATTCTTTTAAATGTCAGTCTCAAGCATATCACTGATTTTTTCATCTCCATATCATTCCCATGACATTGTATAATGATATAATGACTTATCTTGATGAATTTATACTTGTTTATGGTTGAAATTTGTGTATATTGTGGTCCCCCTTGCAAATTTGGATGCCCCAAAATTTTACAACTGCCAATTTTGGGCACCCAGTTTCTAAATCCTGGGTAAGACCCTGGACTCTATGGTCTGACATTTTTCATCAATCATGGTGACATTTGAAAATAAATTGGAGTGCAATTGTTAAATCTAACAGGAACAACAACTTTCACTCAAATAGATCTCAAAGTATTGTTTTGTTATGAAGATATTTGCTTCTGTCCGGTTGGACATACACACCAGATGTAACTGGTTTAATAAAGGAGCAAGTATGTTTTCAACCTGAGTCAAGGAAAATATATCTAACACACTATTTTGCTTCACGCAGCCCCTAACTATTCACAAACTATTTTTTCTTCAGACACCCCCTTCAAGGCCCCCCTTCACAATCCAACACCATTGAGGTAGTCACATGGTATACGCAAATAGCCATGTGTACTTTGAGGAAGGCCACTCAACACTAGCTATCTTCATGGGTAAATGAACTTTCAAAGATTAGGGTCAATGTCCTGTTTACCTGTATGGTGGGCACAGATAACCACCATGGCTGCACGTCCTTTTTTTAAAGGGGCACTACAATCTTCACAGATTATAACTATGAACATGTATTTACTTATTGAAATAGGTAGGGGCTAGTTTTGTAAAGACATAATTGAGACATTACACTTTCCCTATCAAAACATAAATGTGAAGAACAAAGGTCACACAGTATTCTTTAGTTGGATATTGGCTTTTAGGAGGTAGGGGGTAGTTTTGTAAAGACATCATTGTGACATTACACTTTCCCTATCTAAACATCACATATGCTGCCCAATTAGGGAGTTGAGCTGGGCATGACAGTGAACCGCTAGCTCAAGGCCAGTAAAAATCTCTCAAAAACGGCTATGGGCCAGTAAAAAAGACCTCAACAAGGCCAGTAAACATTTGGGGACACTCTTGTTAACAAGTTTCCCCTAAAGGATATCCCCAAATATTTTTGAAATAAATGAAGATAAAATAAATAAAAATGAATGTAGTAGGTGAATCTTATGCAATGTTTTTTCTTATCATGTCAAAGAAAAATGTGTAGGGCTAATAAAAACTTTACGGGACCAGTAGATAATAGGTGTTACTGGTCCTACGCGGCCAGTAAAATTTTGAGTTAGCGTTGAGGCCTGTTGAGTGTAGATTTTCATAAGTCCTAGCAACTTGCTGGTGAAATCCCTTAACTTATCAAATTGTTGAAATTGATAATGAAAATGAGGAAAAACAAGAACTAGCCGGGGCCGACTCTAATACTCATTTTATATATTGACGTTATTGGTATTAGAGTCGGGGAAAGCCCGTATACCCTACAATGTTATTTTTCAATCTTCCCAAATTTCTCCGTCGGTGTCAAAGTTACCTCATACCTGACTGCACTAGGATGACTAATATGATCTAGCAATGCGTGCCGCTAACTTCGTGTGTCGGTAAAATCACTTTTAACGGAATGGTAGTCCAAAGATTTCTTGAGAAGATTTGTTTATCAAATGGTCACCACCATCTTGCCGAGTTTGCGAGAGGTCACAGCGAGATTTAATCAAAGAGCGACTTCTATTTGTAATTCGGCACATGCCGCCTATTGTTTATGAAAATGGTCTTGGGCCTGCCGTATGTGCCGAATTACAAATAGAAGTCGCTCTTTGATTAAATCTCGCTGTGACCTCTCGCAAACTCGGCAAGATGGTGGTGACCATTTGATAAACAAATCTTCTCAAGAAATCTTTGGACTACCATTCCGTTAAAAGTGATTTTACCGACACACGAAGTTAGCGGCACGCATTGCTAGATCATATTAGTCATCCTAGTGCAGTCAGGTATGAGGTAACTTTGACACCGACGGAGAAATTTGGGAAGATTGAAAAATAACATTGTAGGGTATACGGGCTTTCCCCGACTCTAATACCAATAACGTCAATATATAAAATGAGTATTAGAGTCGGCCCCGGCTAAACAAGAACCTGAATGAGCTGTTTCATAAGATCCAATTCATTAAGTCCTGCCACAAACTCAGTCATACTATTATATCTAGTCTTATTGTGACATGATCTGGCATCTTAGCCAGCAGTGGTATTAAAACAACTCACACAGACACAGCACAACTGAAGTTAATTCTGGGCCTTCCATCATGTAGAGACTACAGACAATTACTTCATTGTGACAGTTTCACATACCTGGGATCCAAATATCCTACAAATATTGGTTGGACCAGCGAAGATCTATTGCCGGCAATTTCAGTTTTCATTGAAGTATCTTGCCGTAGGTTGGGAGCCTGTAAGTAAGTGTCCTGTTGCTGTGAGTAACTGTTTGTGAATATGCCAGGCGGCTGCATGTACTACAACTACTCCAGCCACAAGGTTCAGATTAGAGGTCACCTACATACCTGCCTGGTCATTGACCGTCCTGTGCTGGACCTCCTGCGCACGCACACAAGGCCCTGATAGCACAATACCTTTCGCCATCCACCGGCCAATACTATTCAGCCTGACTAATCACACAGGGATTAAAATAGAACCGGCTCTGTTCACAAATACCTATACACACTCAACCAATAGACCATGAGAGATATTTTAGAAGAAATGAATGCCCTCTACTTATTCCTGTGATGTCACGTGTACTCATTAACCCCAGGCTAAATTTTGAGACACTACTGATAATTATCTTTTGATTAAGTTTAACATCATAAGATCAAGGAGAGTCATGGGTTGGGTTCTGATCAATTGGGTTCATTTTCCTTTTAAAGTTTTATGAAAAATGCACTTGTGACAAAAATATCACCAAAAAGCACAGGATTTTTTGTTACTACTTAGGCATGAATATGTGAAGATTGATGACACTATAAGTTAGCCTAGGGGCTAGCAGGAGGCGGAATCATACAACTATTAACCTGAATTACTCTATTGTACTCCAAGTGTGAATGTATTTGCGATATCATAAATTGAATGAATTGAAGATATCTGTCACTCAGCTGGTATGATTCCTCTAAATAAATGCAAGCCTTTTCTAATAATACCTCAGTAGTACATCAAAGGGCACACAATGATATCATTTGGATTTGGATTAAAAATTTTGCTAATTGTATTTTTTCCAGCCACATTGAGCAAAGACCATCACCTAACCACAGGTCGTAAGCAACTTCTGTACATGCCCCAAGCCCCAATCTACTCCCTGAAAAGTTACCATTCCCTTCTGAGTTGACTAACCTGGACGTCGTATAGTACCAGGTATGACAGATAGATGGCACCATATGGTCCTCCTATCTTAAACTGTTTCAGATACAAACTGAATCCTCTATTCCCTCGGTGAGATAAGTGTAACCTGAATTGGTCACTATGACCACCTAGACTATTTGGTGCATATCTATATATATATATGGCAATCTAGAAACCAGACCGGTCCCAAGTCAGATTCACATTCAAGCAACGTAGGTGAGAGACAGCTAAGCTGAGGTGGTGCCCCCCCCCCCCCCCCCCCCCCCTCTCACGTGTTATCTGTGATCCCATTCACCACTACTGGGACAGGAAAATGTGACAGCCCCAGGTTGCTGGAGGTCGATAACCTCAAGTCTGGATGACCTGCTGTCCAACCTGTCAAGGCCTCACATATGCGGTCAGTCTACATATACACAGATGACAGGGCCCTTTGCATGTAGTATTATTTATAAACATGTATTTTTGTGATTTTCAGACTGAGACTAGTGGACACATCCAACATGAGTGAACAGGGCCACTAAAACCTCTATGCATCTTGAGTCAGACGCCCGCATGTTTGTAAGGTCGGTCAATGAAAAACACGCCATTTGTCAAATCTGACTGCCATAAAAATAGATTAGAGTGTAAATGGGAGAGATGTGAGGCACATAAAGGTGTTTTTTAAAATCCACTGCAAAAATGTGAACTTTTATGCTATAAAAGCCTAGTGTGCAAATCCTTTAAGATTCAAATCATTTAAAAGACCTTTTTATATAAAACATTCATATCTAAGAGATGAGGGTTTTCTTGCAGTACAAGTATGTAGCACCAGACAGTGTTTGATGTCATTTTATATCACGCCTGGCTTATTCTTTTGTATGCAGGTAAGTTGTTTCTCCAAGAAGTTAAGTGTGATGACCACATAGATGACCATGTGGAGGTGTCCAGTAACAGCCCTTCCAATGCTAAGGTTACTTTCATCTAAAGCACCATGACGCAACAATTTTTGAAAACCATCTAAACCCTGTCATGTTGGCTATCATTGGAAAGCTCTCACTGAGAACTCTCAGATGAGTAGCTATGTGCCAGGGTTTCTGTCATGTTTGTTTTTCTTTGTGCCATTATGTAATGACCAATTTAGCCACCAGTAGCATAAGGGCTGGGTAACAATCTATGGTAACCAAGGTAGTGCACATAACAGAAGCCAAAACTAGTATTGTTCAGTGACCCCTGGCTTCCTATATGCTGTAATACTTTTTAAGTCCTAAGTATTTAGGGCACTCACCTGCCTCCCAACAGCAGGGTCTTAGAAAACAGGGCTTCGGGGCATCATTTGTACACCCAAAACCCCCGAAAATCATCCCTCAGGACACCCAAATATTTTTGTGAGGAATATCTTGAAATACACATTCAAGCAAGTAATTTTTCCACCACAAAATAATTCCTATGACAATCTGTAAGGATATTAAGCCTTATTCTAATAAGTAAATACATGCCTATGGTTTTAATCCGAGTATATTGACTTTTCTCCCTTCTAAAATAGGATGCCCAAAAAGTTTACAATCGTGAAATTTGGGCACCCAGATCCAGAAATAAAATCCATTGCTATGGATAGATGGCATTGCAGTGTGCCCAAGTTGTCAGCACCAGTACTTGATATGATACCTAAGGCCACTCCAATTTAATTACTTGTCTTACATGCTCAGGAGGGGCAGGAAATGAGCCATTTTGGAATGAAAGAAAAAGTTGAAAAATGAGGCTTTTTTTATTTTTTAATTTTTTTTTAGAGTCTGCTGACTAGGACTGGTAGCGAGATGATTCTAACAGCCTATTCTTAACTAAATAAAATCAATCAAAATCAATTAATCCCTGTAACCTGAAGGGTGGGAGATATACATCCTCAAATATGAGGCTCTACTACAGCATTTATAAATTCCTGAAGTTGATTGAATCACCCTAACAATGAATATTCTTAAATCTAGCACTTTTTTTTTTTTTTTTTTGGAGTCTGACAGAAAATTTCCAAATCACTTTCGTCCGTAAGACACCAAAGTCGACTTTTTTCTTTCTTTTTTTTTGCAGTCTGACAGGTTTTTTTTTTTCCAAAAAAAGCTTGTAAGACAAGTAATTAAATTGGAGTGGCCTAATACCAATATCAAATGGGAAAATGTTTTGTATCAAAAACATATAGTATCGTTAAGATTTAAGATATATAGTAAATTTAATTTTGTACCATATAAATTTTAAAGGTGCCAATCCTTATAAGGAAATAGTATGCTTGGACAGCCCTGAGGTGTGAGCATATATATATGATAGGGTAACAAACAGACAGGTCTAGTATTAAACTAGGCCGTTAGTCCAAATGTATCACTATAGCTCAAAAAACAAGAAAGTCATACAGACAGGCTTTCCCTTCTAGGATGTATAAGTTGTGATGCACTTGATCTTTGGACAGGTGACCATAACTTTTCAGTTGGTCGTCAGAACTAGTTTATAAATTGTCCCGGAAATGTTACACTTACTGAAGTAAAACTGGCCCTGCTAGTAGTGAAGACTGAAATTCACACACCTGTTATATAGGAGACTCGGAAATGGTCCAGAAATACAGGGCCAGTGCTTATTAACTTGCCACAATTATATCATATGGGGGTAAGTAGTTTACAAACTAGTACACACATACCATAGGCCATGTTTAGATGCCAGGTCTGTGACTTGAACCAAAATGAACTTCTGACAGAAATAGATACTGAATGATTGTGAGTGGCTCAAGGATATGCCATGGGGGGGGGGGGGGGGGGGGGGGTAGTGTCAAAAAGTGTGCCACAGGGGGTGGGGGACAGGGGGAGGGATTGGGAGGGGGGATGGGTAGTGTCAAAAAGTGTGCCACAGGGGGTGCGGGACAGGGGGAGGGATTGGGATAATGACAGAATTCTTGCATTGTCAAGACTATCAATATGCGATTATTATTATTATAATTGTTATTATCGTTAATAGTCTTATCATCATCATCATCATCATTATCTTCATCATTATCATAATCATTGTTCTTATCATTATCATTATTGTTATTATTATTATTATTATTATTATTATCTCCATCATCAATATCGTCATTGTAACATCCTTCTATAATTACTATAATAAACAATCTTATCATTATTGTTATTAATATCACTAAGTAGTAGTAGTAGTAGTAGTAGTAGTAGTAGTAGTAGTAGTAGTAGTAGTAGTAGTAGTAGTAGTAGTAGTAGTAATAGTAGTAATAGTAGTAGTAGTAGTAGTAGTAGTAGTAGTAGTAATAGTAGTAGTATAGATGATATCATCATATAATCTATATGATATATTGTATCTATACATGTATATATTATATCATTATATACATAGGACCTTTTCAATACTGAGTAGATTATTGATGAACCGCAGTATTCTGATACATAGTACCGGAAACATTCTTAATACTTCCTTTTGTAGAAGCATTCTTATAGTTATTGCTCTACCGGCTTCACCGGAAGGCCTAAAAAGAGATGACCAGTTCATGCTGTTATTGGGAAATACAGCTGTGCCTGCAAATTCATACATATACATGTAGTAACCTCCAGTCTTCCAACTCTTTGTTCAAATTAATAAATGTTCCACCTCTTTGTTCATATATAAATGTTAAAATATAAATGATTTTTTTTTCTAGCTCAACAAAAGTTATATTATTGTGGTAATAAGCAGATGGACAGTATGGCAGGAATGGATATGAATGACCTCCAGTGGAAAAAAAATCTCACTGTATGTTATCTAGATGAACTAGTTTTCAGACACAATTTCTGTGTTTCCCCTGCAGAGGTCAGGCTTGTTGCGAAATCATCAGGACAACCTAGCTGGTGAAGGTGACTGATGAAATGCAAACATCCCTGTTTATTGCAGCTAGCTGACAACAAGTCTGAGAACCTGTTTAAGCTTTCCTTTTGGGGAACGATTAAGCAGTCAGTGACACTGTAGGCGGTCGGCTAGCTTGAAGCCCAGAAGCAAACAAGGTCTGACGTCAGTAGCCAGGCCCGTCCTCCATTCACAAACTCCCTATCTTCACGTAGCCATGTTTACAACTAGTGAACTCCAGTGAACTAATCGTACTGGTGGAATGTGCTAGATCTGAGCGATGCCCAACATTCAGGACAACAGGATGGATGGAGATTCTCTGGGGGGAGTACGAATGCACTGGACTAAAACGTCCAGAATTACACACGTAAACACATAGATACATGGGACAACACCATTCACAGTTCAATAAAGGAATTAGTTTGGCATTATTGGCCATGACTCTGTATTGTTTGCCACCAGTTATGGTTGAATGACCTATTAGAAAACCACACCCTCATAGAAAGAAACACCCAAGCATGCACAAAAGTGAACAATATAAACAGCAGGAACATTCTGATGTGGTGAATTTGATGCTCAGTGTAGGTAAACATATACCATCACAAATATTATTGGTCTAGGTATTTTGGTGATCTTAGGCAATACCATCTGGAGTGGATAAGCTAAACGTCATACCTGTTTGAACTCAAAAACAAATGTTTATGAATTCTTTTTTTCTTCTACTTGATTTTAAATGAACACCTCTTTAAGTTGAGAGCCTTTTAAATTAAAATAATCTGTATAAACCAATTAATGTTTGGAGTTAGGATAAATAACTTTTT
>OZ012688.1:39026371-39223871 GCA_963942565.1 Maea johnstoni | reverse complement strand
AGATTTAAATGTCCTTGATGAAACATAATTAATCAATACAACATCAGGTAAAAGGGTGAAGTCCAATCTAAAAATGGATATTCACGGGTATACCTGCTTACACTTAGTGTATATCTTATCTTCATTAGATATTAATACATTATTTTAATTATAATGGGAAAGCCACAAATGACCATTTTCTTCAACATACAGCTCTTAGTATTCTATTACCTTTCCAATATTGATTCCTTGAAATTTAGAATCAATCTTCCTCTATCAAATCTAATTTGTGATCTATCAGTTTCCACCTTCAAATGCAAATTATCATTAGGGGTTTGGGAGTTAACCCTTATGCTGCTGGTGGCTAATTTGGCCAATACAAAAAAAAATGACTGAAACCCTGGCAAATGGGTACTCATCTGAGAGTACTCAGCGAGAGCTATCCAATGAATACCACCATGAAAGGGTTTAGATGGTTTTCAAAAATCTTTGCATCCTTGTGCTTTGGACGAAAGTAGCCTCAGCATTGGAAGGGTTAATGGGCTAATACTCATAATTGTGTATCGCATTCCCCATTGCACATTTAACATTTCAGTTTTAGAGCATAACCACATACATGTATCTGGTTTCCAATGGTAGACAACTGAGTTGCACTGCTGTCTAGGGGTATTTTTAGCACTGGTAATCCATACAATGCCAATACCGGTATTGAAGTAAAAAAAAAAGTATCACATCCTTAGGCCAAAAAAAAGTGTTTGGTTCCTATTTTGTCCTAAAAAGATATAGGTAGGGTAGGTAGGGATTTAGAAAAAGGTTGTTTTTATATTATTTTTATTCTTCAACTCACACGATTTCCTGGAATTGGATGACTTCAATAAAAGTTTGCCTTGTTGTAATTGTATCTATATGCATTAATTGTACTTCTGTTCATCCAGAAATTGATAATTTAATGGTTGGAGAATTGATATTTAGGATGGCGAGGCTATTTTTGGGTAGGATTGGCAAAAAATCTCTAGGGTAGGGTACAAAAACTAGGTAGGGTAGGGTAATAGGAACCAAACATTTTTTACGCCTTAAGGATTGGCTATACAGGTATTACTTTATGGTATAAAGTTGACTTTACTATTACCTGGATGTCTCTGAACCAAAGCTCTTTGCTAAATAAGTTTTCAATGTATTAATCTTTAAAGCTAGTGGTGCTAAATTAACAATATTAGGTCCCTTGGAGGCAGGGAGTATTGTTTAAAATGGTTAAAATATTCTATTGATTAGGTAATATCAATATTGTACTGTGTCCTGAAATTCCAATTGCTATCTGAGCAGCATGTGGCCTAGCCTAGATTTCTAGACTGTCATATGTATTTTTCTGTTATGTTTTTTTCTGTTACAAAGCACCAAGTAGTGTAGGTAGCCACAGTGGTCAATTTAGTTTACATTTATCTCACCAGGATGCAGTTTGATTATGACAACCTATAGAGATAGGAGGAGCAGGTGGTGCCATCTATTTACCATACCTGGTACCATCCACAAACAGTGCTTGGTCAGCACAGAAGGGAATGTGAACTTTTCAGGGACTAGGAGCCTAGTCTACATGTGGCCATATTGGAAATGAATAAGCTTGGATGGGCATGCAGGCTCATGCACTGGAGCAGCCGAGGGGGAGAAGGTAGATGAACTAACTGCACTCAAAGCTTTTTCACTTCATGAACAAAAGGTCCTTGTAACCTTGCAGTTCTTAGAACCACCCAAGCGTTGCTATTTACATGTACGTGCAAATTCCTCACAACAAAAATGCAGACTTGATCAGCATTCAGCAGCACATAAGTAGACATTGCAAAAGATCTACTGGGTTAGCAGCATTAGCTAGGGTTGCACACTGCACACCCATACAAATGCTCATATTCCTATGGATGAAAAAGAAAGCATGTTTTGAAAATTTCTTAGGGCATGATCATTCAAGAAAAAATATAAAACTTTTTTCCCATAAACATTTTCTGGGCATTTTCAAACATGTCACAATGTGACGATCACAAGTTGAGTCCCTATACCTCCAATTGGTTCAGTACATAAAGAAGTACTTCCAAGATTGAAATGGATCAATGAACGAATATAATGTACAATACTTAGGGTTATTCCTTAAATTGCTCTGGGTAATTGTATATGAAATGATGAATTCAAATAGGTCAAGAGGTTTAACCCAAAGGGATGTGCCTGCTTCTTAATAGCCTGCCTCCCAGGCCTTATTTTAATGTCCTCCCTTGTGGATAGATGGCTCTGCGGTATACCAGGATGTATGAGTGAAATAAGTGATACAGACTAGAGCTCAAGTGTGTCCCCCTTGAGGATTTTTTCAGAACTAAACCTGGAGTGAAATCAACTCAGGTCAGATCAGTGAAAGAGCCAGATATCACAGGCTTGTAGCAAGTCTAGCTTCTTAAGAGATCTAACAAAATACATTAGAGAGGTACATCAAAAGACAATAAGCACTCATGGAAAACAGTTAGAAAAGGTGTTTTTCTTTTATAATCAAAACACACATCAAATCTTTCATAATCATTAAAGAGCTTTTGACAGCAAGACATCAAAGATTTTTTCCTGTTGTTTGTTATTCTCACTGAAATTTTATTTGCACACTAGTGCTGCCATATATCTACATGGAGATAAAACTATGGTAATTGGGAAAGTATTCAACTAGACAACGCCTTGCAAAAACACATTGCATTTTCCTTTGTAGTGTTCCATTGTCATTTAAAGCATACTTCTGACCATCATGCATCCCTCAGATCAATGCTTCTGGTATTAATTACTTTTCCAATTTCATGGTAAAAGTTTGAACAATGGTGTACTTTTATGATTTTTTCAGCAGCTGCACCTGATTCCATAGAAGATGTATCTTCTAGTCCAATGAACAGCCCTGCCATAATGCACATTGCACAAATATATTTATTACAAATAAAAAGAACTGTGCAACATACTAACCATATAGTGTAATTAATTGTAACAACCAGCTTTGGTACATTACCAGATATGGTGTTTGGAGACATTTGTTACACATACTAAATGATACACTGTACAGTTACTTGGAAAGAAAGTAACAATTGACGATAACTTGGAATAGCAGCTGGTGCATACAATTGTACAAACATGCAATACTCGGATAAATTGTTGGAAGTGTTGACATGTCACATGAGCATTTCTCCATAAAATGATTTCCCAAAAAGTTTAATCTGCTTTTGGACGTTGTGAGTATAGATTGGTTAGAATAAAAAGATACCTCCATATTCTTTATTTTCTTCCACTATTCCAATGGACTTTACATATTTGAAACACGGTGAGGAAGCTTTCATACACAGATATCTCAACAAAACATGACATGTCTCATGACTAAAGGTAATTCGAGGACGCAGACACGTAAAGATTTACGGTTTTCAAAAACGAAAGCTATGCAGTATGCTCCAAAAAACATTTTCACATGATGATGATCAGCTCCCCGCATCTCTTAGGTGAACGACCGCCACTCACCTTCGCGCACTCATCTCCCAAGCAGGCCGGCGAGGCGAGATTTTCGGCGGACACTCAAATGAACTGCAGAGGATTTTGGTAAACTTTCGGACGCGCAACACTTGAAAGATGTTAAGAGAAAGCCTAGTGCCCATCCCAAAGTGATAATGATTACTAACGTGAAACAGTAGGCGCATCAAAATAGTGAACTGCTTTCAGGACAGGCTGCGACCTAGATCTCCAAATCTGGGACACCCAAGCGTACGTTTGGTTCGTGACTTTTGCTTATAAATCAATAAGCTTTACATGTGAAAAATTCTTTCCACTGAATTGAAGATATATTTACCTTGTGATTCCAGATCTTTTCCTCAAAAAAATGTTGCCATAAAGTGGACTAAGATCGCCAGAAAACTATGAAATAGTACGTTCCTGAAAACACGACCTTCACATTCGCATGACCCCGGTGAACTCGGAACGATGAATAAACCAGGCGCAAGTACGGGAAGGAGCACGGGAAATATACGTGAAGTCGGTGGGAGACTACCAAACAAATTGCTCTGAAAATTCACTCAACTTGCAGTAAAATCTCTGAATTTATCAATATGTGTAATACTCACCCTTATCAACGAGTTCGTGTCGGTCTAAAAGCGGTTCGGCGAGATCTACATTCATGTTTTGAAGGTGAAAGTTGCGCGTTGCCGCAACCGCCGTCTGTCAGCTGGTGCCAGACTGTTTGTGCGATAGGGCCGCACAGGCGGAGCCTGGCCATTCAGATGCCTGCGTGCCGTGTGCAAATGAAAATTTAGATGCTGAGGGCTGAGTTGTTTTTCTCATGAGGACAACGACCTGTATTTTGGCCATTTCGCACGTAGACTCCGTCTCTGCACTCACCCAAATGAAAAATCCTCTTTGCTTTCAAACATTTTTTTGAACATTTTAATTCCACATTATTTTCTTACAGGCGATGTACTACATGGTATAGTTATTACCTTGGATTAAAATAAGAGAGTATTACGGCCGGGTATTGTCGGCTGGGGGAGGGGTGACGGAAGAGGCGTTTACAAATATTCAGCATTAACCCTTTTCCTGCTGGTGGCTTTAATTGGGCCAATATAGAATGATGCAAAAACCTGAAAAATTACTGAAACCCTGGCACATGGGTATTCATCTGGGATAACTCAGCTAGGGCTTTCCAATAAATACCAGTATCAGGGTCTTATCCGATATTTGGAAACAGGGTGTCCAAATAGAGGTTTCATAGACTTTTGCGTTTCCAAAGTGTGGTACAAAATACATACTACTAATAAGATAGACCCTATACCTTTACAGATTTTGCTTTTTTAGGCCAGATACTGCTTTGTGTGTTTCATAAAAGTGACACTACAGCTTCTACATCTTCTATCTTCTAAGAAAAGTCATCTTCAGCAAATTCTGACATAAAATTTTGGGTGTCCAAACTGTCAAAAAACAGTGTTCTGCGTGTCCAAATGACACGCTGGACGCATTACGGCTAAGCCCCTGATCAGCATGACAGGGTTAAGATGGTTTGCAAGAATCTTTGTGCTTTGGAAGAAAGTAGCCTTAGCATTGGAAGGGTTGATAAACTTGTGGGAAGACCCGACTACTGGGCACACGTATCTTCTGGTCACTTTCAATTTAACATGCTGTTTACTATGAAATGGGTGTTTAATCCTTCTAATGATGATGCTACTTTCGTCCAAAGCACAAGGACGCAAATATCTTTGATAAACATCTTAAACCTATTGTGTTGGTATTCATTGGATAGCTCCCGGTGAGTACTTTTTCTAAAATACCGAAAATAAAAAAAAAATTAAAAAAATTGTTCTGGCCTTGATGATGAAACAATTTGATCTGTGTTCTGTCCAAAAAAGTTCTGGCTCTGTCAGAGATGAAAATACTCTGGCTCTGCCCGAGGAGCAAAAAAATCTGACCCGGTCAAAAAAGGATATTCTCCTGAATATCAAATGCTTGAAATGGTCCGCCCTCAAAGTGAAAACACTCTGCAATGTCCTGCATTCACCGCGAACTGACAAACACCCTCTGAGTGGGTGCCTATGATCTAACATACACATTATCTTCCCCCACGCCCATCGCCCCCCCCCCCCCCCATGCAGCATCAATATTCTTTTTTTTTCTTTTTTTTGGGAGGGGGGGGGGATTTCACAAAGTTCAACACCTCATCATGCTGGGACAGTTCATACGAGCGGTCATTCTCCATGAGACAAAGTTTTGGACATCTTTATATCATTGATCAGCATTGAATATGGAAGAATGTGGTCAGTATGATCAATATGTGTATACCATGTATTCGCGCATTGAATGTAATAGAGTTGATAGCATAAGGCTAGAGTATTTTCTACATTGCTCCAGTGAAGAACACACACACATGCACGTATGAATGTAATGTACGTATATATGTAGCTGTCTATCTATCTTTCTATCTACAAACACATTTATCTTATTTTTAGTGCATGGGGTGGTGGACGAAAAAATGGGTGCTGAGGGGCGGGTGGTGAGAATTATTTGGGTTCTGAAGGGGGGCATGGAAGAAAGGATTTGTCAAAGATTTCAAAGTCACCCCCAACCCTCAGCGATTTTTTAACTGTCAAAAGGTCTACAATTTCGCTATTAAGAATGTTTTTCCTATAGAAGCTTAGACGAATAAAAGAATATAGATCAACAGAATGTTTTTCTTTTAATGAGCTCTTGTTTTAACTGTCATTTTAGTATATCAGCCGCCAAAATGAGACTTCTAGGTTATTGATAAGCTTCCATGTGACAAACGAGTATGGGAATCCCCATTTGTAAATCATATTAAGGGGGCTCGGGACCTTCGCACCTTTAAATAGGGTGTTTTGGGTTTTTTTTATATGTGAAAGCTGAAAAGGTTTGCTACACATTCCTTTGAACTAGAACTCTCAACTAGAACCACAAATGACAAAAAAAGGACTTTTTAAAAAATCTGCCTACTTGGAGAGTAGGCAGATTAGGCTCCCAACTGTGATGTTTATCTCAGATCATAATAGTCCTTCCTTATCTGATCCCCCCTGGTAGGTATGCTCCCCTGGGCGGCTCCAGAATGTGTGCTTAATGTGTACTAGAAGTTTCCTGCTACCCAGGGGCCAGTTTCTCGTATCGTAAATTACGATTTTCATTGTTGAAAATCGTAAATTTCGATTTTTCTGTTTCTCGAAGCTGAGCCGTTCGTAAATATTTACGAAAATTGCGTAAAATTTACGAGGACCTCAGAGGTCATCGTAAATTTACGAATGACGTTTTTGGACCCTTGTTGCATGGCAACGTGGGGTAATCTCACGCACCTACACGGGCACTTGACCACACGACCATCAGGGCAGGCCCGTGATTTGTAAATATTTACATATAAGTTATCAATATTTATAAATAACCTGTGTATGTTAATATATGTTTAATTGATATATACACGTGCATAAATATTAATCATTTATTTATGGATAATTGTTTAAATATAATAAAATAAATGGTTTCTGAATATTTATTAGATCTCATAATTATTTACGAATCAATAAAAAAATACAATCATTCATAAATGATGTATAGATACTTTTGATTTTGAAATGTCTATAAGTTATATCTATATATCGTTTATTAGTATCAAAACATGCGACAAGTACGATGCATCATCAAGTGTGAATGAGCAAATAAAAACTTATATTTTAACGACGGGGGGGGGGGGGGGGGAAGAAAATACAAAAACTACTTATATTCACGACCATTTAGGGGAGAGAAAATACAAAAACTTTATTTTCACGATCATTTTTTTCTTGGGGGGGGGGGGGGGGGGGGAAGAAAAAGAGGAGAAATAAAGTTCTAACTTTTTTCCTCAAAAAAACGGCCGTGAAAATGACTGTTTGCTTGACTCGTTTTCGTAGTAAAGGTAGCCTAATAATTTGCGAAATTCGCAATATAGACCACGTGCGTGTACATGTATATCATGGAATATCATTTATACAAAGTAAAACGACCATATCAATAATGGAAACATGTATTTATTCGTATGTATATCTATCAATATCTAACATCTATCTATCTGTATGTATGTATGTATGTATGTATGTATGCATATATATATGTATGTATGTATGTATCTATCTGTCTGTACACGTATATCCATCTATCGTTTTATTTTCTCTCCCCCCCAAAAATGGACGTGAATATAAGTATTTTTAAAATTTCCTCTCCACCCCAAAAGTCGTGAAAAAAAAGTTCTTTATTTTCTCGCCCAAAAAACGGTAGTGAAAATAATAATTTCTTTATTTTCTCTCCCAAAACAACAGTCGTGAATATATATATATTTATTTTAAAGTTTCTCTCCCCTTAAAACGGTCGTGAAAATAGAAGTGTTTTATTTAATTTCTCTCTCTCCCCCCCCCCCCCCCCCCCAAAAAAAAAAAAGAGGTTATGAAAATAAATGCTCTTTCACACTTGGTCCATCGCAGACAAGCCAAAAAGCACTATCTAACCCGGGAATTTTTCGCAAACACATGACCAACGTGCGCTTTTATATATTTCACTTGAACTTTTATTGATACAAATTGTATTTAAAGCCCTAGTAAACTTAATTTAGAAAAAAATGTTTATTGATTTGTCATGGTCTTAACTATTGCTCTAAGGGCTAATATAGTAGTGCAACCATGATACAATATTGATACATACATGCATACATTGACTGTGCTCCGCCACTAAGATATTCGGACACCCCTAATTCTGCTTAGGCTATTCCAGAAAGAGGAACAAAGGGGGGGGGGGCTAATGTTAGATTTGAGTTTATTGTTGAATAATGGTTGTCTAATACAGCCCCTCTCAGAAAAAGTAATAATTATACTTCCTCGGTTTTCCCCGATAATTAATAACCGTTAACCATTTAAGCAGTTAATTTGAACGACGACCAATATTGCATAAAAACGCAATTTATCTACCCTTTTCACGCACACATATGGTAGTATGTCCATGTTTTATTATGGAATATTTTGTTGCCTTTGTACGCAGGGCGGAAAGGTAATCGCTGTATCCTTCAATAGTACGCTACGGCGGGATAAATGCCCCATCCATCCCTGACGTTCATGTCACTGATGCCACTCCCATAGTGAGTGGCATACGCAACAATATGACTATGTACGCAACAATAGGACTATATGCGCAACAAAAGGACGACACAACAATATTTTATCGTAAATGACGTCATCAATTACGAAATTTCGAATTCATTTACGAAGAGCTTCGAGAAACGCAATAACTGATCTTCGTAAAAATGTTCCTAAATTTACGAATCGTAAATTACGAACGATTCGTACTTTACGATACGAGAAACAGGCCCCAGGAAGCCAGCATTAAGCAGTTATGAGTGATTGTATTGCAATTAGGATATTGAATGAAAGGTGTGATTCTTGTGTATCAGCTGTCTTGCTTTGCAGATGTAGGTCAGACAGTTCAGGTAAAACCAATCAAATGCTCCAGAAATATTCTGGTTTGTGGCAGGATGTTCAGGGTTCCTCTTACCCCGGGGAGGGCACTCAGGTACAGAGGGGGGCCGCACCTGCGTTACGTATTTCGCTGACGAAGGGGTCTTTTTTTAAGACCTCCGCATGTCCGCGATTTTGTAAAAGAAGGGTACTTTTTTGTACTCGGGTACGAAGTATGGGGGTCAAAATCCCCTTACAATCCACGAAATATACGCGGCTCTGACGCCGAGTGACTCCCGAAGTGACTGGGCTTCCGAGTTTTCTGCCGCCACTTGCTGCCGCTAAACAAGCAGAGGATTATAAAATCTTAAGTTAAACTACGTGTTCCCGTTCATCCAATGTCAGTGTTTTGATAAAAGAAGGGACGTTTATTAAGTGGAAAAAAATCAGCGTTTTATTAAAATAAGGGTGCTTTTTTGGCCAGAAATCAGTGCTTTAGGGGTATTTTTTAATTTTGATAACGAACGTATGCACCCCCCTATATACCCAAGTGCCCCCCCCCCCCCCCCCTCGGGCCTCTTACAAAGGTAAGCAGGGTTTCCTGTATTTGAGAGTTAGGGTTTA
The DNA here is from genome assembly GCA_963942565.1 of Maea johnstoni. Classification (NCBI taxonomy): domain Eukaryota; kingdom Metazoa; phylum Annelida; class Polychaeta; order Spionida; family Magelonidae; genus Maea; species Maea johnstoni. The sequence goes on along the minus strand of OZ012688.1, from coordinate 39,214,305 downwards.
GGAGAGCATTTAGATGCTCACCCCTGGACAGTGCAGTCTGAATGTATCCTTACAATGGGAAGTAGCTCCAGAAGGAAGAGAAAGAGGGGGTTTGAATGGAATGCAATATCTTCTGTGTCAGAAGATTTGGATACATAAGAGGACGAGGAATCTAACTATCATGGAGCCAGTTATATTTTATCTGTGATCAGAGCTAATTTTAGAAAAAAAATACTTGAAGTTAATCATTTATATGGTTAAAGCTATAACCAAAAGAAATATTTGAAGAAGAAATGTTGATCAGTACCAAGCCAACAACTCTCCTCTAAATAGTTTGTAAATTTACCCTTATTCCCAAAGTTATTCTCATAATTACTTTATTTTATTAATTATATTCAATTATTTATATGGATAGAGCTATATTCAAAAATATATTTGAAGAAGAAATTTTGACCAGTACGTAGCCAACAACTCTCCTCGAAATAGTTTGGAAATTTACCCTGATTCCCATAGTTATTTTCATAATTACTCAATTTTGATTATGTTATTCAACTATTTATATGGTTCGAGCTATATTCAGAAAAATATTTGAAAAAGAAATGTTGATCAGTACCTAGCCAACAACTCTCCTCCAATACTTACTCCAGCGAGCCAATTAGCAATTGGCAGTCTAATAGCTTGTTATCTTTCCTCATCAGCTGGGGGAGGAGCACTCACAAGCAAATCATATCCCTATTCCAAATTAATCCCTAAAGTTTTATAATGGAGCATAACGTCATTTTAGAATGTAGAAATGTATTTTGTACCTTGACTGGGCTTTAGACTGCTTTCTGAAATCACCATACTTCTCATTTTTGAAACAACCTCATTCATTCAATATTGATCCCAGAGACCTGAAATTTTGCTACACGATTAAAAACATCCTTGGGCACGCAACTGTCTTTCATTTTTTTTATATCTGGTCTAGTTAATTCTTAATCGGACTTCAAAAATCAAGGATAGGGAAATTCATGAAAAAAATATTGATCATGATTTTAACTTGCTCTAAATTCCGTTCGGAACAAAAATAGAAAAATATATATATATAAGTACGTGCCTAAATATGTTTTCTATGAAACAAATAAACATCAACTGTGTTACACTTTTTATGAAGCCAGGAGGCTGTTTGCAAAAACTTTTTTTTTTGTTTTGTTTTGATTGCAAAAACATATGTATTAGAAATCCACATGTATGTCTCTCGGCCCCACCCCGGGGAAATTGTGAAGATGTCACAAGATAAGTTTAGAATATTTGACCTCTCCAGAATCTCAGCTTTCATGAAATATATAGTTTATTGGGGTTTTCCTGTACATAAATCAAGATATTGGTCAATCTTTACATGAAAATCACACTTGAAGAACGAAGGTCCCGAGCCCCTTTAATCAATTAATGTAAACTCCATTGAACACCATAGGCAATATTTCCATGATTACCATATAGGTAATGTCCGGATTTATTCTGTGTAACTTCTAATGATAAAAATGAACAAAATAGTTTCCCACAGTTAAAATATTCTTTTCAAAATTTATATAACACATTTTCAGTAAATTTTCAATTTATATATTTATATATATATATATATTGTCGCCATTAATTCCCAATAAATTCATGCCTATTTTGCATTTCTAAAACTAAAGTTAACATTCCAATTTCAGGTCAATTTCAATCAAAACTTAACCGAAATTCACCTAAAACACTGTTAGTGGTGCGACTAGTGAAAGGTTGCACTTGCACAACGATTGTAGAGCATTGTAATGTTAGAAGTTATTAATGAATGCAGATACTAGTATGCATAAGTCACCGGTATATAACAATACTTATTTGATCGAATCACTAAAATATGCATGCACTTGTCGCTTTTTTTCAAACACTCTCTTCAAGTTAATAAGACATTGACATACTAAAAGAAAGACTTCTTGATAACCGATTCGCAAGCATAAATAAAGCACTTTCTGAATTTCCATGTAAACTGCGGTCGTAACTTCCACTCCGGAAATAGGCTATTAAATGGGAACCAGGCAATATATATAAAGACGGCTCTAGTATGTACCCTGTTCCTTATCTATTTGAGTAGGGCTATTTCATTTTTCTAGTAGAATATGAAATGCATCACAAGTAGCATGACAATATGAATATTTCAGAATTCAAATGTCTTGAATGCAAATTCAAACATTTTGAAATCTCGTTTAAGTCGAAACACACACACACACACATATGTATATATATTCGTATGTGTGAATATATATATATATATATATATATATATATATATATATATATATATATATATATATATATATATATATATATATATATATATATATCATGGTGATCATCATTTGATCAACCAAACTTTTCAAGAAATCTTTGGACTACTGTTCCGTTAAAAGTGACTTTATCAAGAAACAGAATTAGCGGCACGCGTTGCTAGCTTACATTAGTCAACCTAGTGCAGTCAGGTATGAAGTAAATTCGGCACCGACGGAGAAATTTGGGAAGGACGATTTCTACTGAACACAGCAGCCTAATGGCAGGTTCCCCGACTCAAATACCAAATTGATAAATATATAAAACGAGTATTAGTGTCAACCCATCTGTATTTTGTGCCGTCAGTTCATTTTCGTAACGTGTGTAAGCAATCTAACTTTGTTCTCACCATCGTCTTAACATTTTGCTGTTTTTTGCTCCAGCACAATAAAGTTCCAATAAAGTACTGAGGGGTCATGAGATCCCCCCAGGCCCAGTCCAATAAGAAATGACCATTGAATTGCCTGTAAACAAAACAAGAAAGAAAGAAAAAATAGTACCAAGTATCTATAACATAAAACGTCAAAACAAGTTGTGAGTTTTGATCTTGGTACGCCATCTTTACGATACATGTTGGAATGTTTCGTGTGAGATATATGTGAAACACTTTCCCACAGTGGCACCCGGGGGGGGGGGGGGGGGGGGGGGGGCACTCAGGTACAGAAGGGGGCCGCACCTTCGTTACGTATTTCGCAGAAGAAGGGGTCTTTTTTAAGACCCCCGCATGTCCGCGATTTTGTAAAAGAAGGGTACTTTTTTGTACCCAGGTAAGAAGTATGGGGGTCAAAATCCCCTTACAATCCACGAAATACACGCGGCTCTGACGCCGAGTGACTCCCGAAGTGACTCAGGGCTTCCGAGTTTGCTGCCGACACTTGCTGCCGCTAAACAAGCAGAGGATTATAAAAGCTTAAGTTAAAATACGTGTTCCCGTTCATCCAATGTCAGTGTTTTGATAAAAGAAGGGGTGTTTATTTAGTGGAAAAAATCAGCGTTTTATTAAAATAAGGGTGCTTTTTTGGCCAGAAATCAGTGCTTTAGGGGTATTTTTAAACTTTGATAACGAACGTATGCACCCCCCTAAATACCCAAGTGCCCCCCCCCCCCCCCCCGGGAGTGGCACTTTATCTTATCTTTTTATTGTACTTATGTTCTTCTCTCCTTGCGTGATATACACTTCTTTTCTGTGCCTGGTATTTTTGACTACTTTTTTATCATGATGTATTGAACTCTTTTTACCCCTATAGTAAGAAAGAATCTTTATTGACTCTACTTATCAAGTACTCTAGTCAATAAAGATTCCTTACTTCAATGGCTTCATTAATATTAATTCAACACCCGATTCGCCAACAGGGGTGTCAATCATAATAAATCAAAAAGAAAGAGAGACCTAATCTGTTTTTAGCAGAAATAAAGAATCTTAAAAAAACACTTTGAAAGAATCTTAACATCCACATCCACAATTATTGTTCTAAATGAGTATTCCTTGAATTCTTTTTGTACCTATTTTACCGCAAGCTTAGGGCTATATATATTCTTTTATTTATCTAAGATATATGAAAGCTCTTGCTGCAAGTCACACCCTGTCTCGCGCAGTGGCCACACGGACTGGGAGCGACATCTAGCGGGCGTTTTAGCTCCAACACTCCTGTCGTCAGGATACGATAAACAATATGGCGGCGTAAACAAGCACCTGCTGTGAGCACCGCCAACAAGTTAAGTTAGTTCAGATATTTGTCACTTGAGCTTTTATCAACCGTGGCGAATTTTCGAAACAATGTCATTGGTAAAGTTTGACGGCAAATCACACGATGGAAGTAACAGCCAAAGAAAGATTACAAGGCACAGGCGTAAGTTGACATTCCAAAAGGCAAAAGCTAAGTTTCCAAAGCATGCCCAAGTGTCTTGCCAAGTCAAGTGTTGAAGTGACGACTGTTAATGTAAAATGATGCATGATCACAGTTGGTGGTATGATGATAGGATTCTGTGCCATTGTGTCTACACTACAATGGCATCTTCATCTTCCCATTTTAAACAAGTTCGAATGAGATTTTGTTAAGTCTACTATTTCAAAGTTTTTTTGAAAAATATTTTTATTTAAGAATTAAATTCCTGAATCCAAAGGAAATGACAATGACGTGAGAAAGGATTTTCTCATTAAGACCTGCCATATACAGAGTGTAACTTCCCATTGACATGTAGATAGTAACTCTGAAACCAAAAAAAATCTCACAATTAATTTTTTGTGTGTCTATGGTTGTATTTTCCAAAATTTCATTTAGTTTTACCCATGGCATATATGTATAATTTGCCCATATAATAATTTCACTTGTTGTCTGTTTGTTTGTTTGTTTTGGATCCGTAACCGCATTTGTCCCATGGGGTCAACTCCCAAGGGAGGACCTACAGATTGCTCCCCTACCATCCAGGCCATTCATCACCCCCTGGGCCTCATCTCTCTTCATGTTCCCTGCCCCAAAACCCCCATCCCCACCCCCATTCTTTTGTCATGCATCCTGCATCAGGTCCGTACCCTCCCCTGTCCTCCTGTCCTGTATATATATCCTATCAAGTATCTAGTCTGTCCCATCCTTGTCTTCATGTCATACACATATATCTAAACCCCACAAATATGAACTGAACCCCTCAACAATCCTCAAACCCCACATATATAAACTGTGCTACTTTATCATTTCCAATAAAAATGGAAAAAAAACACATCAACAGCAGCATAAATCTACAATATCTCCCCTCATATTGTATCCTCCATGCCTACCTGTTCCAGCACCCCTCACTTACAGCAGTGGCTCCTTCCCCCTTTACCACCTAGTATGAACCAACATCCACTGTATCAGACAGTGGTAATAAGTACTTATAACATTATAACATAATAACATAACTTCCTTTCACCTTTCCCTTTCGCATTTCTTCACCATTTTGTTCAGCCCGTCCCCCACTGTCCCCCACTAGCTAGTATCTCTGATGGTTTCCCAACCCAACCTACTATCTCCTTGAGCTGCCCCCCACCTCTTTGTCCATCCAAACCAGGGTGTTACCCAGGATTTGGAAGTAGGGGGTCAAAATTGAGGATTTTTGAAATTTAGGGGGTCGAAAGTTAGTTACCCAATTTACAAGAATGATCATAGCAACCTTATATATTGACTTATCAAAACAAAATGTGCTTCTCTATGTCATTTAGTGTACCTATTGTCTTCTAGGAGTGAAACTTTTGAAATATTTCCTTAGACTCAAACAAATACAAAAAATCTGGTTGTCATTTCCCCAAAATCTTGTGTTTGGGAGTCGAAATGACTCCCTGGTGGTTGCCTGGGTAAGTCCCTGATCCAAACCCCTCCTCTCTCTTCCCCCCTACACTGCTTGATATTTAGAATCTAGAGAATACTTTCTAGTTGATAATTTTTGAATATCTATTATCATCACAAATGTCGGTCACATCTGAGGCTGATACGCAACCAGCAGATCTCGCTTAACAGTCTGGCTACGCTACGACTAATAGCCTGGATGTTGGTCAGGGTCGGTCAAGAGGTGTGTTCTGCACATATTGATGCGCAACTTACTCTGTAATTAATGTAAACGATGTGAGAGCTCTGATTGGTCTTTGTCTCCTTGTGACGTCACACTGAGACTAGATTCGGCGAGATTTGGTGTAGCCAGGGTTCTGTAATGGGTCCTATAGATGGCAATTGGCCTGTGGTGACAAATCCATGTGTCTGTTTATCTAAGTTATCATCAAGAGTGAAAATACTTCTTTTTTATTGAAGAACAGATTGTTTATTAAAAGGGCTTAAAGAAGAGTGTGAATCTGGTGGTTTATAGTGTTACTTCTTGTCAATTTCATAACAATTTTTTTACATAGGAAACAATCTTAGTAGGGCCCCCTCTTGGTAGGTCACCATCTTTAAATGTTTCCCTATCAAATAATTAAATCTTCTTTTTAATAAAACAGCTCAAATACTTATTGGTGGAGTTCCCATGTTAATCACAACCTGTGGTTTACCATTAACATGGGAACTCCAGCAATCACTCTGCTAAGTATTTAGTATAATGATTTCAGTGGAAACAGATTATCATCTGTTTCACAAGCACACACACACTGACACACACACACACACACACACTTTTTTAACCAACAATAAACACAGCATTTGGCCATGGTCATCTGTGTTCAGATAGCCTAGATATATGAACAGGTCGACTTGGGCCCGATTATACAAGCATTCTTCATACAACTGTATGTTGCTATCTATGGAGATATTTAGATTGAGTCAGAGTCTCTCAGAGATAATGTAGGATACCATTTTAGTCAGAGGTGAGCGGAGGTCATCAAGGGCAAGAGCCAGTGAACAAGGTTATTACAAATAGGTTAGTATACTGCAGCCACTCTTCACCGCTGTGCGACAGAGGCCTCAATACCGTAATTTCGCGTGTATAAGACGCACCCGGTATATAAGACGCACCCCTTGTCCAGGCCTTTAAAATGATGTATAGACCTTAGCTTTGTGTATAGTGCGCACCCCCTTTTGGGAATTATTGTAGGATATCAACTCCTCATGAATAACGCTAGAAACCCAGTAAAACGCATATTGAGATGAGTGAAATGTGACATCACCGTGACATCACCGTGACATCAATGCGTATCACCCTGTGTCGGTACTCACTACCCATTGTCCTAGGCATGTCACATGGATTGTAATCAGTAAATTCTAGCGGAGAGTGGTTCGGTAATTACAATTCATCGATGACGAGGCAAACATCGATGGGCATTGTCTTGGCCGCATTATAATTGTAATTGGCGATCTCCGAGTGGCCTGGTAACTCGATGTAAAACACCCTAGATTTCTAGCTTTGTGTATAAGACGCACCCCCTATTTGAGTGTAAAATTTAGTGTAAAAAAGTGCGTCTTATACACGCGAAATTACGGTATGTGCGACAAGACAAACCCTTTAACCATGCATTGTTTAACTTTTTGGGAAGGTATAACCAAATGATTCTGTTGAATCTTTCACTTGCAGTTTTAAATACACAAGCGCTGACTTCTAAATATGGCCTGGGAGGCAGCCTATTTGTATCGGTACTCACATCATACATTATTAATAGAATATATACTTGCAAACTTGGATGTCAAGAAATCATCCATTGAACAAGGGGATATTAATGGGACTAAGGCTAAAGCTTCATAACAACTAGTGTGTAAATGCTGTTGAAATTTAATATATGTTTTATTTGTTGACACAGCTGTGTTGCCTGTACTCCAAAAATGTACCTGTGTAGGATTGACATTTCTATCCGTGGCCACTGATTCACAAGAGGATGCATGACAGGTAGCAATTCCGCCGATCCCTCTCATCGCCAGCTATCATCAGATAGTTCTCCATACTGTTTGCATGCAATGCTTCAGGGGGTCAAGAGGGATCAATAAATCTGTGGCACCACCAATGAGAATATCATCAATCAGCACTGTTTACAAATTTCAGAAACTAATTAAGTATTCATAGGTTCATATTGTTTTTTTTTCTTCTATTTATTCATTTATCTATTTTTTATGCAGTACCGGAGGAAACAAAAGAACCACTCATTGATTATGCCAAGCTAAAGGAACTGTGTGATTTGGACGGTTTACAAAGCAGGCAAAATGCTGCTTCGAGTGAGGATGCTCATAAACAATTCATGGATCTCTACCCGTCTATCTTCGCCAGCTCTCAGCCAAAGGCGTCCAGCGGTTTACCGACACACACTGAAGCCAGAAGGTAGGCCCTCTTCTGTCCATGCCTGTCACGCCCAAAAAGGCCTGAACATATTTGTGTTAACCTATTAATGCCGCCCTGGAAATCATCTTGACAGGTGTTGTGTGGACCTGTAATACTTGAATGCAAATAATTTCAAAATTAATCATTAATTCACAGAATATTTGAAAGAAAGTTGTTGGTTTGGTTCTGACTTCTGATCAATATTTCTCTTTCAAATACTTTCTGAACAGTATTTTTGACATAAAAATATAACCAAAATTGTAAGGGCGGTTTTGGGCTCTACAGTAGAGGCATGATTGGGTTAATATATCTCTGACAAAAACATATTAAAGATATAATACTCTGACATTGGAGAGATGTTCATCAGAACTAATATAAAGCTCTCATTTTTTCTCATATTTTGTGAATTAATGACTGATTACACAATCTTTTTCAGAAGTATCATTGGTCCAGACAGCCATTGAAAAAAGAATTCTATAGACATGAAAGGGGCTAAAATCATTAAAACAGACTTTAAATTATCAAAATACATAACATTCCACTAGAGAAAGACATCAATGAAAATACTTCATCTTTTTTCAGTAAAAGATGGGAAGAGTTGAGAGGTTCTGATCAAAGTGTTACAGAAAGGTCATCATTATCTGTAGGTAAGTACTTCTATTCAACATAAAACTTTGACCATAGCATGGTTTGACATCGCACAGGTGTCCAGTTTTCCCTAGGCAAGTGAAAATGAACTCTAAGAGTTTGATGAATACTACATTTGTGAAGATTTGAAAACAAGGGGATTTTTGCAATGTTGAAAGTTCAGTAGGGCTTGGAGTAGATATGTTGAGAAGTTAAGTAAGTCCCAGTGCAGTATCATCAATTGAAATAACAAACAAAGTAAAATCATGCTCAACTTATGGTTTTAAGAAAATATTAATGCCTTTCTAGATGGAACAGAAATGACAAAAAGAAGCAGTTGCAATATCAGTTATAAAAACTAAACTGTAAATACCCAGATGAAAAAATAAAGAAAAACTCATGCTGTTAATTCAACATTTAGTTAGTATCTGATACCTAATTCGGGGGGAAGAATTTCCTGGGAAATCTAGGAAATTTTCACCCCCGGGGAGAACATTCTCCAGGGGGGGGGGGGGGGGGAAGATTTCGTGGTACACCAGGAAATTCCCCCCCCCCTGAAAATCTTCCCTCTCGGGGGGGAAGATTTCCTAGGAAATTTTCCCCCCACCCTGAAAATTTACCCCCCGAATCATAGGACTGTCCTTAGGGTGAAAACTGCAAATCTACCTCCTGACAGGGGAAGGGGTATTGGCAATTTCTTAGAAAAAAAATAATTGGAGGGTACAAATTCCTAGGAAAATTGCCCCCCGGGGGGTACAAATTCCTAGGAAAACCTCCACCCGGGGGGGGGGGGGGGGGGCAGATTTGCCTGGTGGGGGGGTATTTTTCCTAGGAAATATTCCCCCCCGGGAGGGAAGATTTTCAGGGAATTTCCTGGGAAACCTAGGAAATTTCCCCCCCCCCCAGCCCCCCCCCGGGGGGGGACATTTTCCAGGGGGGGGGGAGATTTCGTGGTACACCGGTACTCAATGCAATATCAAATGTCAAAATGGGATGGGAAAAATATTGAATTGAATTGACTGGATCAGGCAGAACGACCCAAAAGGATTGCTGACTTGAACTCTCTAGTTACATACCTAAACCCATTTTAGTTACTCCCTACCATCTTATCTTCCAGACATACATAATGTTTTAAGATACCGATCCCTGAGCTCATTTTTTATTACAGGAGGGAATACTTTACCTGACAACAAGCTAGCGATGAAGAAGACATACCCTGTGGATAGCATTACTCACGATGTACGGGATTATCTACCATTATTACACAAGGAAAGGAAGAGTGAAAACCCTCAGGCAGTCAGAGCAGAGAGGGTGAGAACGCTCAGGAAAATACTCAAAAAATTGTAAGATGTACTTTTATACATATTAAACCTAACCTTTGAATAAGTCCCCTCTCAAACTTAACTTCTTCCATATCACCTTATAATTTTTTATGAGGTCATTACATAGCAACCAAGGATTCATAGGGATAACCCTCCCACACACCTTGGAACAAGTAAATAAACCCCCGATTTGGTTGTCACTCAATAACATACAAGATAAGAATGCAACAGTAAGGGTAACAATGGCCTTTTGCCATTGTTGGATACAAGGAATGCATACGATCAATCTGTTAAATCATTTGCTTATAACGGCATATCATATTATCAATCGTTATACTTTTACCCACACAATATTTTTTAGGGGCACTCTGAACATAATGAAAATTGTTTTTGATGGTACATGTCTCTGATCACTACCTAATTACCATTCTATTCCTTATAAAATGATGCAGGGGATTGTAAGTTATTTGAATGTAAATAGTATATTGACTAACTTGAAAAAGGTCGATGTCATCTGAGTCAAATTTAAATTGATGTTGGCTTCTTAATTTGCTATATACCACCCAAGGGATCATTTTCCTGGCTAATATTTTGACCTTTAATCAGTTGCATGATAACATGCAACTCAGAGGTAGAGACTCTTCCCACTAGAAAAAAAAGCTTTTATGGTTATGGTTTCTAAACCTAGATACGAAGTGCTGCTGCCTTAAACTATTATTCTGAATACAGTAAAAGATAATTTGATAAATTATTTTCTAGATAATATTCAAAGTGGATTGTTGCTGTTTTCATAAATGCAATGCTTGACTGCCAATGACAATTCTACAATACTTTATTTTACCAAAAGCAGCCTGAAATATTTGAACTGTAAGCATCATATTTGAATGAGACAAGTTAATCAGAAAATTACCGACAAATCTCCCTTAAATACTTTGATGATGGTATTTAATTTCCAATTTTTTGTCCTTCTGAACCTCCCCCTTTCCATACCTTTACATGTGGTACATTTAATCGTGGATAAACATTGATATAAAATGTGTTTTTTTGATGTAAAGAAGTCAGTAAATGTTAAAGGCATTTAAAGGTAAAAAACTTTACCCAAGCTCTAATTACTAGTATATGATGTAAACCCAATTGAAAGGATTGATGGGTACTTGCCAAATCAGGATTTTACCTAACATGTGTTTTTTCAAACTTTATCAGACCATTTGAAAGAACAGCTGCAGAGAATGATCAAGTGTTTAAGATCCTGCGCACCATCCCACCCCTGGCCTACCAGGTGCCTTCCCAAGTCCTCAAGGAATTGTGTGTGGCCGCTCAGCTAGATGCTTGGAAGGATCCTGATGTCACAGGTAAAACCTTAACTCATTCATGACCATCATCCCACCCCTGGCCTACCAGGTGCCTTCCCAAGTCCTCAAGGAATTGTGCGTGGCCGCTCAGCTAGATGCTTGGAAGGATCCTGATGTCACAGGTAAAACCTTAACTCATTTATGACCATCATCCCACCTCTGGCCTACCAGGTGCCTTCCCAGGTCCTCAAGGAATTGTGCGTGGCCGCTCAGCTAGATGCTTGGAAGGATCCTGATGTCACAGGTAAAATCTTAACTCATTTATGACCACCGTCCCACCCCCGGCCTACCAGGTGCCTTCCCAAGTCCTCAAGGAATTGTGTGTGGCCGCTCAGCTAGATGCTTGGAAGGATCCTGATGTCACAGGTAAAATCTTAACTCATTTATGACCACCATCCCACCCCCGGCCTACCAGGTGCCTTCCCAAGTCCTCAAGGAATTGTGCGTGGCCGCTCAGCTAGATGCTTGGAAGGATCCTGATGTCACAGGTAAAACCTTAACTCATTTATGACCATCATCCCACCTCTGGCCTACCAGGTGCCTTCCCAGGTCCTCAAGGAATTGTGCGTGGCCGCTCAGCTAGATGCTTGGAAGGATCCTGATGTCACAGGTAAAATCTTAACTCATTTATGACCACCGTCCCACCCCCGGCCTACCAGGTGCCTTCCCAAGTCCTCAAGGAATTGTGTGTGGCCGCTCAGCTAGATGCTTGGAAGGATCCTGATGTCACAGGTAAAACCTTAACTCATTTATGACCACCATCCCACCCCTGGCCTACCAGGTGCCTTCCCAGGTCCTCAAGGAATTGTGTGTGGCCGCTCAGCTAGATGCTTGGAAGGATCCTGATGTCACAGGTAAAACCTTAACTGATTTATGACCACCATCCCACCCCTGGCCTACCAGGTGCCTTCCCAGGTCCTCAAGGAATTGTGTGTGGCCGCTCAGCTAGATGCTTGGAAGGATCCTGATGTCACAGGTAAAACCTTAACTCATTTATAACCACCATCCCACCCCTGGCCTACCAGGTGCCTTCCCAGGTCCTCAAGGAATTGTGTGTGGCCGCTCAGCTAGATGCTTGGAAGGATCCTGATGTCACAGGTAAAACCTTAACTCATTTATAACCATCATCCCACCCCTGGCCTACCAGGTGCCTTCCCAAGTCCTCAAGGAATTGTGTGTGGCCGCTCAGCTAGATGCTTGGAAGGATCCTGATGTCACAGGTAAAACCTTAACTCATTTATGACCACCATACCACCCCTGGCCTGCCAGGTGCCTTCCCAGGTCCTCAAGGAATTGTGTGTGGCTGCTCAGCTAGATGCTTGGAAGGATCCTGATGTCACAGGTAAAACCTTAACTCATTTATGACCACCATCCCACCCCTGGCCTGCCAGGTGCCTTCCCAGGTCCTCAAGGAATTGTGTGTGGCCGCTCAGCTAGATGCTTGGAAGGATCCTGATGTCACAGGTAGAACCTTAACTCATTTATGACCACCATCCCACCCCTGGCCTACCAGGTGCCTTCCCAGGTCCTCAAGGAATTGTGTGTGGCTGCTCAGCTAGATGCTTGGAAGGATCCTGATGTCACAGGTAACTTGGAATGGGAATGAAGAGTTACTGTATCAAATATTTGAAGGAGAGTTGTTGGTAGTATTCTGATTAACATCTCCTTCAAATTTATAGTCATCTTTTCCCTACTAGATTTGATCAAAATTGTCCACCTGCTTTTGGCTGCTATTAATAGGTTGAACATGCAGGTTGATCTTTTTGTTGTTATTCTGCCTCAAAGGGAATGTTTTTTTTATTTAAAAACTATGAAAACATGCATGTATATGACATTTCTTTTTGAGATATAGTTACATATACAGGCATAAATGATAATCACATCTCTATGATATAAAATCGTACACATTTATACAAAGACTGCAACTTTAAAAACAGTAATTAAACAGTATGAAGATCATTTTCCCAACCAGTCCAGCCTGGGATCTGTTATTGGTGGTTGGTACCTCTCTAATAGTTTCAATGTATCTTTTAATATTGTCTTTTAAAGCAGTGATGTGGTGTCTCCTAGGAGATGATAAAAACTTTGGCTATGTTAATGATGACATTAACCCTTATGCTGCTGGCTAATTTGGCCAATAGAAAATGATGCAAAAAACCTGAAAAATGATTGAAACCCTGGCACATAGATACTCATCAGGGTATAAATGGTTTTCAAATATCTTTTGTGTCCTTGTGTTTTAGACGAAAGAAGCTTAAGCATAGGAAGGGTTATTTTGTAAATACAATTCTGTAGCTTGATCTTGCCTTGTGTTTCAGTGTTTGGGAATACCGGTTTCCATGTAATCATCAAGGGCGCCGTGCAGCCACAAGCTTTTCCCTATCTCAAGACCAATGACATGGAGGAGGTGGACTTCAGGACCCCCACGCCTGAGCTGGATGAGGACTTAGAGGAGGTCAGTCTCTCCATCCAGGGTCTTTACAGATTTAAAAAATGCCTGTCTAAACATCAATGCTAAAATTTCTACCGTCCAGATTTAGCTACAGATCTACATCAAATCCTTATAACAACTACTTCCAATACTGTATACAGCTTGTCAGAGTGTCAGAAACTTCACTTTACAACCCCGTCGGAGGGTATTTGTGCTACTTTAAATTTGCGCATTCAAGCACTCTAACTAAACCAAAACAAAGAAGGATATTCATATCAGGGCTCGAAATTAAAATATTTTCCAGGGAGCCCAATTGCATCTTAAAAAAGCCACTTACAGGTGTTGTGTATAGAAACCAGTACATTTTTGGGCTCCCTGCAGAAATTTGGGGGAGCCACTGGAGAATTCAAGGGAGCCCCCGGTTCCCGGCACCCCCTAATTTCAAGCCCTGCATGTGAAGTATTTCATTTTGGCACTGTCATGGGGAGTGCGAAAATTAGATGCCTATGAAAATACCAGTAATACAGTACATACCTTTAATATGTCTGACATCTGAAGGGGTGTTCAAGTACAAAAGTCCTAGACTACAGACTATCTGTCCTGGAGCACATCTTAAGTGCCACAAATGGTTTACACATTTTTATTGGTTGGCACAAATGGTTTACACATTTTTATTGGTTGGCACTATAATATTAGCCCTGAAACCTTCTAATTTTGCTCCTTGCTGAGGAAAATCTTAAAATGATCCTATATTAACAAATTAATCCCATATGCCACCTTAACCAATTATTTACCAGAGTTTTATGTTCTGTTTCAATCCTGTTCATTTCAGCTGCGTGTCGGAGACTGCTTTGGGACCCTACAGAAAGTGGAAGGGAGAGATGCAAACAGCAAGTAAGTAAAAGAAATATTCAAGTAGTAATGCATCAGCTCCTAAATATTAGACTTACTTAAACAGCAAGGTGATTTGAACAGAATCTAAATAACACCACCTAAAAACCTTAAATAATAGTAATATTCATACCGTATTTTGAATTGATAATTTTAGTACACAACACATATCCTTGACAACATGAAAGTGGAAGACATATTCAATGTTACAGGTTGTGCTTTGAAAATAATACAAAGGGAACACAGAGATTTTAGTTTCCAAAACAGACAATAGATGGGGCATACTGCTGTTCCTCTCTTTGTTCCAGTTTCTTACAGAACATTTCTCACCATGTAACAAGGCATGGTATTCTGGTGTTTGTGTAAGGTTTATTTCCTCTGCAAATCGTTTTTTGTTTAGGCCAGCCAGAGTGGAGCCCTTTATCAGTTTGAGTGCCAATTTTTGTCAATTAGTATACTTGGTTTTACTAAAATCATAATGTTTGGATATCAATTAGGGCTTTTTCTAAACATGTAGGCCCCAGAAAGTTTGAAGAAATAGGAAGGGAGTTGACATTTGGGCTGGAACCTTGGCTTATGGCCACATGTAAGCCCCAACTCCTTTCCCTTTCTATAGCGGGCCTGTTGGCTGGTAGAGACCGAGACAGAGCGCCAGAGAGAGACAGGGCAGTGGGACTTACATTTGGAACTAAGGAGCAATAAACATTTCACAACAAACTGAAGTCGTCCACTTGTCGATTACATTGGTGCCGTGACCACTTGTCGATTACATTGGTGCCGTGACCACTTGTCAATTACATCGGTGCCATGACCACTTGTCGATTACATTGGTGCCGTGACCACTTGGCGATTACATTGGTGCCATGACCACTTGTCGATTACATTGGTGCCGTGACCACTTGGCGATTACATTGGTGCCATGACCACTTGTCGATTACATTGGTGCCGTGACCACTTGGCGATTTCATTGGTGCCATGACCACTTGTCGATTACATTGGTGCCATGACCAAACAACTTGTCGATTACATTGGTGCCATGACCAAACGACTTGTCAATTACATTGGTGCCATGACCAAACGATTTGTTAATTACATCGGTGCCGTGACCACTTGTCGATTACATTGGTGCCATGACCAAACGACTTGTCGATTACATTGGTGCCATGACCAAACGACTTGTCAATTACATCGGTGCCGTGACCACTTGTCGATTACATTGGTGCTGTGACCACTTGTCAATTACATTGGTGCCGTGACAACCTGTCGATTACATTGGTGCCGTGACCACTTGTCGATTACATTGGTGCCGTGACCACTTGTCGATTACATTGGTGCTGTGACCACTTAACAATTACATTGGTGCTGTGACCACTTGTCGATTACATTGGTGCCGTGACCACTTGTCGATTACATTGGTGCCGTGACCAAACGACTTGTCGATTACATTGGTGCCGTGACCAAACGACTTGTCGATTACATTGGTGCCGTGACAACTTGTTGATTACATTGATGCCGTGACAACTTGTCGATTACATTGGTGCCGTGACCAAACGACTTGTAGATTACATTGGTGTCAAGACCACTTGTTGTTCACAACCATCATGCCATGGATTATAACTTTAGTTCAGAATGTAATTTGGACCAATCATCACTTCTGTATGAAGCATGATTATAGTTCCTCAAAAGGATGATGACTAGAGTTTTCTAATTTTGCATTTAAAGTAATTGATTTTTGAGCCAGTTACATAATTTTATCACTGTATATGCATGGTTTCTCTTTCTTATAATAACCATAGTCACCATAGAATATTTCATCTGCGGACTGTGACAGAATTTTGAACCATTCTTAACTTTTGTATGTGATTAAAGGATGATTCTGGTTTCTTGTTAGGATAATGACTCTTGGAGTTGCATGTTTACACATATAGCATAACCAAAATTTACACCAGGGCATTTCTATTGTTTCTATGAATGTAATGTTTGCTTTTCTTACTAGGATATTGACTGTGGTCACCATGGAACCTAACTGTGAATTTATGAAAATCACCACGTCAGATTATACAAGAGTTATAGAGGTAATGTGCCTTTAATATTAGTTGAAGGGAATTTAAGAACAAATTTAAACATTTTGTGACCTAGCTGTCTTCAGTTTGGATGGCTCATTCTTTTTTAAGCCTTTCTAATAAAAATAACCTTGTTCAAAATATATATTGTTGATTATTGCCAATAACCTTTATTCAATGGCACTTTTAACCTTAATTGTTATTTCATGTTCCTTTTTAGGCTTATTCATTATTGTTCCACAGTATCTTATGTTCAAATGAACTTTGTATTAGTTGGCAGGCCTGTTCATAAAATGAACCACTTCCACTCCATTGATAACCTGCAACCTTGACAGATATTTTGGCACTGTAGCTAGTCCATCACATAATGTTTTAGTCTATGATACTTCCTTAATGACCTTACTGATATGTCAGTAAACGATCTTTAATCAAGTAAATTTTTGACAAAAATCATTTTTTTGTAGCAAATTCGCCAGCGAGATCAAACGGAAAAGGTGAATCTGTTGCAGAGCAAGGAAAGCTTTAAGCTTTGGTCCCGCCAGCCTTTACTTAAGGTTGCTAACCTGATGGAATGGACGTCATTTGCTCCAAATACAGGTAGGAATTATGAACACTTGTGGAATAGAAGTTTCATATGAATGGGGAAAAATTCAACACTCAACGACATTCCTGCATTTTATCATTAAACCATTAATGCTTTAAAGTTCCTACAGAAAGTGTCGTCTGGATCTAAGATAATTTTGACTGTAACTTTGGAATTGAGAATGATTTTACAAAATATTTGAAAGAGTTGTCGGTTATGTTCTGTTTAACATATATCCATCAACTACTTTCCTAACTGTGCTTTTGCCTACAAGGTTTCATCAAAATTGTCAGGCTGCTTTTGGTCGCCGTGAGCATTAATGGGTTAAATATATACCATATTTTGTGGGAGAGAGATTTGCTTGTTTACACTGTAGAGCTTTTAGTAGAATAACATATACAATGATAATTGGGAGATGCACTCTTTTGATCACTATATATGAAGTTCCTCAAATGTCAAAATCCTTTAGGCCCAGGATGTATTTTTTCAGAGACTAAAATACTGAATGCTTTGTTTGTGTTTTCAGCTCCAATGAGTGAGGGTTACAAATCAAATCCACTGATATAAAATGTCTGGAATAGCATGCAATGGCAATTGGGAGATGCACTCTTGTGGTCACTATTTATGTAGATCCGCAAATGTCAAAATTCTTTATGCCGAGGGTGCACACTTTCTGAGTCTAAAACACTGAATGCTTTGTTTGTGTTATAGGCTCAAGTCCACTGATATTAAATGTCTAGAATAACATGCAATGATAACTGGGAGATATGTGCTCATGTGGTCACTATTTATGAAGTTCTGCAAAGCTCACAATTTCCTATGCCCAGGGTGCGTTTTTCTAAAAAAAATACAGTATGTTTTGTTTGTGTTTTCAGTGCTAGTGAGTGAGGGCTACAAGGCACCCTTCATAGGGTTCATCAAGACCGGGGAATGCCATGTGCTCAGGCAGGTAGAGGTCCTACAACCACTGCCCAGTGGCAAAAAGGTAAAACACAAACAATTGTAAATATCTATCTTCTTCTTACAGGGGTGATATGTTATACATACATAGGTGTTAAATTTTTGAAAGGGGGTGTGTATGGATTATTTTTGAAAAATGGGTTTGGTTTGTAGACAAAATCTAAGATAAGTAGCACTTAAATTTTATGAATAATTTTGAATTATATTTTGGGTATTTTGGTCTTGGCACCATCAACATTCTGTAGGAATATAATGTTGTCATATTGCTAAGGCAGCAGGCTTTAATGCATGAGGTAAATAAATTTGGTTCTCACCATTGAATTTCAAAAGGATACAGAAAACCTTGCATACCTTGGACATATAGGGACCAAGCAAAAGTGTCCAAGGTGACCAAAATCAGAGTTACGTTATTAACATTTAACAAGATATCAATGATTTGAGAGCAGTGCTTTTTCTAGGGATATATGAAATTCTGAGGTAGATGAGTATGGGGTAAGGGGTGTTTACTGGCAGTATCGGATTTAATGATCAGACCCTTTTCCCTTTTTCTTCCAGGAGAAGCGAACAAAACAGGTTGTGATGGGAAAGCTACGAACAACCGACTCCTTTGGCGAGATAAGCGTGCTAGGCAATGAACCCATCACTTGCTCCATAGTTACAGCAAAGCCAGTGGAACTAGGCATAATTTATCCAGAAAGTTTACATGGTAGGATCATTGCCATCATTTTGCAAACTTATATAGTTTTTCTATTATGTATGACACCATCCCAATTAACATCTCTGGATTGTGTGTACATTAACCCTTATTCTGCTGGAAGCTTATTTGGCCAATACAAAATGATGCAGGTAAATCTGAAAATGACGGAAATGATGGCACATGGGTACTCATCTGAGAGTACTTAGCGAGAGCTGTCGGATGAATACCAACATGGCAGGGTTTAGATGGTTTTCAAAAATCTTTGTGCTTTGGACCAAAGTAGCCTCAGCATCGGAAGCGTTAAATACATGTAGGCATTGAACATCAATGATAGGATTATTTTCATTAGTTGACCCATTATTAATTAGTTTCCTGGATCTTTTGGTACTCCCCTTGCGGGGTTGTGAGGGAGGAAAATCACAAAATAATAGTTGTTTTCTTCTTTCTTGAATCCCTGCATTACCAAGTATGAAAAGAATCACCCGCCTGGCAATATTAACATGTATGAAAGGAATCATGCCCTCTGAGCTCTGATATATCTTTTTAAGGAGATCCTTAACCAAGGATTCAACGTGGGTGCCCATTATGGGAATTCATATGATTTTGGGGTCCTTTTTTCAAGGGGCAGATAACAAGATATCATCCCTAAATATGTCTCCGCTTGTTTAGAAAATGCTAGGTATATTTAAGTACTTAATTTTTGTTTGCCCATTATTTAGTCTAGGTAGCGATACCTCTTACAAATAAAAAATATATATTACGTCTTTTGCATTTACTTTGTATTCTTCTCTTCGACCAATCCATGAAACTAAAAATCAATTTTGGATTATATTGCCATTATCAATATGTTGAGAGAGACTGAGTTATGTAGGACTATGCATTGTTGAATTTAGCTTATTAAGCAGAACTCACTGAACTAGCCTAATCAAACAGTGTATGTTTTGTTCTTTTATCAGATCTTGATGACATAACTAAGCAACTTCTGCAGCAATCCAGTGAGGCAACCTATGGAGGCCTCTCAAAGGTAAGGATCCATGAAGTGTGCTTGAATAACTCCTTTCTATCTCTCATAAGTTATTCAATAGCGACCTTGCAGTAATATTGGGAATCACATCTGGTGTGTACTGAATGCAAACATATGGACACACTTTATAATTGATATATTTTGAGAATAATTACTTCACAATGTATTCTCCTGTGAAGTTTGATTGCCATGCAGATATGCAATACCTATACAATCATATAAGCCCCTGTGTGCAGTGACAATGATAAGGCTGGTTGTTCAGTGCATGCAGGGTAATTATTGCTGCACTCGGTTCATTAATAAGCATACCTATTAGCTGCAAGCAGGGTCTAGACTCAAATTTGGAGATCGCACTTTCTCCATTAGTGCACAGAGATTATGGAAAACGCTTCCACAACACCTGAAGGATTCTACATCGTGTCAGGCCTTCAAGAAGTGTCTCAAAACACACCTTTTCAGGCTCGCCCATTGAGGCGTTGTTGACTATGACTCAAACTATGACAATGTGCAGCGCTTTTGAATATTTTATGAATGGGAATGGGACTATATAAATTCCAATTATTATTATTATTATTTTTATCAGTTTATCAATCCGGGTCACAGCAGTGAGATCTACTGTTTTCCTACCCATCCAGATCTTTGTCTGAGATATATAAAAGTGTTAACAGTTATGGCAAGTACATGGCTTATGTGTGTGTATTTTCAGGAAGACATCCATGAGGAATATGTGGAACAGGAGCTGAAGAGAGAGTGGAACTCATTCAAACACGGCGTGGTGGTCGATGTCATTAATAATAGAGGTATACGCCCGGGATATGGCAAATGGACTAAATAACTTCCAAGAGATACGAGGTTGGAGAGATGATTAGGGGGTGCTATACTCATTTATGCCTTGAGTTCTTCTTAACAAGTGTCTTGTCTTCTACCCTGTGATACTTAAATAGCTTTGGTATAAAATCTTTGAGGGTTTCAGGTTTAAAAAAAAAAAAATTTTTCATTGGAAAGATTTCACCAAAATAGGCAGTTTGGGCTACTGCATGAATGATTGAAAAGAAAAGGTGTACTAAGTAGAGAACACTTCAAAGTCAAATACTTTGAAATGATTAAGATGTTAAATCAGTAAGTATTTGAAATTTTAAGAAATAAGAAACATTTTCCTTTTGGCCTGGTCAATATTTATCAACATTACCGATGTACATTTTTTAATATACAAAATTGTAACTTGTTCCAGCCTTCCTATAAGCTGAACAAAAGCTTCCCTTTCCCTTTTAACCCCTCAAATGCCACACAAGCATATCTGCGTGTATGGTTACATAACCTAGAGAACCATGCACGCATATGATCTAAGGTTTACTTTGATGTGACAATGGTGGACCAAAATTTCATAAGATTGTCAAACATGAACAACCTGGTACTGGATTTTGGCCTATAATTCCCACTACAATTTGGCATCAGACATTTGTGGGTAAAATTACAATTTGGACTCAGAATGGTTAAATGTATTTGTCTATCAGGTAGATGGACTCTGACCAAGTCTTCTGAAGAAAAGCATTGGTTATTTGAGGTGCCTTTATCATATGTATAACTAGCCTACCATTAATAATGTCCTTTCCACACTGTTGCCCTTAAAATTTCAAATGGTTCTAAACCTAAATATGGAAGAGTGCAGAATCTCATAACATTCCACTAATTAGTATTGTCATTACAAAGAATGACAATAAGCTCCAAGATAACCATTGAAACAGAATATATATTACAAAGAAATGTTGGAGGGAAATAACAAACTCAGACTTGATATAAAAATATTTATTACATGTATTTACATTTTTATGCATTTGTACAAAATGTCTTAAATAAATAAAGAGATAAAATTATACAATTCATGTATTTTTTGTTATTCATTTTTTGGTGTCCTTCGACATAACACACATGAGCAGGAAAACAACATTTTTCCTGAAGCTTATCAAAACATAGGTTTCCGATACTAAGTGAGCCAAGTTATTTCAGAGCTCAACCTTATCATAGATGTATACATGACCCTGAGGGAAAGGTCAAATATACTGATGTTTACATGCCCTACACACATATTATTGGGGTCATTATATCTTCTTGGTTTGACCACAGAACTATATATTCTACTACTTGGAATGGTCATCAAGAAAATAAGAAAAGAGGCAAAGAGAAGAGAGAAGCGAGTGAAGAAGTAATGAAAAATGAAGTTAAAGGAATCAAAGACCAAAACAAAAACTATGTAAGTGAGGAACGACTGACTGATAAGATAAAAAGTTATGGAAAGAATGCAAGCAACTCAAACTTGACATTGAGAATAAAGAAGGCAAGACTCAAAAGGAGAAACAAGCCAGGAAACGAAACAGAAGAGAGAAGTGGCTAAGAGCAACATTGAGGATAAAGACGGTATGTGCAACAGACCTGACTGTTAATACCTACACAATATATCAGGAAAAATAATGAAGAATGTAGAAATTTTCCAGGAAGAGCTTGTAGATTTGGTGAATACTGCAGATACAACCATACCCATAAACACAGATACAAACAAGAAACCTGCAGACCCACTTACAGAGAAGAAACCACCAAAGAAAACAGAAAGAAAATGTTCCTAAATCAGTACTGCAGAAAAACCATCTGCACGGCAATGTTTCAGTCAAGAATAGACTATGCCAGCAATTTCTATTACCACAGTCTACCAAAATTCTTACAGACTCGCCTTCAGGTCGTACAAAATAAAATGATTAGATATGTTTTAAACTACTCAAACAGAACACGCTTGGTAGCCAATGACTTAAATGAGATTAAGTGGATGAGCACTGAATATGATTTTTTATTTTTTATATGATTTTTTATGTGCCAAATGTTATGTAATATATATCTTACGAGACCGAATCAAATCAAAGAGAGATAAGTCAAAAATGAAGGCAACTCAAGGAGTGAAATAATTCAAATGCAAAAAGCTATTAGCAAAGTATTCTTGCAAATAAAGGAGATCAAATTGTCACTTATACCAGTGATCCAGTGCCAACGGCAAACACGCAACAGAAGTGATTGAATCGGATCACATGATAATGTCACTAAAATATGTTAAAAATGTTAAGCAAAACTGAGGTGTAGAAACTAAATGATAAAGGATGGGAAAAATTCCAGAAGCTAACCCAAAACAACAACAACCTGACTTGGTGCTTCCAAGAAAAAAGACATCGACTATAAAAAAGGGGAAAAACAACTGTACAAAATAATGAGGATATGCTTTTGAGAGGTCAAAATTAACCCATACAGAGAATATCCTACACAGAACAATGAAACAAAGCATCTGATGAGAGGAACTGAGTACAATATATTTATATAATATTTTATGTCATTTTGTGACCAGCCGTTAGTAAATTGTGTGATAAACCACAGAAATTCCCAAAATAGCACATGGGTACAATTGATTTCCTCACACCTTGGACAGCAAAGGAACACACAGTAAGCATTTGGTGGGCTAGACCACTCAGCTATGAGGGCTGTCCATATTATTGTTTAATCACAGTCAGTGGATTTGCCAATTATCAACTCATTGTGATAAATGTGCATAAGCCAGACAAAGCGGTCAAATTCTAATAATTCAATTTCTTAACTCCCTTTTCTACCAAGTGTCATGTGAAGTCACCATTATAATCATGAAAATTTAGGCAAATCCTTCAAAATATATATTGTTTAATTAACTTCCATTCCCATCAATTGGTTATCAGATGTCACCTTTGTGATCAAGATTATCTAGACAAACCACACTTTAAAGAACAAAACTATTTCAACTCTCTTTTTCACCAGTTTGTCATCAGAAGACACCTTTGTAATCAAGATTATCTGAAAAAAAGGTGTTAAAATGAATAAAACTATTTCAACTCTTTTCCACCAATTTGTCATCAGAAGACACCGTTGTGATCAAGATTATCCAAACAAACCGCGCTAAAATGAATAAAACTATTTCAACTGTCTTTTTCACCAGTGTGTCATCAGAAGTCGTCTTTGTAGTCATCCCCCAGTTCCTTCAGCATCATCTCTTTGTATTTTTCATAAGTTCTAGGAGTCCATACTTGATCTGAATCTTCTAAATTCTCTTCATCTGTAGAGTCACCATCTGCACCTAAAACCAGAAAGGGGAGGATTTCAAGAGCATAAAAAACCTCAGTTTGTGAAGAAAGAGTGTTTATCATGAAGAGAAAAAAGAAAATTCCCATTGCTTTATTTCTAAGAAATCTGAAGCATTGACTTTAATCTAGCAATTGTGTACTCTATACCTATATGTTATACCTTAAAGTATTGAGGATGGAGTTCTTAATCGTTGACACAAACGTTTTATCTCTATCCATAAAAGAGTGGCATTGATAACTATTTTTACCTTTTCTCTATCATAGTTACTGACTCACCCTTTGGCAATCAGCAAAATGGAAGTTAGAAAAGACCAAATTGGGGCAACCTGTGCCTGCCACAACATATCTTAGATCCTTAACCTTAGATTTGTCTCCATCAATCATTTACTGCAAATTCAGAAAAGATTGTTATGTTAATTTTTTTTTTTTCGCGTTTAGCCTTGGACGCAAAATTAAAATCTGCAATGATTAGTTTTGCCACTATAAGTGTATAGCTGGCTCCCCATGTTGCGTCCAATTCGCAAAGTTAAAAAACACAAAAATCTATTTTCTTTAAATTCGCAAAATTTACTCCACACAATCCCTTCTGAATCTACAGTATTTTTTCATTCATTATTATTATTTTAGAGGGTGGGGAATGGAAGCATATTAGAGTCAATATTCTCAGTTGTTTTATCATTACCCTGTTTACTTACCTAATACACATCTAGAGTGAAGAAGACCAGACATCATTTGCACCTCATCATCAAAACCAACACAGCCATCTGTAAAAGAAAATGTGGCAATACCTGATATTAGCACAAAGTGTCAATTTCAAAGCATGGTGACTGGTCTTAAGTGGTCTATTGTCTTTTAGAACCTAAAAAGGAAATTCACTCTAATGACAATAAAAACGCCATACATTTGATGATGAGAATTAAAGACTAAAGTGCACACAACTAAAATTGATATTCAATGTGGTATGCAGATGTGTGGTCTAATTTATGGGTTAGCTTTTATCTATTAGCAGCTATTTCATCATTGGTTTTTAGAGGTTGTTGTACAAACAACAACCTATATTCAGTTCGCTTTTGTTGTCTTGCATTCCCGGGGGGGTCCTGGGAGCTGGTTGATGCATTTTCCCTATGTTGTCTTACATGGCATTTTTGGAAAATTCTAGGCGAATGATCTGGAGAGTGGGGTGTGGTGGGGTCGTTTTGTTTAATGTTTCTGTTAGAGTTGGGTGTGTAGTTTATAATGTTTGTTTCATTGTTTCTGTGGGTTGCCTAGTTTTTTTTTGGTGGATTTTTACGTGTTTATACATTACGTTTTCTTCACTCCAATACGATTCTGTAGCGCGTCTGGTCTGGTGGGGCGGCCGTTGGATGCGCATGCGTGGTGGATGCGCATGCGTGGGTTTTCTGCATATTTAATGCGATCGGCTAATCACGTGACAGCACCACGTGGTTTGTCTCTGGTGAATTATCCAATGAGCGGTCTCACTGCCTCATCGTCACACCGCGTGGTACTCTTTCCCGCGGTTTATTAACCAATGAGCGGCTATTTGTATTTCTTTTTGTACTATTTTACTCACGTGTTCATTCACGTATTTTTTACATTGGCTAGGTTACCCTCCGCCGTTTTGAATATCGGTTTTGCCGAAATTTGCACCCCGATTTCAAAGCTTTCGTTTGTGGCCATCTCTAACTCTAAAATTCTGAAACCAAAAGAATTAACAAGCCAAGTATCTATATTATTAAGATTAATTCTTTTGGTTTCGGAAAATCGAAAATATTTTGAGATATTTGTCAACACGCATCGATGGTGGCGTGAACATGGCGATGGGTCGGGTTTGACGAAATTTGCACCCCGATTTCAAAGCTTTCGTTTGTGGCCATCTCTAACTCTAAAATTCTGAAACCAAAAGAATTAACAAGCCAAGTATCTATATTATTAAGATTAATTCTTTTGGTTTCGGAAAATCGAAAATATTTTGAGATATTTGTCAACACGCATCGATGGTGGCGTGTTGACCACGGCGATTGGTACATTCTCAATGGTACCTCGCCGATTCCTGTCAATTTCATCAAGCTATCTCCCCCCGATCACAATATGACTACCTACCTGGATAGATGAGATCCTCATCTATCTGATTCAATCATTTTTTAAATTCAACTTCAGGTTGGAAGCGAAAAAATAGCTTTTCGCTACAACCGGAAGTTGATTTTTTTGATATAGCGAGATTAGGGCATTGATATGCATTGTGTGCATTTCACACAAAAAACATACTTTTCTGCGATCGGCTAATCACGTGACAGCACCACGTGGTTTGTCTCTGGTGAATTATCCAATGAGCGGTCTCACTGCCTCACCGTCACACCACGTGGTACTCTTTCCCGCGGTTTATTAACCAATGAGCGGCTATTTGTATTTCTCTTTGTACTATTTTACTTACGTGTTCATTCACGTATTTTTTACATTGGCTAGGTTACCCTCCGCCATTTTGAATATCGGTTTTGCCGAAATTTGCACCCCGATTTCAAAGCTTTCGTTTGTGGCCATCTCTAACTCTAAAATTCTGAAACCAAAAGAATTAACAAGCCAAGTATCTATATTATTAAGATTAATTCTTTTGGTTTCGGAAAATCGAAAATATTTTGAGATATTTGTCAACACGCATCGATGGTGGCGTGAACATGGCGATGGGTCGGGTTTGACGAAATTTGCACCCCGATTTCAAAGCTTTCGTTTGTGGCCATCTCTAACTCTAAAATTCTGAAACCAAAAGAATTAACAAGCCAAGTATCTATATTATTAAGATTAATTCTTTTGGTTTCGGAAAATCGAAAATATTTTGAGATATTTGTCAACACGCATCGATGGTGGCGTGTTGACCACGGCGATTAGTACATTCTCAATGGTACCTCGCCGATTCCTGTCAATTTCATCAAGCTATCTCCCCCCGATCACAATATGACTACCTACCTGGATAGATGAGATCCTCATCTATCTGATTCAATCATTTTTTTAATTCAACTTCAGGTTGGAAGCGAAAAAATAGCTTTTCGCTACAACCGGAAGTTGATTTTTTTGATATAGCGAGATAAGGGCATTGATATGCATTGTGTGCATTTCACACAAAAAACATACTTTTTTCAATAAATTGTCACGTCGCCGTTTCTGGGTCAAAATTTACAAATGGCCCATCAAAGTGTTCGCAACAAATAGGGCTTTTACCCTATTATCATAACTTGTTGCTTATATTTGTAATTTTTGAAAAAAAATGGCGACTTCGGAAAAAAAACGGCAAAAACGGCTTTTTGGAATGTTGATTTAGGAACCCTGGCGAAATTCTAAATTTACTTATTAATTTCGCCACTAAAACCGGAAAAAAAGTTTCAACTTCAAGAAAACAGACTCTAAATAATCCATCCTGCCCATTTGTGGATTTTCTTTGATCCCCACAATCGTAAGAAAACAACTTTGAAAAAAACGGAAGTAGTAAATATTTTTATCGCGATTTCAGCAGTCAGTATATATACCCTTCTCACCATGAGTGTAGTATGCAGTCCTGAAGTTAGCAGACCTTTAATCCTGCCATCCCTTCCGTTCTCACTGTTGTTGTATTTTAGATAAAGATATGATTTTAATTGTTTTGGGTGACAGGAAAAGTGTGTACTGTTATAATTTATTGGTCACAAACTTATAAGCCCAAAGAGCATGTAATGCGAATGCATGGGATGGCAGGGTTAATGGTCTGCATACTTCAGGATTGCATTTTCACTCATGGTGAGAAGGGTGTCAAGGGACATAACTGCAGGCAGCACTCATAGAAACTGGCTTCGACATCATACTGCATCTACACCAAAGAGCATCATAGGAACTTGATTCACCTGACAACCCAAAATAGTAAGCATACATTAAATTGAAATAAATACAAAAGTATCAATACAAAACTATCACTCAATATACAATTTTATAAAAACACATCCACAAAATATAGAAACCATGCAAATCTTCACTGTCCCTCAAACAAAACAATTACTGTTTAAAGAAGATATTGTGTCGGTGTGATAATATAAGATTGCATTTGGTGAGATATGTTTTGTGTTGATATTTTTGTGTTGCTTTGATGGTATGTATGACTCTAAATAATCCATCCTGCCCATTTGTGGATTTTTTTTGTTCCCCACAATCGTAAAAAAACAACTTTGAAAAAAACGGAAGTAGTAAATATTTTTATCGCGATTTCAGCAGTCAGTATATATACCCTTCTCACCATGAGTGTAGTATGCAGTCCTGAAGTTAGCAGACCTTTAACCCTGCCATCCCTTCCGTTCTCACTGTTGTTGTATTTTAGATAAAGATATGATTTTAATTGTTTTGGGTGACAGGAAAAGTGTGTACTGTCATAGAAACTGGCTTCGACATCATACTGCATCTACACCAAAGAGCATCATAGGAACTTGATTTACCTGACAACCCAAAATAGTAAGCATACATTAAATTGAAATAAATACAAAAGTATCAATACAAAACTATCACTCAATATACAATTTTATAAAAACACATACACAAAATATAGAAACCATGCAAATCTTCACTGTCCCTCAAACAAAACAATTACTGTTTAAAGAAGATATTGTGTCGGTGTGATAATATAAGATTGCATTTGGTGAGATATGTTTTGTGTTGATATTTTTGTGTTGCTTTGATGGTATGTATGATTATTTTTTCAGGTTGCATGGTGTAGGTGAAGTAGCAGACCTGAAGTATGCAGGCTTCTACCCTTTGATGCCGATGCCGGTCCCATACCCCTTCAACCCAGTGCTCGGGCCCAAGCAGCATCTCCCTGCATTTGTATCGCCCAAGATGCAAAACAAACGAAAATACTGATCAAAATAAAGGGAAAATTACAAAGTTTGTGTTTCTGATGTATTTTTTAACACTATTAGGTATGATAGAAAGATAAAGAAGTTCAAAGAATGGGAATTTTTTTTGAAATTGTTCTAGACTGATATTTAATGTACATTCACAAACTGGCTCTTATAGTTGTATTTCTTGGCACTATTAGGTGTGATAAAAAGATAAAGAAATTCAAAAATAGGGAAGTTTTTTTAAGTGCGGATTTAGATAGAAATCTTATGAAAAGTTTGGAAGATATGTGTTTCAGATGTATTTTTTGGCACTATTAGGTGTGATAAAAAGATAAAGAAGTTCAAATAAAAGGAAATTGTTTTAAATTGCTCCAAACTGATATTAATGTCTATTCACAAACTTGGTTTTTGATTAAAAAGGCTGTAAGTATCAT
The DNA here is from genome assembly GCA_963942565.1 of Maea johnstoni. Classification (NCBI taxonomy): domain Eukaryota; kingdom Metazoa; phylum Annelida; class Polychaeta; order Spionida; family Magelonidae; genus Maea; species Maea johnstoni. The sequence goes on along the minus strand of OZ012688.1, from coordinate 39,184,823 downwards.
CAGCAGCATTACAAGTGTGTATCAGTCTATTTTAGGTTTAAGTACAAAGTTATTGCATGCATATTGGGTTTCTGGTAGTGCTGGACCTGCTTTAGTGGCGGAAGATCATGGCCAGGGGCATATGTCCCTTAAGGGGCCATATGGTTGATATTTGTGCATGTTTGCATTCAGGCAGTGTTTGGCCATTTTCATGTAAAGGTAAGTCACGGACTAAAGTTCTTCAGGCAGCAGCATATTAGTTGTGGCAAGCATGCTGCTGGTGGGGTTTTGTTGGCTGTCATTTGCAGTGCTGGTTGTAGGCTTTTCCCATTCATGTTTGGTGATCTACTGGATTAGTGGTGGTGAGTTTGCCATAGTTTCTTGGATAGCTAGGAGTGGGTTATAGTTTTCGAAAATATTTGAGGGAGGGTTTTAGATAGAATTCTTTTGAAAAAATTGAGGGATATGTGTTTCAGTTGTATTTTTTGGCACTATTAGGTATGATAAAAAGATAAAGAATTTCAGTGGAAGGGAAATGTTTTAACTGTCCAGGTTTGGGGGTTTTGGAGCATTTTTCCAGGGAAAAAATTGAATAGTTTGTGTTTCTGATGTATTTATTGGCACTATTAGGTATGATAAAAAGATAAAGAAGTTCAAGAAAGTTGAATTTTTTTAAAAATGTTCTAAGCTGATATTTAATGTCCATTCACAAGCTTGGCTCTTATAGTTCATCATCAGGTAGCAAAATCACATAATCCAGGAACATATGCCCCTTAAGGGACCATAAGGTTGATCCTTGTGCATGTTTGCACTCAGGCAGTGTTTGGTCATTTTCATGTAAAGGTAAGTCACAGACTAATGTTCTTCAGGCAGCAGCAGGTAAGTTGTGGCAAGCATGCTATTGGTGGGGTTTTGTTGACTCTCATTTGCAGTGCAGGATGTGGGCTTTTCCCATTCATGTTTGGTGATCTACTGGATGAGTGATGGTGGGTTTGTCATAGTTTCTTGGATAGCTAGAAGTGGGTTATAATTTTGGGAAATATTTGGGGGAGGGTTTTAGATAGAATTCTTATGAAAAAATTGTAGGATATGTGTTTCAGATGTATTTTTTGGCACTATTAGGTATGATAGAAAGATAAAGAATTTAAGGAAAAAGGAAAATGTTTTAAAATGCTCCAAACATATATTTAATGTCCTTTCACAAAGTTGGCTCGTATATTTTTTCATCTGGTTGCAATATCACATGAACCAGGGGCATATGCCCCTAAAGGGTACATAAGGTTGATCCCTGTTCATGTTTGCTTTTAGGCAGTGTTTGGCCATCTTCATGTAAATGTTTTGTGTTACTTTGATGATATGTCAGATGTCAAATTTTTAACCCCGCCCCCCATCGCTCTCTTTTTCTGAAGTATGTGTGTTAAAATGTTCATGTTTATATTTGGCGGATAGGCTTAGTGATTAGTTTAGTTTGTCAAAAGTTGCATTTTATTTATGCGTGCTGAATTTTAGCTTATGATGAAATTTTTTATTCGCTGTTTAACTGTTGGTCTTTTTTAATATTTGAGAGCCGGCACTTATTTTAATGCATGGGCTTTGTTGTATATACTTAGCTTATGTGTTAACATTTTGTGTTGTGGGGGAGAGTCACAAGCCTCTGTTAAGGGGGAGTGGATTTTTGGCTGTTGGCAACATGTTTGATTTTGATGTGGTGTTATTTGCAGGCAGCCAGTCAGTTTGTTACATGCATCAGTGATTGACTTTAACATTTTCAGACAGGAGCAGATTTGGCTCCCAGGATTTTAAGTTTAGGGGCTATTAAATTCCTGTGCGGCCACCACGACGGTATGGTTTTGCCAGGGGTGCATTGTCCAGGTTTGGGGATCTTGGGGCATGCTCCCAGGGAAAAGTTTGAAAGGTTTGTGTTTCAGCTGTATTTTTTGGCACTATTAGGTATGATGAAAAGATAAAGAATTTCAAAAAAAGGAAAAGTTTTTAAAATGCTTTAAGCTGATATTTAATGTCCGTTCACAAACTTGGCTCCTATAATTCATCATCTGGTAGCAAAATCACATGGTTCAGGGGCATATGCCCTTTAAGGGACCATAAGGTTGATCCCTGTGCATGTTTGCATTCTGGCAGTGTTTGGCCATTTTCATGTAAGGGTAAGTCACGGACTAAAGTTCTTCAGGCAGCATTAAGTAAGTTGTGGCAAGCATGCTATTGGTGGGGTTTTGTTGACTGTCATTTGCAGTGCAGGATGTGGGCTTTTCCCGTTCATGTTTGGTGATCTACTGGATAGGTGATGGTGGGTGGTGAGTTTGTCAAAGTTTCTGGATAGCTAGAAGTGGGTTATAGTTTTGGAAAATATTTGAGGGAGGGTTTTAGATAGAAATCTTATGAAAAATTTGAAAGATATGTGTTTCAGATGTATTTTTTGGCACTATTAGGTATGATAAAAAGATAAAGAATTTCATAAAAAAGGAAAATGTTTTATAGTGCTCCAAACTGATATTAATGTCTATTCACAAACTTGGTTTTTGATTAAAAAGTCTGTAAGTATCATCAGCAGCATTACAAGTGTGTATCAGTCTGTAACCACTAACGAAAAAACACAAAAATCAGAAAAATTTCAAAATAGCAAAATATTAAAAAAACAAAAAATTGCAAATGATTAACTACAAAAAGACATACAAGGAATCAACCTCTTGACGCCACTGGCGTCTATCTTGTTACCTATTTAAGTTCCTTTTTTTAAAGATAATTTGATTATTGATCATTAAGCAACTATAAACTAGAGAATGGTTTGGTAATATATTCATAGTTCTTAACCAGTTAACTAATAGTTTGTTCACGAAAAACATCAGGAGAAATCTGACAGTGGCGACTTACAAGTGTTAACCCTTCCAATGCTGAGGCTACTTTTGTCCAAAGCACAAGGACACAAAGATTTTTGAAAACCATCTAAACCCTATCATGTTGGTATTCATTGGATAGCTCTCACTTAGAACCCTCATATGAGTACCAATGTGTCAGGGTTTCAGTAAATTTTCATGTTTTTGCATCATTTTGTAATGGCAAAATTACCCACCAGGATTTAAAAAAAGATTCATCCCTTATATCACATACCTTCACCATACATATACTCCGCATTCTCATTCTCTATGAAGCGTGGATCCTCATCCGGGTAGTCGTTCCTCCAGTTGTCCTCCTCATTACTGTCCTCATCATCATCATACACCTCACACTCCTCATCCCTATAATCATGGAACTGCAGCTCCTCCCCCAGAGCCTCCACGGTCAGGATGTTCTCCAGGAGTCTGAAGTCAAACTCCTGGCTGTTTGTAAAGTACAAGTCGTATACGTAGCCCTGGGAGTGCTCTTGGACCTTTTTCCTGACCATGGGCACATTATTGCAGGTGACTGTCTCCTGCATGGGTTCAGCGTTGGGAGATTTGTGCTCTTCTTCACTCTGAAAGAATTTAAAACATCATACATGTATTCAATTAACCCTTCCAATGCTGAGGCTGCTTTCGTCAAAAGCACAAGGAGGCAAAGATCTTTGAAAATCATCTAAACCCTGTCATGGTGGTATTTATTAGATAGCTCTCACTGAGTACTCTTAGATGAGTACCCATGTGCCAGGGTTTCAGTCATCTTTCCATTTTTTGCCTCATTTTGTATTGGCCAAATTAGCCACCAGCAGCTTAAAGTGTAAGTTCACCTTCAAAATTAAAAAAAATATGTTGTAGAGCTCCATCTCACCTTTCATAGGACACCTTGATTACAATTGTACTCAGAACATAAACTGAGATAATACCCTTTAAAGGTAGCTTTATGGGGGCTGCCATGTTTGTTTAGAGGGACCCTAATTAGTGATGCTAATTAGATGTGTGTGATGCAGTGCTGTGACATCCTCAGAGGCTCAGTCAGTGAGATATGACAGCTAAGAGAAGGAGCTTAGAAGCTAGCTCCAGGTGACAGCTCCAAACCAGAGCACAAAGATGGTGAATTGTCAAGCTTTTGGATGCAACAATGATTCTAGAAAAGGAGGTTTTCCATATCTGCCTGTAAATCCACTAAGAATGAGGCACACAAATAGATGTTGTCCCCACGAATGTCTCTGCTTAAATGAATAAAATCCTTTACCTGTTGTAAATGAGTAATCAAGTTAATAGCTATTATGAATTAGTATTAAAATACCAATATTACAGTACAATTAGTAGGTGGTTTCTTGGCTTTCTGGTTTCATAATTGTAATTCATTTGCTTGTGGTTTCCTAACAGTAGCTAGCCTGACTGCAATTTGTAGTAGCTGTGCCCAGAGGATGTGTATTGCAGTTAATCTCCTGGGTATAAAGCTTAGGATACCAGAGTACATTGAATTCCTTTGAGAATAATGTGTATTGCAGTCAATTCCTTAGAGGCTAACGCTGACAATACACTCACAGCTTACAAATTGAAAACTTTCATCACAAGATTACAGTGTCTGAACATTGTAGGAAATAGTAAATGCCAGTCTATTTTATAAACAGGTAGAATTTCTTGAGCCCTAAAGCTCATCCATAACCCTTTTACTACAGGTCTCTTTCCCTCATTGCTTTTGCCAAACAGAACCTGGTATACCTCTAGAATAGACAGGTACACACTGAGACACAGTGCCTCTGTTTGTTGTCTGATACACCACTTTCCTCTTTGCAAATCATATACTTATAAGAGCATGTGCTAGTGTATTCAGTTCTGTAGAGCTCCAGAGCTCCAGCCTGCATGTAGCAGTGTGATGTCACTTCCTGTCTCTGATAAGCTCCAAGATGGTGCCTCCATGAACCAGCTGAGGCAGTGAATTTGCTGCATTTTGCAAGATACAAACTTGAATATCTCAGTCAATTTGCGGAGTACAATTATAATCAAGGTGTCCTGAGAAAGGTGACATTGAGCTCTACAACATATCTTTTTTAATTTTGAAGGTGAACTTACACTTTAAGGGTTAGAATAACTGGGTTGGGTTTCTTTTGGAAGAAACCTATTTCTTCCAGGACGGCGGAAATATTTTAAGAAACTATTTCAATGGTACTTCACATAAGACCTAGGAAAATGAATTACTTAGCATTTTATCATTTAGCTATTAAGTTAGCAAATTTTGTCAAGGGATTTATTACATATGAAAGTCATAATGTTCTAATTAGATATGAATGAATGATATTCAGTATCAGATATTCTCTCAGAGAATGCTTGAAATGTGAACATTCAAGCAACCTCAATCAAGCAAAACCATGTGTGTGTGTTTGAGTGTGTGTATGTATGTAACTATGTATGCATGTATATATGTATGTATGCATGTATGTAGGTATGTCCACATGCACAAAAGTATGCATTATGTATGTTCCCATTACTGAACAGGTCACAGCTCAATTTCAAACAGGGTGCAAGTATATATAAACCTACCTGATCTGAACTTGTATTTTCCTTGGCAGCCTCTTTTTCAGGTTCCACATCATACAGACAGAATACTTTGGATGATGCACCATACTTTTGGTCCTTAGCAATATCTGCATTATCATCAGGTTTATCCTCTGTATCAGGAGAATTTAGACTGTCCAAATTCAACGCCCTTCTACTGCATTTGGCCTGAAATCTGTTGGATTCTGCCTTAGATTTTTGACTGGATCTTGATTTAGATGCTATGTTAACTGCATGTTGTTTATATTCCTTTTCAAGTTTTTCTTTCCTTATAGCATCTCTAATTTGCTTGGAAACTTCAGTCTGAAAAGAGAACCATTAAAATAATACATTACACATACTTCAACTAAATGACATATTTTCAGAGACAGATGATACATATACATAGGTAAAGACAGGGTTTTAAAACAGGTTGTCCAAATACATTTGGGCATCCTAATTTTGAAGAAAGCTTATTAACATACAAACAAGCTTGAGATTACCAAAATGTATTTTATTCACATTTCGCTAAGTAGTTTTTCCTACAGTTCGTCTCTGAGTATCTTTTAATGGTCTAATTGTTTTCTAATTTGTATTTTTTATGTTGCAAATCGTAGTCAATAAAGGATATATATATTTAATCTGCCCATTGCCAACAGTTAAAACACACAAGATCGTATTGTTGGCAATTGGCAAATATTACAATGGGACCAAATGAGCAAAATCAATATTTAGCGGAGATGAGACAAAAAGTATGTTTATGCGTTAGTGCTCCTAAGATGTTTGCCATGTTTGGATATCAAACCCAAACTTTTTGTATCAAAAAAGAGGAAAAAACAGTCAGCCAAGCTTGGTTCAGACTGACTATAACGGCATCATTCAGCTGGCACCAGGTAAAGAATATTCGGACAATTCTAGTTCGTAACAGAATTGTTGTAACAATTCTGGTAAGCTAAGTCTTAGATGAAGACAAGAATGGATATATAGCAAGAGACCAATTACTTTATGCGCTATAGTGAAGGCCTGGACACGACAGGGGTTTCTGGAAATATTAGATTTACATTGTGTGGTGACGAAATCTCTTGGCAAAACTTGGGTACGAAATCCCCAGCACCGGTGCGCCAGCATCATCCGAGCATGTGCTACTTTTGGGGTATTGGTTGAGGCTAGGCTGTTCAGGTTGACCAAATGTAGTGATGACACATGATCGCCGCTACGTGGCGCACCATTCTGCCGAACGGCAAAATCACCGTTTGGAAAAATAATCATAAAAAATACTTACCAGCGTTGTTTGATCATAAAATTTGATATGGTGGTAGATTCCGATCTGATCTATCTAACTAGACAATCCGATTCAAGATCGGAGGTATATTGAGCGATCGGCGGCCATTCAAAGTGCGGACTTTTTTACCGCGACTCCACATTTGGACAGGGGATTCCCTGTCACATGATTGTATGCTGATTAAATATGCAGCATCTCATTACTGAAGTAGTTCATGACGTCATTTCGAAAGAAAAGGACTTCAAGAACATGTCTGGCGACTTGCTGGCATTCTTAATAAAAAATCAACTTTTCTGTGAGTAGATCTTTAAACAGGTACTTTGAATGGGTAGTTAAATAAGTTAGGAAGAGGGGGGACAACTAAAGACAAGTGATTTTGATATCTTTAAGATGTTTTCTGCATGTTTGTACCAGTTCCTGACCACTGGGCACCAGCGCAAATGAGCGCCAGGTGTTTCAAAACTTGGGTGGTCTGGCTGTGATTCAGAGGAGCTACATCCGGGCACTTAGTGATTTTCCAAGCATACCTGTCAATGATGAAATGAGCATTCCAGGTGGTACACTTCAGTTTTGGGAGTATATGTATTTCAATTATCACTTCTTAGATTATTTTCCTGTAGTTAATAAATGTTTCATTACTTTTTAACTTGTAAATGAGGATTTAATAATTTATTATTGGTATTTATATGAAAAATACATGGGAAAAACCTGGAGTCCTATTGTATATTATTTTCTGATTCCTATTGCCAGTGGTACAGTTTTGGGCTTAGATAATTAGTCTTCCATGTCAAAATATTAGGTATAGAATGACCACATTGCCCTTATTCTTATTCTTAGCTAAAAAGAGGTTGTGTTTGGGGGAATCCTAGCAACTCAAGTTTTTTGGTCCTACTCAAATTCTTTTTGGCAAAATGCAGGTTGGGAAGTGCATTTTACATGTCTACTTCAGGTAAATTAGTTTATCTAGCATACATATATTCTTGCTATAATATTACATTCCCCCTTAACTTATTTTCCGACGCAAAAATATCTTGCACATTACACATTTCTACCTTCCTTAAATCATGTAAAAAGATTCTGTATCAACAAACCCTACACCATTTCACCTGTGCTACCCAAACACAACTACTTCTTTTCTTTAGGCCCTATGCACCAAATTAGTTTGTATTGGAGAACTCCTGCTTGGCCCCTGCTATTTTTCAATTGTGAAGGCTCTCAATAGGTTACCCCACAATCATGGTTTACGCTCATCCATTCTCCATAGCATAGCGGCACAATTCATGAATTACAGGTGAACTTGGATATGACGGACTCAATGGGACCAGAGAAATACATCCCCTTGAACCGCAACGCCATAGGCACAGCATGCTAGTACCTAGGGTATGTGCGCCTCGGGTTACGCGGTGTAGCCTTGGTCACATGATCTGATCTGTGCAATTAGCATGCAGCATCCTTTCTAGGTCAGATAGTTGCCAAGGAGATGGGAGGCAGCGACATTTGAGGATGCAAGCACAGTACCCACTCCCTGTCTACTACTCTCAGATGGGACCAGGAAAATTGGTCCGTCATATGCAAAATCCGTCGTATACATATGATGAATACTTGATATGCATCGGACTGGGACCAAGCATATCGTCCGTCATATGCGATAATCCGTCGTACAGTGGTCCATCGTATCCAAGTTCACCTGTAGTAGAATATCCTAATGTTCTCATGCTGAGCTATAGGTTTGATGTTCCATAATTTTCCAGATAATCTGGCAGACCAGCTTACATGATGTGTTCAACAGCTAGTGTCCCTATTGGCAGCCCATCACGTATGAACACAGGTGTTCCATCGTGCACCCAGATGTGCCCAGATGTTGACCATGGTTGCACCCAACAGAGCTCCTCTGGGATGTTGTGTTCTTCTGCAGGCGCTATGTCATCAGCTTTTGGCCCGATGAATTGTCCTCAAGCCTGTACATCAGCAGAATATTCTGGAAGCCCATCAAATATGAACACAGGTGTTCCATCATGCACCGAGATGTGCCTAGATCTTGACCATGGTTGCACCCCTCAGAGCTCCTCCGGGGTGTCGTGTTCTTCTGCAGGCACTCCATCAACACTGTGCATTGATATTGGAAGTGTGATTGACCATGAAGAAACCAATGGTTTGCCAGCTACGATAGACTGGTTAATGATCAATAGGCCAGATGCAACATCAAATAAGGATGCCATCCGGAAATCCATCCAGAGACTGCTAACAAGATATAAAAACTTGAAAAAAAGCAAATCACGGGCTGATGGACAGAAGGCTCTGACAGAATTCAGATCCACAGAATTTCCATACCCAAAAGCACGAGATCTTGATTCAGATGGACCAAAAAAATCTGGAAGCCGTATGACAGCTTCCTTCACAATTGGCAAAAATCTTGAGCAGGCAATTGAGCAGTACCAAAGTATTGCACACCACTTTGCAAAAGAAAATGTGACACTGAAAAGCAGCCTGCAAGAAACAGAAAACAAAGTAAAAGATCGTGAAGTGCTATCCTTGGAATTAAAGTGCCAGGATACAAAACTGAAAAATGTCACAAACTTACTGAGAGCAAAGGATTTGGAAAGTAGTGAGAAACAGAAAGTAATTAATGAACAAAATAGCACCATCAGCAATATTGCCACTGACAATGAGACATTGACATCACGTCTAAATAGAAAAGAGGCAATGCTCAAAAGAACAAGACAGAGGGAACAACATCACAGGGCCAAGTCCCTAAAGTTGGATGAGTCATGTGGAAAAAAATCTGAGGATGTTGAGAGAGTGAATGAACTGTTACTTGCTTCTGAGGAAAAAGTGCAGCAACTACAAAATCTGATAATAGAGATGGGTGATGAAATGAAAACCCTGCAAGAACAGGTAGCTGAGTTAGAGAGGGAGGAAGTGAACACCCTTGAAGCAGATGGGAAAACTTACAATGCAGACACCCAGAAATGTGTGTACCAATTATTACAGCATCATGTTGGCTCCACTCAGATTGGGCCTGTCATTGGGGCGGTATTGAAGTTAGCAAATAAAACCGCAACATCGCTACCATGCAAAAGTTCAGTGAATAATATGAATGTGCAAAGACTTGTAGTATCACAAAAACAACTTGCAGAAGAGTTTTCCTCAAAGAAGAATACAACTCATTATACTGACGAAACAAGCAAATTTGGGGAAAAATACATGGGGTATCACGGAAGCGATGACTCTGGGCGCTTTTGGGTGTTAGGTCTTCGAGACATTTCCACGAAGTCTGCTTCAGATACACTAGATACTTTCAAACAAGTCTTAAATGATATTGAGACTTACGCTGAAAATGCAACGACGCCTGTTGCAAAGCAAATACTAGTAAATACAAAAAATCTTATGAGTGATAGGGCAGCTACAGAGGTTAAATATAACAGACTGTTTGAAGAACATCGTGCTGAAATATTACCCCAACTTATCGAAGGATAGGATCAGATGAGCATTGAGGAAAGGTCTTCAGTGGAGCATCTAAATGCATTCTTCTGTAATTTGCACACGCTTGTGCATGTTGCTGAAGCGACTTCAAAGTCCCTGAGTGAGGTTGAGAATGGCCATTTTCAGACCCCAGCAGGTGCAGCCAAAGCCGGTTTGGCTCTCAGTGGGGAACCAGGAACAATTCGTCTAACCAGGACTGCTGCAAAAGCATTTGCCATGGGAGCGGATGAGAAAAGTGGGTGTTTTGGTGAATTCAAAGTGTATGTTCGAGAATTCCTAAAGGAAAACAAAATGTTGTCAGTGCCACTTGTTCCACACCGTGGAAGTCGATTCAATATCCTATTTTTTAATGCTGCCAACATTTATTTCTTTCATGAAAAAATGCTGGCATACCTCAATGAGAGACGGGGACTAAACAGGCTCTTGCAGTCTGTGTTAGCAGATTTGAATGAACCCTTCTTTGTGGGCGGACTGAAAGCCTTAGGACTCATTAGCAAGCTTATAACAACTCCTTTTTGGAACTTGGTGGAAAGTAAGGAATTGCTCATGATGGACATGAATGTGCACTTCCTCGCACTAGTTAAGTATATTGAGGATGCAATTTTGAATTTGCAGGACTTCATGAGTTGGAAGCTTCTATACAGAGATACAGTTGTGGATGATAGAATTTTTGAGAAACTTATTTCGCCTTCTGAATTCGATGGTGACACAGAAATTATCCTTTCTGTCGTTCTGCCCACAATTTTGAAGAAGTTTGAGAGTGAACTGAAAGATTTTCTACCTGAAGGAGTGTATTCAAATCCTACAGAATCTATGAGAGAAGAGACCAAAAGTGCTTGTAAAACTAACAAATGGGCAGAAATGGTATTTGGTTATGCCGATCGTTTATTACGAGTAATGCCCAATTCGGGACACTTGGCGAAAGAAGCCTATACCATGTTTTGTTTGAATAAAACTCTTGACTGGGTTCTGAACAAATCTGTGGAAGAACAAAAAGTGATCCTGAGCAATGCCAGAAAAGAAGCTAGAAGTCTTAAAGCTGTTTACAGAGAAAGAAGGGAAGTTATACTTCAGAGGAGGAGACAAAAGCAAAAGGATGAAGCTGAAAGGTTGAAAGAATTGGCTCGAAAAAAGTCTGCGGAGAAAGAGAAAATGATCAATGACATTTTATTCTATACTTTGTGGCAATCAGAAGATGATATCAAGGAGGAGTTGAAATGTTGCAAAACCAATAAAGCCAAGGAAGAAGCATTAAAAGCTCAAATAAGGTTCAGAGAGAAGGTGCTTGATCAGAGCTCCTTTTGTGACAAAAAACTCTTTGTGTTTTCCATGAAGAAAGAGAATGGAAATGGACGCAAAAATTTGACATGGGAGCAACTTGCTGAGAATCTCTCACAGCTACTTTCAAAAGCAGGATCAAAAAAACCAAACAATGATCTCCTAGAAAAGGCACAAATCTTTCATGTTAGAAGAATCAAAATGAAATTTGCTGAGAATGAATATATTGGAAAAGTTACGGGCACTGTTCCAGGTTATCCCAATTGGATCAACGTCAAATTCGAGGGTGATGGAGCCACCTACACTCTACATGAAGATTTGGAGAACGGGGATGTGGAAATCTTAACTGATTAAGGCATGTATCTCTATTTCTGTTAGAAATGGATCCAGCCTCAAATTTAGTATGAAAATTGGTCCATTAGTCATCTGGGTTGGTTTGTCCATGAAAATATTGATGATATTTGGACGTCTGAAGCTGATAATTTTTTTATGAGGCCAGGGTCACCTTATGCCATCATATATGTTTTATTTGTGCCCTTAATGAAGGTTTCAATATAAAAGGAAGATTTATTTGACATTATAAGCCCTGTTAGGCCTCAAAACTAGTGGTTTTTAGGGGGTACCCCTACCGAAAAATCGGCAGGTCTGTTTCCACATTTTTCATCTTTCCACCCCCCCTAAAGTCACATATGAGTATTTTTTCTCACTGTTTTTGCCATTTTTGAAAAGAGCACAGTTAGAGCTTTCATTTGATGTATCATATGTTGGGATTGTGCGAAATTTTGAAAATCATGTGTCATCACTACCAAATGGTTTCATATCAACGTTTTTATTCATCTAAGACAAGGTGTAAGATAATTGTATATTCAGACAATTCTGGTACATACCAGAATTGAACAATACTCGACATGTGATAAACAATTCTGGTACGTTCCATAATTGTACAATTCTGGTACGTACCAAAATTGTACAATTCTGGTACGTAGCGAAATTGGGTTAGTAAAGTGAAAGATGACCAGTTTATTTACAAAAACAAATTCTAAATAATTGCAATTTGAGAATCTGAGACAGTGTCACCAGGAATTACCTTGTCCTGAACAGTTCCTGCAAATCGCAGAGTACTCTTAATGGCCTTATCTTCCTCGGTGGCTTCAGCTGACTCTTTCTGCTCACACCTCTGTCTTTTACAGTGAAGCACTAAAGCTTCAGCAGGATCCTCGCCGATCTTTCTCTTAACGCGCACTATCGCAGCCATGCTTCCCTGTTCCTGAAATACACTGAGCTTTACGTCACAACTACACAAAAATGGATGACGTCATCTACGGGATTCCCTTTCCGGGATTCCCCGCGGGTTTCCCCATGGCCCACACACAGCACAGGGCAACGTGTATATTTGGGTAGACCAAATTAAAATATCTATTTAGGCAAATCAATTCAACCGTCATTCTCGTTGTGTATAACAAATGAGGAACTGTTAGGGCTATCCTTCTGAAGACGAACTATTTTTTAAGTCTACTATATTTTTCTTGACGTTTGGTAACAGATTCAGCTGAATATTAAAATGATGGTTATCAATAATGTATATCAATGATGAACACATGCAATGATAAAAATATAGACATTTTGTCACGTAAAATAAATGGACCAAGAACATTTTTTTTTTACTTATCTCACAAGTAAATTGAAAGTGATGACTGAAGATCCAATGCAATTTGCCTTGACCGTTTCATCCTCAAAATAGCATTCAAATTCCTAAAAGAGGTTCTGGAAACTATTAGACAAGGCCATAGCATATGGATGGAATAATAATAATAATAATGATAATAATAATAATAATAATAATAATAATAATAATGATAATAATGATAATAATAATAATGATAATAATTATAATGATGATGATGATGATGATAGAAGTAGTAGTAGTAATTGTAGTAGTAGTAGTAGTAGTAGTAGTAGTAGTAGTTGTAGTAGTTTAATGACTAGTACATGGAGGATGGCATATATACTATTACCTTTATTAGTTCCACTTTGTACAAACACAATGAGTATTAACAGTGTTACTGTGTTAACGCCCCGTCACTGGTGTTTTTGTTGTAAAATTCAATGATTCTATGTACAATGATAGATGCTAATATTTTTTCAGTTGGAACCATTGGATATTAACTAATTTATATAGAGTAAATTTATAAATGGCTAAAGTACTAAAGAGCATGTGTGACTGTCAGAAAAAAATATTCCAACGTATTTTCCGAAAACATGCAAATATTTTACGCACGTTTTTGAAAAAAGTGTTGGAACAAAATTGAAATTTTTATGCCTGTCACATATGCTCTTTCGTACTCCCCTAGCGTTAGAAATATATGACACCACTGGTGTTATATATTCATGATAGTGACATGATAGTGACAGAACTTACCTAATGGGATAAGGGCGGCCACGCTATGATATATTTGCAATCCACGCAGACTTTCCCTTAAATTCCAAACTCTTTCGTTCCTAATTGCATTCAAGAAGCGTTGATATCAAACTGACGTTAAAAAGCGCAGTTAAAAATCGGGACATCGTCAATTTGTAAACGAAAAAAAGATACCTTTGATTAGTACATCTGTATATTTGTATCGTACTCATGTAGCAAAAATGTATCAATACCAGTGACAATATAAGTCTTGATTTGAAATAATGTATCACCTGTTGTTAAAAGTAAGTCACATTGGAAGAGTACTGACACATCGTTCTAGAGAATTTTCGACTTTTACTTTTCTGGCAACTTTGGGAGCTTAAGTATCCAAGAACCTAAAGATTAAAGAATCTTTCTCTCTCTCTCTCTCTTAGAGACATTCCAGTTTGGTCTAGAGATGTCTATATTAGGAGCCCTGTAACAGTTCTGAAATGCTTGAATGGCAAGTTGTCAAACCTTGACAACTTCTAGGAAAAATGCTCCGACTTTCAGACCCGTCACCAATAGTTATTTTTTCCAAAAAGACTACTTCAATGATTTTGACTTTTTAAAGGACCACCCCACCAATGTCTTTTTTAAATATGGACCCCATATACATTTTTACCTCACCTACAATCATGTTTCAAAAGGACTCCACCTACAACCATTTTGAAAGGACCACCCCACCAATGTTTTGTTTAAATATGGACCCCATATACATTTTTACCCCGCATACAATTGCATTGATTTTTTTTCAAACGGACTCCACCTACATTAATTTTGAATTTTGGAAGGACTCCCATCATTTTTAAAATCCCCGTATACATCCTTTTATTGAATGTAATGTGAGCCTCCCAGTCCTCTACCAGTCTACTCTACTCGTGTATTGGTATTTTTTTGTTAAATTTCAGAACATCTTCGGCAAATAAGTTGCCATGTTCATGACCGAACACAAAGTCATCAGTAGGCGACGAGTAGTTTTGTTCGCAGTTAATATGATTATGTACGTCCTTTCGGCGTTTTTTTGTATTTTTTGTGCTGACGTCTGATGACCACTCACTGACTCAGAATGCTCAGAAAAATAAAAATCTCTGTAGAACTGTAAAGTACAAAATTCTCATTTTGGGTATTACTAGAGAATGGTGTTGACTCTTAGGGATATCATCCCTTATTATGTATTTATATATCATTTATTATATATCTTTGTACGCTCATATAGTTATGAGATTCGATTTTGTGAATTTGCCTTTTGATGTCTATGGAGAATGAAAATCATGTTGCACATGTGTGCAATTTGAAATTTAAAATTATATATCGGCCAATCCTGTGCCACGCCCACTCCACTTGATAGGTTGTAAACAATCCCACGTGGTCGCCCGGCTTCAGGTCGTTCTCGTGCACGACTTCGCCGCGAGACTTCGAACCTGTCAGGATAGCAACAAGATGGCCACCGCTGAAGCTCATGAACCAAAGAGCACGGCCGATGAAGATCTTGAGCACCATTTGACCAAGACTGTCCTTAGTTTAGAGGAGATAGACGTCAATCTCTACAGGTATGCAGCTGGTATGTGGTTACACAAATGATAGCAATAACAAACTAAAGACTAAGCTGGTAAGACATGACCAGGACAGGCTAGTCAGGCTAGCCGCTTGCGCCTTGTTAGTCCGGCACAGAAAGCTGGATTTTGGGCTGAACCTTTTTTTTCATATATAGTTTTTTTTTCAATTGATTCTGGTAGCCAAGGGTACCCACTTTAAGAATCTGCCGGGTGCCGGGCTGGCACCCTTGGGCAATTTGAGATATTGACCCATCTTTGCCACCCCCCATGGTACAAGAAATGGACAAATTGGGCTTTCTCCAGTTGTGGTTAATCCAGATATTAAAATCTAAGAGACCTACAGACCCATTAAGCTACATAGGCTTGATTTAGATAGCAAATAGGTATATGTATGTATTTGAACATCCATAGGTACCTTTATTGCTGAGAACAGGGGTCCAAAAGTGGGTCATTTAGCTAGAATATACAAATTTTCACCAGTATTTTGCTAATATTTGAACAGCATTAAATCAGAATAAAAGAGTCTGTCACTATTCTTGTTCTAAATATGACTTATTCAGGTAGCAAATAAATTGATATTTGTGGTTGGCCAAAGTTAGGTGCCCGCTATGCTGAAAACAGGGGTCAAAAAGTAGGTCACTTAGCTAAAATGCACGATTTTTGCCTATAGTTTGAACAGCATTATATCGACTTATATATAACTTTCACCATTCAATTTCTAAATATGACTTATTTAGGTAACAAATAAATTGATATTTGTACTTGGACAACTGTAGTGACCCGCACTGCTAAATCCAGGGGTCAAGAATTATGTCACTTGGCTACAGTAAAATGTACCATTTTAGCCTGTATTTTGCTCGTTTTTGAACAGCGTTACACTGACTTATATATAACTTTCACTAATTTCGTTCTAAATATGACTTATTTAGGTAGCAAATAAATTAATAATTTTAGTTGGACAACTGAAGATACCTGCACTGCCGGGAACAGGGGTCAGAAAATAGGTCACTTAGCTAAAATGTACTATTTTCGCCTGCATTTTGCTATTTTTGAAAAGCATTACATTGACTTATGAAAGATTTTCACTATTCAAGTTTTAAATATGACTTATGTAGAAAGGAAATAAATTGATAATTGTAGTTGGACAACTGTAGGTGTAGGTACCCACACTGCTGAGAACAGGGGTCAGAAAGTATGTCACTTAGCTAAATATATATAAGACTTTCACTATTCCAGTTCTCATATTACTCATTTTGGTAGCAAATAGATTGATAAGGGTAATTAGACAACTGTAGGTACATGTACTGGTGGTAGCAGGGGTCTGAAAATAGGTCACTTAGCTAAAATATACGATTTTCGCATGCGTTTTACTCATGTGATTAGCTGATAAATTGTCATATCAACCCTTGGGCTGTTATGATAATTTGATAAGCTATGCAGGGTCTTGGCCGATATTTGGAAACAGGGTGTCCAAATAGAGGTTTCATAGACTTTTGCGTGTCCAAAGTGTGGTACAAAATAAATACTACTTGTAATAAATGTACTATCTTTTTTGATTTCTTGCATATTGGTGCTGCCACCTTTATGTCAAATACTTCTTTACATTTAAGACCAGTTTAGGGTCAAAGGTCAGCCTCCTTCTGGGGTAACTCAGGGCTATTTATACCTGAGTGACCTGTCCAGGGCACATTTTCCACAGACTGGACAGGGTGTGAACATGGTGGCTGAATATATGACACTGCAGAATACATGTGACTTAAGAAGCCAAAGAGGTAAGCCAATTATATGACAAGTGTATTTAATAAGTGAGACAGTTTCTTTTGACTTGTTAGATAGTAGACTATTTGAGCATGAGCTTATTTAGTTGAAGAATTGTATAATGAAACTTGTCTTAGATAGTAGACTTTTTAGGCATAGGCTTATTTAGTTGAAGAATTGTATAATGAAACTTGTTTTAGATAGTAGACTTTTTAGGCATAGGCTTATTTAGTTGAAGAATTATATGTATGAGACTTGTCATTAAAGGAAGTTAGAAATTTGATGTATTGACTGTAAATGAATGTAAACCATGTGTTTAGAAATGTGTTATTTGTTTTTTCTAGTTTTCACGGAGATTCAATAAACAACGACTGCTCCTGTAGAAACCTTTGTGCCTTTGTGTTATTCAACTGGTCAGCTGCAACCTAAAAAGACGGCTACCGTTACAGTGAAAACTCTGGTGAATATACGGACTGAAGTCAAGAAACCTGCAAGGTTACAGACACCAGATACTGACATTTCTTCATGTCAATTCTATCAGCCTCCTCTGTCCTGCTCTATGAGAACCTGTCTTCATGTGGTCTACATGTCTACAGCGACAAAGAAAGAATACTGGTATGTGCTATTACTGAACAATTGATACAACATTGCTAGAAGTCAAATAGATGTCAATGCTGCAGAGCCTCAACGATTGACAATTGTGAAAGACTTTCTAGATGTTTCTGAACTGTATGCAGCCTAGTGTTCAAGGAATGGGTTTGATGAAACTTGTTATTCTGACATGTGTTTCATGTTTTGTACTTGTCGCTGCCGACGCCCATGAACAGGACTGCTCTCATCCTATTAGATATAACTATAGTGGTTTTGTCAATTCAAGTGTGAAAGCTATATCCAACATGAATGTGCCTACATCTATAAGCGACGCCACTCTTTCTGACAGTGCAACAGGTGGCGCCACTGTTCGGAGCAGTTCGAGAGACAGAACCTTTACTGATAAAGGTATCCATTGGCAAGAAACCCAAAAGCTACAACTCTTCCGAACTTCAATTTCCACATGGCGTCGTAAAGCAGGGAGAGTTCAAAGATTGTTGTCAGACTCTGTAGATACCTCTCAACTGAAACTTGAGCGTAATGCTTTAGAGAATGCCATGCGTGATGTAGAAAGTACTTATAAGAATTTGGATGAAGTGTTATCACAAATAGATAAGAAAGGTGAAGAGTTTGACAATTATGACAAGGTTGAACGCGATAATCATGATATCTTGAGAAGGGTTTCAGAGTGTATACGAGAACTCGATGGAAGTGACGCAAGTTCTAGAATTTCAGGAAAATCATCTCACAGTAAATGTTCAGAAAGGTCACGTTCATCTCGTACGTCAAATGCTTCTAAGAAGGCAGAAGCTGCTGCAGAGGCAGCAGCCCTAAGAACAGAACTGAAATATATTGATCATGAAGCAAAGCAAAAAGCTGACCTTAAGAAATTACAAACTATGAAAATGTTAGATATGGCTGAAGCTAAGGTAGAAGCTATTGCAAAGGTAGAAATGGAAGACATTCCTTTCAGTTTACATAACATTCCTGATGAAAGTGGTAAATATGTTGAAGATTATGTGCGGTCCAATGTCATCTCTGAGAACCCAGTCAGTCATACTTTTTCAACTTCAAATGCTACTTTGCCTGTTGCTACTGATATCACTGCTACCATACCACATGCTACTCTGCCAGTTGCTACTGATGTCACTGCTACTTTGCCAAATGTTACTAGACTATCTGATTCTTTGCCTACAGCTACTGATGCTAACGCTACCCTTGCTCATGCTATATCCACTATTCCTGATATTCAGAGGGGTCCCTTGGGTCCCTCCAAAGGGTTGTATACGCTTCTAAATCCATGTGTAGATGCCTTCGTCCCTAAACCAGGTCCCTTACCTCCACCTATTGGTACAAACACCCATAGTACATGGATGTTCCCAGGGCCAATTCCAGCTCCTATGCCAACAACAATGCCTACTCAGTTCTCACAGGTTGATCAAAATATACATTTAATGAATTTTGCTAAATCCTTCGCTGAGCAGGTTAACCTGAATAGACTCCCTCTTCCAGAACCTAGCATTTTTGAAGGTGATCCTCTTAAGTATCCAGGATGGAAGAGTGCCTTTGAATCTCTTATAGACCATAGAGGCATTCCGTATTCAGAGCGGGTTCACTACCTAAAAAAGTATGTAGGTGGCGCTGCTAAAGAGGCCATAGAAGGCTACTTTCTACTCAATACTAGTGATTCATATGAAGAAGCTAAAAAGCTTTTAGAAGAGAGATATGGGGACCAGTTTGTTGTAACAAATGCGTTCAGGGAAAAGTTAGATGATTGGCCAAAAATTCAAGCACGTAATGGTCTGGCGTTGAGGAAATTTTCAGATTTTCTCCGTCAATGCGAAACAGCTATGACAATCACAGGCGGCTTGAGTATTTTGAATGATAACCGCGAAAATCGAAAGATGTTGTCCAAACTCCCTGATTGGCTGATTTCTCGCTGGGCACGTATTGTCGCAGACTGGAAAGAACGTGGGATGGGGTTTCCTCCTTTCAGTGAGTTCAGGAAATACATTGTGAAAGAGGCAAATATTGCCTGTGACCCTATAACATCCCTCCAATCATTCAAGCCAGTTCAGGTCAATAATCCGAGGGTTTTGAAACCTAGAAATACTCCAGGCGCTCACTCATTTCTCACTGAAGTAAGCAACATCAATGATGACAAATGTGTTTTTTGCAAGAATTTACACAATATTGATGATTGTAAGTCCTTTGCATCCAAAAAGGTAGAGGAATGCAGAGATTTCGCTAGAGCCAATGGCCTATGCTTCGGCTGTCTAAAGAAAGGCCATAGAGTATATGCATGTCGAAATCGTCTCACATGCAAAATATGTTCAAAGAGACATCCAACTGCGTTGCACCTTGAGCTTCCTTCATTTTACACTAAATCAGAAGTGAAGCAAACTAACAGCAAAACAGTGCAAGATGATTTATCAGAGGATAGCACCCTACTGAAAGGTGTTCAGACTGGGGTCAGTCATCTCAATGAATCAAATGGTGCCAGTCTGAGCTCTCTAGTGGTCCCTGTGTGGATATCCCACCAGGATGAACCAGAGAGAGAAATACTGATTTATGCCCTATTAGATACACAATCAGATACAACCTTTGTGTTAGATAAGACTAGTGATTCCCTTGGGATAAAAGGGTCTAAAACAAAGCTACTCCTGTCTACTATGTCTAATAAAAACCAGCTGATAGATACTCGTAGAGTGAAAGGTTTACAAGTGAGAGGTTATGATAGTTCCCTAACAATCCCTCTTCCTACTGCCTTTACAAGGAGTGGTATACCAGTGAACAGGTCTCACATTCCCAGTCCTCAAATGGCTGAACAATGGCCACATCTAAACCAGATCGCAGACAAGATCATGCCTGTTAGTAACTGCGATGTAGGTCTCTTGATAGGTTATAACTGTCCTAGGGCTCTGGTGCCTAGAGAGGTTATACCGCCTACTGACAGAGAACCCTATGCCCAAAGAACAGATCTAGGGTGGGGAATCATAGGTATCATTAATCCAAATGATATAGATGCCAGTGACTGTGATCTCATAGGAGTGAGTCATCGTGTAGTGACTTGTGAGGTGAACTCACCTCCTCTATCTGAAACCCATGGGTATAGAAATAACTTACAAATCTGTTTCAATACTTCAATCAAAGAAGTTATAGACCCTATGCAGATAACACAGATGATGGATCTTGAATTCAATGAGAAGCACACTAGTGAGGCATGTGAGGTACCTTACTCGCAAAATGATCTAAATTTTGTCACTCAATTGAAAGATGGTGTACATCAGCTTGACGATGGACATTATCAGATGCCGCTACCCTTTAAGCATCAGAATCCTCATTTGCATAACAACAAATCATTGGCATTACATCGGTTAAACCAACTGAAGCGAAGGTTGAAATCTGATTCAAACTACGCCACTGACTATGCTATATTTATGCAAGACATCATTGAAAAAGGGTATGCTGAAAAAATACCTGACAATGAATCACACCCTCAGGAAGGTTCGATAAATTACATACCACATCATGGAATTTATCACCCCAAAAAACCAGGCAAACTGCGCGTTGTATTCGATTGCAGCGCCACGTTTAAGGGGGAATCTTTGAATGACAAACTCCTGACAGGCCCAAACCTAACCAATGCGTTAGTGGGTGTTCTTTCCCGATTTAGACAAGAAAATATTGCATTCATTTGTGATATTGAAGCGATGTTTCACCAGTTTCGGGTGAACCCTGAACATCGCAACTACTTACGTTTCCTATGGTGGGAGAATGGGGATATCGATATCGAACCCTCAGAGTTTCGCATGTGTGTACATCTGTTTGGCGCAGGTTCCTCACCAGGGTGCGCCAATTTTGGCCTCAAACAGATTGCATCTGATTACATGAAAGAATTTGGGGCTGATGTTAAACATTTTGTGCACAGAAACTTTTATGTAGACGACGGCTTAAAATCCGTTCCCACTGTAGATGAAGCCACTGATCTGATTTTAAGAACACAGAACCTTTGTAAGAAAGGTGCTGTAAGACTTCACAAGTTTATTTCCAATTCGAAAGCTGTGATGCTTTCCATACCTTCCGAAGATCATGCGAAGGGAATGAAAGATTTGGATCTTGTTCATGACAGTTTACCGATAGAGAGGGCACTTGGAGTACACTGGTGTGTCGAAAGTGACACGTTCAGGTTCAGGATCACATTGAAGGATCAGCCTTTGACAAGGCGAGGCATTCTGTCAACAGTTAGTTCAGTGTACGATCCGCTTGGTTTTGTTGCTCCTGTAATACTAGTAGGCAAACAGATTCTCCAGCAAATGTGTGCAGATGGTCATGGTTGGGACAGTCCTCTACCAGATGAGCTAAAGTCCAGGTGGCAGCAATGGAGGACTGAATTGTTTGCACTCGAAAACCTGAGAATCAGGAGATGCTTCAAGCCCTCTGACTTCGGTGAAGTGAAATCGGTGGAGTTGCATTATTTCTCCGATGCAAGTACCAACGGTTATGGTCAATGCACTTACTTGCGTTTAAAAAATGATGAACAGCAAGTCCACTGTGCCCTTGTGATGGGCAAAGCTAGAGTTGTGCCATTAAAACCAACTACTGTGCCTCGTTTAGAGCTCACAGCTGCACTTCTCTCAGTTAAGATCCACACACTGCTCAAAAAAGAGCTAGAGTATGATAATGTGACAGAGACATTTTGGACAGATAGTCAAGTGGTACTTGGCTATATTAACAATGAAGCTAGACGCTTCCAGGTTTTTGTGGCTAATCGAATCCAACAAATTCGTAGTCAAACTGAACCTACTCAATGGAGACATATAAGAACAGCTGAAAATCCAGCTGATGAGGCATCTCGAGGCCTGACACCTAGGGAACTGGTTAGTGAGTCTAAGTGGTTAACAGGGCCAGACTTCCTTTGGGAGCAAGATATTCCACAAGTTCAGGCTCCTAATCAAGCTATTTCTCCAACTGATCCTGAATTGAAAAAGGCCCACTCATTTCTCTCACAGAAATCAGAGAAGTTGTCTCTAGAACCAGAACGATTAGACTGCTTCTCCAGTTGGTTTCGTGCTAAGAAAGCAATAGCACTTTGCTTGAGACTCAAGAAGAAATTGAGAGATAGTTTAAAGAAGAAAACAAGCCAAAGTGCTAGTGACAGCAAGTTGAGTGTTGATGAGCTCTGCCAGGCTGAATATGAGATTATAAAGATCGTTCAGAGGCATGCGTTTCAGGAAGAATTAGAGGTTCTTTCCTGTACTAGCTCAGACACAGAGAATGAGAGTAAGAGAACTCTAAAAAGGTCTAGTCCACTCTATAAGCTCAATGCTTTCCTAGATAAGGATAACATTTTGAGAGTAGGGGGTCGTCTTACTAAGTCAGATCTATCGTATCAGCAAAAACATCCCGTGATATTACCTAGGAAAAGTCATGTGACTGACCTTGTCATCAGATACTTTCATGACGAAGTACATCATCAGGGTCGTGGAATGACAGTGAATGAAATTCGGTCCCACGGTTATTGGATTTTAGGATGCAGCTCAGCAGTTGCTAGTGCCATTGCCAAATGTGTTCAATGTAGAAGGTTTCGTGGCAAGGTACAAGAGCAAAAGATGGCTGACTTACCTCATGATCGAATCCAATCAGCTCCACCCTTCACTTACAGTGGCGTAGACTTCTTTGGTCCGTGGATCATAAAAGAAGGCCGAAAGGAATCAAAACGCTATGGTGCTTTGTTTACATGCATGGCTTCACGAGCGATCCATATTGAGGTGGCCAACTCATTGAGCACAGACTCATTTCTCAATGCTCTGAGACGATTCCTTGCCATCCGTGGTCCCATAAGACAATTACGATGTGACCAAGGTACAAATTTTGTTGGGGCAAGGAATGAGCTAAATGCAGCTTTGAGTGAAATGAATCAAGGCCAGGTCAATGATTTCTTATTGAAAGAGAACTGTGACTACTTCAAATTTCAATTCAATGTCCCTTCCGCAAGTCATATGGGTGGGGTATGGGAGCGCCAGATTAGGACGGTTAGAAATGTACTCAATGGTATGATGGAACAAGCTGGTTCTCGTCTAAATGACGAATCATTGAGAACTTTGATGGCTGAAGTGACAGCTATAGTGAATAGTCGCCCCTTGACAGTCGAGAACCTTTACGATCCTAATTCACTGGAACCTATTACTCCTAACCATTTGCTGACGATGAAGTCGAAAGTCATCATGCCCCCACCTGGTAGTTTTGATGAAACAGATCTTTACGCTCGCAAAAGGTGGCGTCAAATCCAATACCTCTCTAATGTATTTTGGAATCGTTGGAGAAAAGAGTATTTAGTGAATCTTCAACAAAGACAAAAATGGGTAAGGCCCCGCCTTAATATCCAGGTAGGAGACATAGTGTTAGTGAAGAGTGAAGATTTGCCAAGAAATAGATGGCCACTAGCAAGAGTCGTAGATACCATGTGCAGTGACGATAAGAATGTGCGCAAGGTAAGGCTAGCAATCGGCAGCAAATCATTAGATAGCAAAGGCAAACAGACACTACCTGTCTCGTATCTAGAAAGACCTATACAGAAAACTGTCCTAATCCTTAAGAACCCTGAATGCCTTGACGAGGGGCCATAGATGTAATGGACGCGCAAAACTTGATACACATATAGACCACTGAATATTTGAATTGATCAGTTATTAAGACATTTGAGTTGATTACGAGAATTGTGTTTATTGTTTATTGAAATTTATTGTGGATTCTTTTTGTGTCAGAACTAAGTGAATACGTTACTGGCTCTGTATGGCTAATAAAGAAATAAGTTGCACTTATTTGAGGGGCCATGTAATAAATGTACTATCTTTTTTGATTTCTTGCATATTGGTGCTGCCACCTTTATGTCAAATACTTCTTTACATTTAAGACCAGTTTAGGGTCAAAGGTCAGCCTCCTTCTGGGGTAACTCAGGGCTATTTATACCTGAGTGACCTGTCCAGGGCACATTTTCCACAGACTGGACAGGGTGTGAACATGGTGGCTGAATATATGACACTGCAGAATACATGTGACTTAAGAAGCCAAAGAGGTAAGCCAATTATATGACAAGTGTATTTAATAAGTGAGACAGTTTCTTTTGACTTGTTAGATAGTAGACTATTTGAGCATGAGCTTATTTAGTTGAAGAATTGTATAATGAAACTTGTCTTAGATAGTAGACTTTTTAGGCATAGGCTTATTTAGTTGAAGAATTGTATAATGAAACTTGTTTTAGATAGTAGACTTTTTAGGCATAGGCTTATTTAGTTGAAGAATTATATGTATGAGACTTGTCATTAAAGGAAGTTAGAAATTTGATGTATTGACTGTAAATGAATGTAAACCATGTGTTTAGAAATGTGTTATTTGTTTTTTCTAGTTTTCACGGAGATTCAATAAACAACGACTGCTCCTGTAGAAACCTTTGTGCCTTTGTGTTATTCAACTGGTCAGCTGCAACCTAAAAAGACGGCTACCGTTACACTACTAATAAGATAGACCCTATACCTTTACAGATTTTGCTTTTTTAGGCCAGATACTGCTTTGTGTGTCTTATAAAAGTGACACTACAGCTTCTACATCTTCTATCTTCTAAGAAAAGTCATCTTCAGCAAATTCTGACCTAAAATTTTGGGTGTCCAAACTGTCAAAAAACAGTGTTCTGCGTGTCCAAATGACACGCTGGACGCATTACGGCTAAGCCCCTGAAGCTATGGCCTTCAGGCTTATAACAAATATCATAGCGCCCTCTGCAACATTCAATAAGGCTATACTATAGTATATTCCTTTTGTAATTTGAAGACATTGCTTTCCCACACAATGCAACTAGTGCAAAGACAAATGTTATTTAAGAAAAAAAAGAGTAAAACGCGGGCAAAAATCATTTTAGCTAAGAGACCAACTTTCTGATGCCTGTTCCCAGCAGTGCTGGCACCTACAGATGTCCAACTACAATTATCAATTTATTTGCTACGAAAATGAGTAACATTTCTTAGTAGAATAGTGAAAGTCTTATATAAGTCAATGTAATGCTGTTCAAAAAAGAGCAAAATGCAGGCGAAAATTGTACATTTTAGCTAAGTGACCTACTTTTAGACCTCTGTTCTCAGCATTGCGGGTACCTACAGTTGTCCAACTACAATTATCAATTTATTTTCTTCCTAAATGAGTCATATTTAAAACTAGAGTTATAGATAAGTTGATATAATGCTTTTCAAAAAGAGCAAAATGTAAGCGAAAATAGTACATATCAGCTAAGTGACCTAATTTCTGACCCCTGTTCCCGGCAGTGCAGGTTTCCTCAGTTGTCCAACTAAAATTCTTAATTCATTTGCTACCTAAATAAGTCATATTTAGAACGAAATTAGTGAAAGTTATATATAAATCAAGATAACGCTGTTCAAAAAAGAGCAAAATACAGGCTAAAATGGTACATTTTAGCGAGGTGACCTAATTCTTGACCCCTGTTCTTAGCACTGCGGGTACCTAAAATTGTCCAAGTACAAATATCCATTTATTTGGTACCTGAATAAGTCATATTTAAAAATTGAATGGTGAAAGTTTTATAAGTCAATATCATGCTGTTCAAATTGGAGGCGAAAATTGTGCATTTTAGCTAAGTGACCTACCTTTTGACCCCTGTTTTTAGCAAAGCGGGTATCTAACGTTGGCCAACTGCAAGTATCAATTTATTTGCTACCTAAATAAGTCATATTTAGAACTAGAATAGTGACGGACTCTTTCGTTGTGATTTAATGCTGTTCAAATATTAGCAAAATACAGGTGAAAATGTGTATATTCTAGCTAAATGACCCACTTTTTGACCCCTGTTCTCAGCTATTAAGGTACCTATGGATGTTCAAATACAAACATATACCTATTTGCTATCTTAATTGAGCCTATGTAACTTGATGGGTCTGTAGGTATCTTATATTTTGATATCTGGATCAACCAAAACTGGAGAAAGCCCAATTTGTCCATTTCTTGTACCATGGGGGGTGACAAAGATGGGTCAATATCTCAAATTGCCCAAGGGTGCCAGCCCGGCACCCGGCAGATTCTTAAAGTGGGTACCCTTGGCTACCGGAATCAATTGAAAAAAAAACTATATATGAAAAAAAAAGGTTCAGCCCAAAATCCAGCTTTCTGTGCCAGACTATGTGGCAAGTTGTGCTGTGTCAGTGTGTGCAAGTTCAACTTGTGAGTGGTGATATCCTCCGTATGTCAACTATAGCCAGTATAGATACAGTCCATCTTAGATGAATAAAAACAAGTGGATATGAAACCAGCCAGTCAACCTGAACACGCTGGCTGCGGCGAATAGCTTGAATGTCGCGTTTTGCGCATGTTGGTGCGCAGGTTTCTCTGTAATGAAAAAGATACTGACGTCACACTTAGGACAGATTCGAGCCTCCTGGAATAGACAGGTCTTCATTATAGCGCATATAGTAATTGGTCTCTTGCTTCATATCCATTATTTTATTCGTCCAAGAGTCCATGTAGTTGAAGCCGTGAGAAAAATGCGGTTACTAATCCAAATAATCAGTCATCTTGAAACAGAATATTGCAAGCCATTAAATGCACAAGTTCATGCAACTGTTACTCTGGTACACGGCCTTCATTTAACTATATGCTTGGATGAATAGAACATGGACTGGTTGCAACTTTAGACCAATAGTACTACTATAGGTCGAGTGTCAGTGTAATGTCACTAGGAGACAAAGACCAATGGGGACCTGTATTTGTTTACTTTATATCTAGGAGGTTGCTCATGCACATGTGCAGAATGCACCTTTTAAGCGATTTTTGTCAATACCTGGGCTCTAAGAGTCGTGTTCTGGCTGTCAAGCTAGATCTGCTGTGGTTGCCTATCTGGTGATCGACATTCATGCTATATATGCTGTCCATTTGCCTGTATCACCGATAGAGATCCAAGCAGTTAAAATACTGGGGATTTGGTAAACAACTGCTGTGTATCGGAGTAAGAGTTGCTCAAACTATATCAGCCCATGCAATGGTTGCCTCACCTTCATTCTGAATTTTTCTTTCAAACTGAATACAGATACCAGGGAGATGGAGTGAGCAGCTGGTTTAAAAGCCCAGTGTGCAACAGACACATATATGTGTTGCCCAGTGCCAATAACATGCTTTCGGTCTAATCAGGTCACTAAGTAAAGTCCAGTCTTTTCAAAGATATATAGCTGCAAACAGGTTGATCCCTGCTGTGACCTGTGCCCCTGGTCCGATGGCCAGATCTGCTTGGGATGAGTCCCCGTTATATACATCTTATCTGAAAACCTACTCAACTCAGATTCAGCTCAAATACTATAGTATATGAAATAGTATATGAATCACTGAACTTTGTACTTAGATGTAGCAGTTGTTCTTACCCATGTAATAGTTACCATTTGGGAAAGATATCTTGTCCAGATGAATATAGAATAAACACAATCTTACTGGCACTTCTATTGATGTTTGTGTATCATGTCTTAGAATTATTGATGTTCCTTAATTATACACATTTGTCACTATATGTGGCAACGTCGCAACAGCATGACAACTCTTTACTTTAATGCATTCTTTTTGTTTTCTCTTTATAGAGGGGTCCACCTGTGGCAGCCCCCAGGAAACAGAGCAGTATTTGGCGGTCAGATCGTTGGTCAAGCCTTAGTGGCAGCTGGGAAGACAGTTGAGCCAGACCTCCATGTTCACAGTCTGCATTGCTACTTCATAAGACCAGGTCAGATATTGGTAAATTCTCAGAAATTTAGAGCTTCCTAGGAATTTAGGCCACTGAAATTATTTTCCAAAATAATTATTCAGAAATATGGGCCACCCTTGACCTATAGCTGCTCGTTATTCCATGAAATATGGACAGCTATTACTCAGTTATGTAGGAATTTCTTAAAACATGGGCCACTCTACACCCTGAAAAATGTAATTATTAATAAGCATCGCATATAACTATGAAGTTACAGTACCCCCAAAGTATAGTTCTTGTTTGGGGTTCCCCTACTGTCTTTATTAACCCAATCTGAATCAATCCAGCTTTTATAAAAAATTCTTACAATACACCTCCTTGCAGTCATTTTTGCAATATAATTTTTCTAATACTCATTTCTAGAGTCCAAGGTGCATGATTAAAGATATAAAGTAATAAAACAGGCAATGGGGTTCATGGATTATTCATTTCTGAAGGTTAAACAAATGTGAATGCTGATTTGAACTGCAGAGATTTATTGAATAAACATCCACATTTACTATTTTTCAGTTGGGAACCCCTAAAAATGATCAAATAATAGCAAATTAGAAATAAGCATATATTTGACTGAAGAGGTAATCAGTATTATTATACAGAAGCACAAAAGTTACAAAGGATCTCTCTGGCTTTTGTCATGAGATAGCAAATTCCCTGTACTATACCATATTGATAGCACAAGTTTTAAAGGATCTCTCTGTATTTTCAGGAGATAGCAAATTCCCAGTACCTTATCATGTTTAGCATACAAGTTTCAAAGGATCTCTCTGTTTTTTTTCTGGAGATAGCAAATTCCCTGTACCGTACCTTATTTAGCATACACGTTTCAAAGGATCTCTCAGGAGATAGCAAATTCCCTGTATTGTATAATGTTGTGCATACAAGGAATAGCCACATTATCAAAGAATCTGTTTTCCAGGTGATAGCAAATTCCCTGTACTGTACCACGTTGAGCGCACAAGGGATGGGCGTAGTTTCTGCACCCGCAGCGTGAAGGCGCAGCAGCAGGGGAGACCCATTCTGACCATGCAGGTATCCTATAACAGACATGAGGAGGGAGGACTAGAACACCAATATACCATGCCAGAGGCACCACCACCAGAGGGGCTGCAGGATCGCGAAGAACTTCTCAAGGAATTCCTGGAGTATGTTATGAAAGAACACTGTGGGATTTTAGTAAACCATTCATGCCTGAAGAAGTGGAGATCTCCTTGATAAATGTCTTCTCAAACGTCAAAATATTTGAAAATAATTTTTGAATTAAATATTAATTCATAAGATAATTGAAGGAGAATTGTTGGTTGGATTCAAGTCGACATTTCTTCGAATGTTTTCTAAAAATTGCTTTTATTTTGAGAGACTTCAGCCAAAATGTTCTGGCAGTTTTGAGCGCTACAGGCATGAATGGGTAATATTAAAGCTAAGGGGCTGCTTGATCATGAAAAAAAAACTTCTCAAAGAGTTCATAGAGTGTGTTATCACTTGCCAATTTGGTGTGGAATGACATATTTTAATGCTATGGGGTTGGTCTATTTTGAAAAACTTCTAAGAGAATATTCCTGGCTATTTTATCATTTGATAGGTTGCTAAGGGATATGATTTCTATTTAGTGCTATTTATAGGGCTGCTGAATTGTAAAAACCTCCCAGGGAATTTTTCAAGTATGTTATCATCTGAAAGTTTGATGTGGCAGTTTAGGTTTATTTAATGTTATGCTTTGCCTTGAACCTTTTTTCATCATGTGCATTCTAAAGGAGGATATCACCAAATTAATATCTGTTTTAGCCATTTAGGGGTGATATCTCTTTTGAGCTTTCATCATATAGTTTAAGCATAATACCTTCAGTTTTGATATATCATAACTGACAGTTCTACCACAGCTAAATCATTCTGACATGTGTTTGTCCTCTTAATTGTTGCTGTATCAATGTGTTGATGATTTATTCATTTTAAAATATCAGTGGCTTCCAACCAAACAAGGTTATTTCTGCCTGTAGTAATTATTTATACTCCAAAAAAAAAAAAAATATATATATATATATTCATTTTGTTTTCTTTTATATTTCTCTAGGTCTGGTCTGGCCACGGAACGCCAGAAAATCTACCTTTCCAAAGTTTTAGTCGATGAAATTCCTGTTGAAGTCCGACCAGTATACCCCAAAGTTTTCCACAGAGTAGCCCTTAGAGAGCCACAGCCACCAAAGCAGCTGTTATGGGTCAAGGTCAAAGGTCATATAGGTAAGTTCTAGAGTGAGTGGCTAAGCTTTAAAACAAAATATTGTGCTACTTTCTGGTGTCTCTGAGGACTTAAAAAAAGAAGTTTTATCAATGTAATTGAAGAAAAGTATTTTCAAAGATTAAGGCGAACCAATATAATGAGGAAAAATTAATGCTCGGTGTTAAAACATTTAACACAAATTTCTGTATTTTAAAGATAAATGACTGGCTTCTATTACAGCTGACCTGGAAATAAACTCAGCTACATGTCTCTATAATGTCTGAATGGATATATAATTTGACCATGCATCTCTTTCAACAAACCTGAGAACACAAATCGCATGGCTTCATGTCAAATTAGATACATCATTTTGCCTTTGTTCTCTTGCACCTGACTGAGATAGATGACATGAATGTTCAATGCATGGTTTTTAAAATATCTGATTTGATACTTGTTTCGACCGCGTAGCTCTTTCAGGTGACCTTGAGAATATAGGCCACCATTACACACATCTGATTGGGTTCACAGTTTATCCTTGCTCTTCTCTCTTTCAGGTGACCTTGAGAATGAAGGCCACCATTACACACATCTGATTGGGTTCACAGTTTATCCTTGCTCTTCTCTCTTTCAGGTGACCTTGAGAATGAAGGCCACCATAACACACATCTGATTGGGTTCATAATTTTTCATTGCTTTTCTTTCTTTCAGGTGACCTTGAGAATGTAGGCCACCATTACACACATCTGATTGGGTTCATAATTTGTCATTGCTTCTCTTTCTTTCTAACGCTGAACCACTGGCCCCAGGTCAGTTAGAATTCCCCAGAATATGTTCGGGCCTGTAAAAAGAGACCACAACTGGTCCTATAGGGCCAGTTAACATTTTCAAAAATAGATCAAGAGCAGTAGTTTCAGGGAATATTTGTTATTTAGGCCACTCCAATTTAATTACTTGTCTTACGAGCTTTTTTGGAGAAAAAAAATCCTGTCAGACTCCAAAAAAAAAAAAAAAAAAGTCGACTTTGGTGTCTTACGGACGTAAGTGGTTGAGAAATTTTCTGTCAGACTCAAAAAAAAAAAAAAAAAAAAGTGCAAGTTTTAAAAATATGCATTGCAAGAACCAAGTATTTTGAATGAAATAAATTATAAACTTTCAAATAATGCACTGTGATTCATGAATACCAACTCATAGTTATTCATCATCATCATAAGTTATACAAGTTAACCCATCTTAACTTCAAATAGCCCTATCCCAAATGGTTTTAGATATGAACAGCCAGTTTAGCAATGGTTTCATGGACTAGTATAGCCCTCGTCTAGGTTTTTGGGACTTTCACCAGCCCGGGGCTAGTGCTAGTGTTGAGCCCTGACTCATTGTCATGATTCATTGCCATGAAAAAATCAAATAGAATGCAAATATAATCACCAGTTTATTTCACATGTTTATATTTTCAATCTATGACTACCATAGTATAGAACACAATAGCCCACCCAGTTGTATTCAAAGTTTCAACTATAAAGAATTAATAGTACAGCATACTAACAAATAAGAACACTTAGACTAATTACAAATAAAAAGGGGCATGACCCTAGGGTACACATAAATATATGTTGTTTAGAGTGCATTTAAAATAAGCAAAATACTTTGAATTCTACCAAAAAAATAAATCAATCAAGCTGTACCTGAGTTCACTCAACAACTTGCAGCCTATTATGTACTATTCATGCCTGTCCCACCCAAAGACACATATTTTGGTATTATCTCCAAGAAAAATACAATTGCAGAAACATTTGAAACACAAATGAGGAATTATAACAATTATTATAATACCATTTATTTCATGAGGGTGATT
Organism: Maea johnstoni; assembly: GCA_963942565.1. Taxonomy (NCBI): domain Eukaryota; kingdom Metazoa; phylum Annelida; class Polychaeta; order Spionida; family Magelonidae; genus Maea; species Maea johnstoni. Next base: position 39,152,162 of record OZ012688.1, on the reverse strand, counting down.
CAATCAAATACAAGCATTTATCAATGATGTGGCCTCAGATTCGAGTCCTGATGTATATCTCCCACCCTTCAGGCTACAGGGATATTGATCCTTTTTCGAAGTATTCTAATTTTCATATCTAAAGGCAAAGTTCTATGACTTGATGTTACTACTATGTATTGATAAGTGAATGAATATAAATGCAATAAAAATGACAAAATTACTCTACATTAAAACGTCAAGATCTAAGTGGGGCTCCCTCTATAATTATATATTTTATTATAAGTGCATTTACACAAGGTGCACTAACATACACATGTATGAATGAAGAACTTCCTATCAGTTCATTTCTGATAAAACACTGGACTTCCTGGATAAAGAATCTAAGATAAGTTCTAATAGTTTTCTGTTGGGGAAATACACCTCTCAGATCAAAATAGGGACAGTCCTCCAGGCACCTCCTTGGATCACAAAAGCATTTGCAAGGCCCCATACAGACATCTGTATACATTTTGTGTTAACTGGTAGTTGCTAGAAATTTGGTAATTTTGACTGACAAAAAATGAAAAATTACCAGCTTAACTGGTATTAACCTTTAAATACACCAGACTTACATTTGACAAGCAGCCTTTACAAGAAACTTGTCTTTTGACTGGCCAGGGCTCGACACTATAAGGGTGAACCTATGGCCCCAGGCCAGTAAAAATTCCCAAAAACAGCTTCGGGCCAGTAAAAAAGACCTCAACTGGTCCTACAGGGCCAGTAAACATTTGGAGACATTCTTGTTAAAAAGTTTCCCCCTGAGAATGTCCCCAATTGTTTTTGAAATAAATGAAGATCAAATTTGTAAAGATAAGTGTTGTGGTGAATCTTATGCAATGCTCTTTCTTGTAATGTTAAAGAAAAAAGGTAGGGCCAGTAAAAATTTTGCAGAACCAGTAGATGCTAGGTGTTACCTGGTCCTACAGCCAGGCCAGTATCATTTTATGTCACAGGTCAAGTGCCAGCCCTATGTGTTGTTTAAGCTCTATTAAATGAGTGGTCAAGTACGAGACAGTCTGGTCCAGACCTACTCCCATCATGAAGACACTTGACAGCACCGGCAATCACTCGTAAAGATATCGTAAACATGTGCGTTTGTTTGACATTCCTCTTTGTACTAGATATGCCTATTATGCGTGAAAACCATTAACTGCCTGCCGGTAATAGGCCGGCCTGTTCCCTGGCCTGTCTTTGAAATGGAACGCGCATAACAATGTCCGTCACCATGTGCTCCTCCGTCACCATGTGCTCCTCCGGAGAAGTATTTAAATGGGAGTTTTACGATAGTTTAAGTGGCACTCATTCTCTGACTTCAGAGGCTAGTGAGACATAAGCCTTTGTCAAGACTGGGGTGATTGAAATATCTGGATGCTAGCCTGAGTCGGCAGACGCATAAAAAAATAATAATTATAATAAAACAAACATTTTTCAACTTTTTTTTAAATTTCAAAATGGCCCATTTCCTGGCGCCGGGGCTCGTAAGACAAGTAAATGAATTGGACTGGCCTTAAGTATTATTACAATATTTTGCTTCATGTCGATGGAGAAACTTACACCCCAAAAAGAATGCAAAAACAATTTGTTTACAACTTGTGGGACCAGTAAAACTTTTACAGGACCAGTAGATCCTTGGTGTTACTGGTCCTACGAGGCCAGTAACTTGTTAAGTTAGCGTTGAGGCCTGAGTAAAATGGGATACACAATTTACCTTCTGTTTCTACCAGTTGACCTCCAATGCTACATGGCTCTGCACATATCTCATTGGATACATGATTTGACCTTGCTTCCATTTCATTTGACCTTGAGAATATGAACCACTATCAACACAACACACATCTGATTAGAAACATCATTTGATTTTTCTTTTCTTTCGATTAACTTCCTAAGCTATATCACTGTGTAGAGTACCAGATTGAGCTTAGCCAGTTTAAAGATGTCAACACAAACAAAGTTCTCTTGAGGAAAAACCAACTTTACTGTTATACTAGTTGTACATAGGAAATAGGAACACCTGTTCACTTCAACCCTGCAGTCACAAGTGACCTGCTGTAAACCCGAACAAAAGGGACTATAAATAGATGGGCACATCTAGGCCCTACCAATACACTTCTATACCTAAACCACAATACAATAGGCCACAACTATGGCGCAATCCTTTTCTTCTCCTCCATCCCTCACAAAAGCAATGTCCAAATATACCTCTAACTTACAGGTACTATGACATGTCTGATCACCAATTCACCTCATAATCATCAAAACGCTTTGGCAATTTTCGTTGTCTGGTTGAGCGTCTTGGAGCAATGTCATACGAAGTCGCTGCACCTTCAACCTGTGGTTGTGAACTAACTGATGATTCACTATCGCTACCACCTGGAATGACATCAGTTGGCGTTAAGTCATTATGCTCAACCACACCTGCAGTTTCATTTATGAAATCAGTGCTCAACTCAGGTGGTACACCAGGTAAGGAGGGAGCAGGCACACACATATTTGTTCTCTCCTCACAGTCCGAATCACTGTCCTCGAAGTGATGGTTACTGGAAAGATATGTTGAAGAGTCCGCAAACACCTTGTAACACTCAGTACGCTTGACACGATAAGAAGTACATCGCAACTGTGAACCTGAGAACTTCCTGATGTGACACCAATCACCATCTACAGAAACAACCAAATACCTATCTCGCGCACGACACTTATTCCCATCTGCATATAAATACACCAAATCCCCTACGCACACACACTCTAATCTGGAGGCTTTACCCTTAGGAGCTTTAGATATTTCACTATGAGGATGATTAGCTAGTCTCTTATTGTGTTTGTCAATGATCACCTCGCGATCAGAAAGAGGCAACTGCTCATTGGTGAACTGATCTCTCTGGAACCACGTTTCGCGAGCAGACAATCCATGTGAACGAATTCTGGTATTTAGGCGAGCCACTGCTATGGAAAGTGTGACTTTGCTAACAGGACCCCCACACGGCTTCTGACGCAATAGTTCTGCCTCTAACTCCTGGATGGCTCTTTCTGCAACAGGATTTTTATTGGGACTTTTGACTCGCCCAATCTCAATACAAATGCGAAGTTGGCGTAATTGATCATCATTCACGAGACCTTGAAATCCGGGAGCAGCATCTGTTCGCACCAATGCCATAGGACCATGCTCTGGTCTTAAGCCTAAACACAGTTGAACCATAGCTTCTCGCAAAGTACAACTTTGTTCATTGTCAATCAAACAGGCTGCTGTGAAAGAAGTAATGGACTCCCGTAGAACAAAAACTAACTGGCGTTCCCGCTTAATAACATCGGCAGCAAATGTTACACCAACCGCATCAGGTGGATCACTCGTGGACTGTGAAATAAGGGTGTGTGGTATATTTTGCAATGAAGCACACTGGTGACAAGACTTGGTAACTTGGGCAATCGCTCGATCCATGTCAAGAGCGTAAAAGAACCGTCTGACCACAAGTCCAAGCTGATGGCAAGATGGATGATCAAGCTTCACATGTAGGGCTGTAAGTAAACCAAGCAGAACTTGACGTGGCACAACTATCAACTCCCTTGTGGTCACCAAAGGATCATCTCGCCTAACCACCATTAAAGCATCCCTTGCAACTGTTGCCACATTGATATATCTCTTCACATCCTTAATGTCAGTAGCCTTTTTAGATGGACGAGTACCCTGGCGCAAATGAGCACGAGCTCGGCGAAGATCGGGACATTCTGACTGTGTGACCTTCCAAGCAGCACGGCTTGTAAATGGAAGCTTGACATCCCCAGACAACAACTCGGAAACAGAAACATTTCGAACGACTGACTCCTCTGCCTGTATGACAAACAAACACACTTGACATCTAGGCTCGCTGCACTCTGAAGCATTACGAGACGCAAAATCAGACGGAAGATTGGCCTTTCCTGCAAGATGACGTACTGACACCTGAAAACGGCTTACAGTAGATAGAAAAGTAGCCACACGCATGCTAGAAGAATATTCACCCCGACACAGCTTCTCAAATGCCTGTACACACGGCTTACTATCTGTCAGAATGCATGCTTTGTTGTAAGACTGTACGATGTATGGGGCAAAATGCTTAACAGCAGCTGCAATGCTCAACGCTTCAACCTCACATGGTATCCAATCAGACTGAAGCTCACGCAACTTTGCACTAAAGAAACCTGCAAGCTTTGGCTGACCTCCACGGCTAACATACAGAGTAGCACCCAAACCAGCAACTTTGACAGCACCATCTGTGACGATCCACAGCTGATCAGAAGGAGTCGGAATAACGATGGACTTGGTGTTGGCTAAAGCACTCTGGCACGTTTGAAATGCACTACGCTCATCATCTGACCAACTTATTTTGGTGGAAGACTCCTTTCCTGCAACAACACTATCAAGAGGCGAAACCAGTCTAGCACAATCTGGAAGCACACGAGACAGAACCTTGAATGCGCCTATGAAAGATCGAAGCCCTTTTACAGTGTCTGGTAAAGTACAGGAAGCAAGTGCAGAAACACGATGTGGGTTAGCTTGAATACTCCCCTCAGACCAGATCCATCCTAAGATAGTTGTAGATTTTGGAGCAACTACTGTTTTGGACGCAGACAAGCATAATTTGCACTTGTGAAGGGCCAACAAAACTCTGCGCCAATTTTGATGAAGCTCTTGTGGAGTGTTACCTCCACAATACAAGTCATCTGCAATTTTGGTAACAATACCCTCCTGAACTAAACCACCAAGAACTCTGCACATGAGCTCCTCCAGGGCGGTTTCTGATCCTGGCATTCCCATAGCTGATCGAGTGTAAACTCGGATGCCGCGAAACGGTGTTGCTACGCCACAGTACTTCATAGACTCCTTGGCCAGAGGGATTTGATAAAATGCACTAGTCAAGTCTGACACAATGATATACTTCCACTGAGCAATTGTACGGATGATTGAATCCACATCTGGTAAAAGAGAAGGCTGAGGTTTGCTATAACGGCCAACATCCGAAAATGCAGTGACCAGACGAAAGCTGCCATTTGACTTTTTCACAAGAAAAGAAGGATTGAGATATTCAACATTCACACCAATGTCTTCAGGTCGCTTGAAAACACCAGCTCCCTCCAACTCGTCAAATTTATTCTGCAACTCAACCAACTTATCACGGGCATACTGAGGAACACGACCCTTGCGTTGAGGCGGTAAAACAGGTCCCATGTTCACAACTGCTTGAAACGGACCAACTGCGCCATTGTATCCTTTGTAAGACGGATCAAACACATCATCCAGCTCACGATGAAGTGACTCAAACTGCTTCCGCATAGATTCTGATAAAATATTGTCAGGATCAAGTTTGATGGTATCAGAATGACATGTAGACGACGGCTTCACTGCAGTAGAGGACACAGGTAAATCAGTACCACCATCGACAGGTGACATCACAGGTACCACTTGGCAAAAATGCTCATGACGTTTCAAAACTCTTGGCTTGTCAGAATCGTTGACAATCCTCACTTTTCGTCCAACACTCGCAATAATGTCAGGCTTCGGCCAATACTCTGCACATGAAAGAGATTCTGCAACATCTGTACGCGGCTCTAACGCAAGAATCGAATCCTCAACATCAGCAGGAATCTCTAGCTCAACGAATTCGCCAGGCCATACAGTTGTACGCTTTGATGGAGCTCGCAATACATGAATTTGAGCACGCCGCACAACGTGTGGTCCAACCTTAGTAGATGATCCATAACGATAAACAGTCCCATCTTTGAGAATAACCTCATACTTGGCTGGTCGTACGGAAATGTCATTCGTAAACATGAAGGGTACCCCTGCCAAAACCTCGACATCCATATCTGCAACTACCAAGGCCTCTAGAAGAAACTCCTGACCTTCGCGAGATAGTAGGATCCTGATCTCTCCTACAACCTCAAGAGGAGAAACACCATCAGCCTGTAAGGCAGTCTGTGAACTCTTTACAACAGGAACACCAATCTGCTTCACAAAAGACTCACGGATCATATTAGTCTCTGCTCCAGAATCCACAGTAATTCTAATAGGATGATGCTTATAGAAGGCATTGAAGTAAGGAGACTTGTGAACTTGAACCCGTCTTGTCGAAGCCTGACCTGCATCCGGAGTAACAATCACATCATGATGCTCGTCACCATCATCCTCATCCACATCACCAGTAGTGTAGGAAGAAGATATCACTCGAGCTTTACTAAGATACTTTTTATCACACTCAGGTAAGTATGAGCAAGTACTAAGGTAATGATCATACCTCGGACGACCAGCCTGCTTACACAACGGGCATGACTTGACTGGACGAGATTGACTTGGACCTCTTGCACGCGAGGTAGCTGAACTATTGAAGTGACTATACGACCCAGCTCCTTTAGATACAGAGCGTAACACCTTCACCTCCTCACTAGTATGCACTTCATCCAGGAGCGACTCCATTGCCTGAGATATTTCTGGTTTGATAGAAGCCAATGATCTCGACCTAAGCTCAGTCCCATAGCGCTGCTTAACAAGACGAGGCAAATCATGATGGACTAAACGCAACCAAGTCAGCACGATGAAGTTTTCCATAGATGGAGTCAGCTCCTCATCCTCCTCAATCACCTCGCCATGGTGAGATATTCCACCATTCTTTTTCAATAGGTTGTCTTCGGCAAAAGCCACGAGCCTTTGGTACAAATCCTCCGGACGTTCCTCCGTTTCCAGCCTAATATCATTGAAGTCAATGAAGTGAGCCCCTGTCGACTGGAAACCGAAATGCATCCGAATTGTCTGCCATATCCCTCCGATAGAAGTCGAATTCTTAACAATGGTGCTCCGAGCAATAACTGGACAGTAGTTAGCAATCTGCCCTAACATCAGCTCAAGTTGTGTAACCTTCTGCTGTGCGGTTCTCCTGGATAACACAGGAATGTTCTCATCATCATCAACGAAACCACGCATGGGATTTGCTCTTGACTTTTTCTGCCACTCAACACCATCTGTGAGAAACTGTGCAAAATTTGCATCCAATGACAATGTATACTGCAGGTTCTGACGCCAGTTTTCAAAGGAATTGACTGTCTCTACCTTTGTTAAGCACCACTGCTTAGGAGCCCTTGCTGACGCCATGCTTGTAGGTATACAACTAGTAATGGCTAACAGTAGTACTGTGTAGAATAAGCTGGTCCTGACAAGTAGAGTTTTACTACCAGTCCAACAAGTGCACACTTCAGCAGAAGAACGATGAGTAGACACTGAAGACATCCAGTATGGAGGAATGAGGCTATCTTTCTGCCCCTTGTGAGTCCAAATAACGCTGTCACCAAGCCAGTTTAAAGATGTCAACACAAACAAAGTTCTCTTGAGGAAAAACCAACTTTACTGTTATACTAGTTGTACATAGGAAATAGGAACACCTGTTCACTTCAACCCTGCAGTCACAAGTGACCTGCTGTAAACCCGAACAAAAGGGACTATAAATAGATGGGCACATCTAGGCCCTACCAATACACTTCTATACCTAAACCACAATACAATAGGCCACAACTATGGCGCTTGTGAATTCATAATTTAACCTCGCCTCTCTTTCAGCTGACCTTGAGGATATGAACCTTCATCGCTGCATGGCGGCCTATATGTCAGACTGGATGCTGCTGTCCACGGCCCTCCTGGTGAACCCAAGGATGAAGGTGACCATGATGGCCTCCCTGGACCATTCCCTCTGGTTCCATTCTCCCTTCAGGGCAGATGAATGGATGCTCTATGAATGTGAGAGTCCACGCTCAGGTATGAGGCTGATTTCATGATACTTATATCCCATCCATATGTGTACTGATAAAAATGACTTATTTATTGAAATTTCCAATCTCAAGACATGGGTTAATAAAAATAAAAACATTAAACACAATGAATGTTCTGTTTGATGACTTATTATTATGCATATTTCAAAGGATTCATATATATATATATATATATATATATATATATATATATATATATATATATATATATATATATATATATATATTTATTTATATATCTATATATATATATATATATCAGACTTGTTTATATTTTAATTTGTTTTTGTGGGGGATTTTTCTTTGTAGGGGATAGTCGTGCTTTGACCTTAGGGCGCCTTTGGAAACAAGATGGAACATTGGCTGTATCGGTGGCACAGGAAGGTGTTATAAGACTTAAGAAGCCCGAGGCCAAATTATGATACGTTCACAAATATGTAATATAGAAAATACAAAATTGGTAATTTTAGAACATATGAGATGACATACTCTTATTAAAAAGTCTTAAATCTATTGAATGTTTAGACGACAATGAGACAACTGTGAAAAAACAAGAAACCATCAGAACTGAACCTTAGCTAGAATATTGAAACTGGTGTCTAATCTGGGCAATCCATATTAGCTCTCACATTTTCATTGGAGACTTCTGAATTATGGTCAAATTAACATATATACCTGATATTTTTTGAAAGGTGATATAAATCGCTAATGCTAGCTAATTCTGTGATAATATAATATAATATGTATGTATGTATGTATGTATGTATGTATGGTGGTCATGATTTAATATGGCAGAAAAAAGTGATGAAATTCCAAATTCATCTTGGATATTTGAACATGATAATGTAACATAAAACCAAGCACTGTAAGGAGAAGTATTACATAATGTGGAGATGAACTTGAAGGATAAGAAATTGTATTTTTATTGTATAAAGAGCATGGTGTAACATATTTTATCAGTATACCGTACATTTGCATTTGTAAATAGAAGAACATACTCTTAAAATGTTACTGATGTTTAAAATATGTTAAAAGAACAATATTATTCTCATGGACTATATTTTAAAGTTTGTGCAGCTTTCTATCTTTTCCTTTCATTAATTTGGAAATTAGTATCAAATACCTATCAAGTACTTATATATTTGAGGAAAATGCCAATTCTAATAGTGTGAGATATGGATTTGTAAGCTGAAAGATGTTTGCATAAATAGAGTGCTATAACATAATCAAAGTAAGAAATGTTATTGATAGGAAACGATGCCTTTAGGGTTGCTTAATGCATATTAAAATGATAAATAACATTGTTTTACATGTTAACACAAATCCTGTGAATTTCGACCATGGCATGTCCCTATATGTGTGTATAGTGGATACACATATTTAATGTAAAATTGTCGAATTTGAATTCTTTATGATTTTTATGTGATCCATTTTGTTGATTTTGATTTATTAAAATATTTATATGAAAGTGTCTTTTTGCGTTTCCTTTTCCTTGACAAGTGTTGTAAAGAACTAAGATACTTAAGCATAAATTCTTTTACAGTATTTGTAGAATAGATGTTAGTTGGCTTATAATATTGGCTTATTTCTTTCAAATATTTGTTCAACAAGGCTCTGGTTAAAATCTTAATTACCTACCTTTGAAAATGGCGCTGCCCACGCTATATTTCACTCTCCACACAGATATGCTACGTACTTCGGTTGCAACGATCATGTTTTGGCGGATATAGGCACTAGAAACGATCGTTCATAATCTAAAATCAATCGCAAACTTTGGAAATCTAAATTATTATTTTTATATCAATGAAATTTACTTGGTGGCCGATATTTGGATTGTGTCCTTGGATGGATCGGGGGTGGCCGGGATACCCCAGTAATTATTTTGTAAATTAATTATAGTGGCCGAGATTCCTAGGGAGGCTGAGATTTCTGAGAATTTACGGTAAAAGGTTGGGGATTGTTTGTGTGCTAGGGGACCTCAAAGGTTAAGCTAAGGCTCCCAGATTCCTATCCTAAGAGGTAGTACTTCTTATAGATGGTGCCCTGTTCTGGTCTTCGGACACTGAAATTTCAGTTTAATTTTCCTAAAACTTTGCATGAATGAAGAACAAAACACATTTATCTCAAAACGCCCTTTATTTATAGGCTCAGCGATCTGGTTTATTTTGCACAGATTTTTGACAGAATAATGCAGTAGTAGAATCCTCACATTTCTCAGACATTTGTTTATTTTAATTTTTCGAGGCGAGGGAATTATTTTAAATTTTAAGTTCTTGATGAAAGTATTTTCTTAAATTGCACTACCTTTTGAATTGATGTCGCTGCTTTTAGATGCATTATCCAGAAGTAGATATTCTTTAGCTGGGGTTCATGTTTATGATTATTTATTTATTCTCCAGGGACAAACTATTCAGAGACATTATTCATTTTGCCAATTTTCAGGAATGTTATTTTTTCCAAAATGTAATTCGCCCCCCCCCCCCTGCCAGGATATCAATATGCCTCACTATGAGTAGATTTGGTGAATAATTGACTTCCAAAAACATTTTTTTTGTTTATTTTTCTTCATTGCTTCATTTATTTATTCTTCTCTTTATCTATGTATATATTTGTTTGTTATTTTGTGTTTCATTCTATTTTATCTTTAATTGTTCATTCCTGGCAAGTTTGTTCTATGGTTTTAAAAAATAACAATAATAATACGCCTTGGAAATCCTTTCTTTAAGAAGTCTTTTCTATAAGAGATTATGTCAGAAATGAATTTTATAGACGGGAGGGTCCTTGATAGCTTGGATTAAGAAAAGAGAGACTCGAGACTGACGTATAGATCTGCAGCATATCCTAGCGGCAGAGATCGAAACTATCCTCCACAAGCTTGAGCTCGCCCGCCTGCTCGTGACGTCACGTCTAAAAATAGTTTGAGGCGCACTTCGCCCAAGCTTGTAGCCGGTGTTGTTTTGTCAGAGGATAAAACAGGCGCAGTACACAGTAATGCTAACCACAGCTACACAGGCAGCGGTAGAGCACACACCACAAGTACACCCACTAACTACGGTGACGATATCCTAAAAGAAATGACAACTATGGCGGAAGAAAAGCCCGTGCAAATGAAGAGACGTCATGATATCAGTGACAGCGAGGTAGTTTATATTTCTATTACTTAAAGCGATACATTTAATTACAATGTATATACTATTAGTTATCAACTGTTTTGGAGTATGATACAACTTATATCTCGCAATCAGAGGGCTGTATCACCCGAGGCGCAGCCGAGGGTGATACAGCCCTCTGATTGCGAGATATAAGTTGTATCATACTCCAAAACAGTTGATAACGAATTTATCTCATGATTGCTTCCCCGACCTCTGCATAGGTAATTAAAATGAACATACATACATACATACAAATACTGGGAGGTTAATATAGGATTCTGAGAGGTTAATACAACTTCATATCATATGCCAATTGACCAATCAAAAGCCTAGAATTTTGCCAATCTTGAGATAAATATATATACATATATTTGACTTTGTTACAAGTTTGTATCCAACACGCCTTCCAGTATATCACCAACGGCCCATTGGTGAAAACTCCTTTAATAGCTGCCCTAGGTTGTTGATTTATAGCAAATACGAGAAAAATGTGCCGTATTAAATGGAATGACAAGTGTTATGGTATTCAGTGACCTGGTTACCTTGGCTTTGCCAGTTACCAGGTAACTGCAAAGGGTAACCTTATGACACTTGTCATTCCATTTAACTGTTTAATATGGCAAATTGTTTCTCCTGAGACAGCCAAGGCGTTTTCAGTTTAAATAGAATCTTAATCAAATGTCTGCATTAAATTTGAAAAGGAATATCTTAGGGTTAAAACAAGTACAAATTTCAGGCTTATAACAGTAACATGACCTTTTAACCATGCTGCTTCTAAGATTCTTGGTGTTAATGAACACTTTTGTAAAGGAAGGCCGATTTAATGAAAGCTTAGTTTCTACATGAATATTCAATGACCATGACATACCTAATTCTAATACCTTTTCATCTACAAACTACAACTATTGGTATATACACTGGATTCAGCCTTTTGATGTATACTTATATGGTAACCTATTATTCCTCCTCAGACTATGCATGATGATGCTTACGAATATAACAATCCATTGCAATATTAATTGACCATATGGCATGACACGCCCACTTTTCCTTGGAACCCATGTTTAACTGTAATAATGGTGAAAGCTTGGTTACACATCCAAAATAAGATATTTTTGCATATAGTAAGGTTCAATATTATTGAACTAGGTTACACCAGGCATACAGCAAGAACCACACAATCTAGGTCAATAATGCAAGGTTGCGTTATTCTTATATCATCACTCTGAATAATATATAAGGTAACTACAATAATACTGTAATGGAGGCTTGTAAATAACCCTTAAACCTACATTTAGGTCATATTCTGTGTGGTCATTCAGGTCATGATTGAATATTTTCAGGATGAAGAAATTGATGTTTCACCAAGTCCCCCCAAAAAGGTGACAATGGGAACACAGACAAGCTTCATTGTCACCTGTGTGAAGAGAAAGGCTGAAGGGAGCAAAGACAGCGGCTCTGAGAAAGGTGAAAACAGCGAAGAGGAAGGGGAAAAACCAAAGGGAAAGAAATGGAAATGTAGATACGGGAATAAGTGTTACCAGACAAGTGCGGATCATCTTGAGAAATATGAACATCCCCCCAACCACAGACCCAAGAGGCAGCCAGGTGGGGCGAAGAAAAAAGAGAGCCCAAGACCTCCCAGTCACATAAACGTCCAGGTCCTCCTTGCCAAGAAATACAATGAAGAAAGGTAGGTTTATGATACTTTTCATAGCTTCAATCATGTTGTCTGAGAGCAAAGTCCTACTGTATTTGACAATATTTAAGGCATGTCATATCTTAGTTACTGACAGCTCTTGTTTATCTAGAGGACTGTAAACTAGAGATGTCACTGAGGAAGAAATAAGGCCTAGTTAGATACTGACATTGGGTCTATAAACACATCAATGCAATATTCCATATTCCAAAGCTTTGATTTATTCAATACATCCAGAGCCCCATTTTCTGCCAAAATACATAATACTTGCAGATGCCCACTACCCTATTGCACAGTTAGTATGGCTAAATCAGTCTACATAGCACTGTGTAAATGAAGTAGAAGGGGTGAGCTACTCAGCCGGTACCCTGCTTTTCTATTTGGGAAACGTGTGGTTCAATGGTTTTGTAGGTCATGTTACAATGACACATATGATTTTGTATGAGGGCTGAATATGCACACACTCACACGTACACACACATATACATGTAATATATATATATATATATATATATATATATATATATATATATATATATATATATATATATATATATATATATATATATATATATATATATATATAAATGTGTGTGTGTGGGTGTGTACACACACTTGTTTAGGTAAAGTCTCAGGGCCTTGCTAAATGATAATGCTTTATTTTTTCAGTGATGACCCAACTGGCTGGTGGGTGAGTGAAAAACTGGATGGCGTTAGAGCTTACTGGAATGGCAGAGCATTCTATTCAAGACTCGGAAACGTCTTTGTTGCACCAAATTGGTTTATCAAGGTTAGTATATTCACATATTCAAAATATTACCCAATTTACCAAAATCAATTAAACAATTACAAATGTAGTTTGGATTGTTTGTAGATTTTTGGCCTTAAGATTATTATAAGAAACCAAATGTAAAGCATTCAGAGAAGGTGATACATGTTGGAAAAAATTAAAGGCCAAAATATGAACATTAACCCTAACATGTTAGTGCATTATTTTTAAATGTGGTTTGGATTGAAGGTAGCCCTTTAAATAATTATAAGAAATCTTGATTGTATTTGCTATATGCATTTTAGAAAAGAAAATATAAAATGGTCATTCATGAACAAAAACACAGAAGGATTATTTGATAATGGGTGAACTCAACATTTTGCTTTTCAATTCTTAGGACCTGCCTAAAGATATGCCACTGGACGGGGAGCTGTTTGGTGGGCGTGGCATGTTTCAGTCAACTGTCCACATCGTGAAGACTGGCACCGATGACGAATGGAAGAAAATCAAATACCATGTAAGTACATCAGTATTCAAACTTTCAAAATTATTCACCTGATAATCAAAGTCCTCTATTAAACAATTTGTGCTGTGACTTGATAAAAGTTCCATGTGGTAAATTAAACCTTATGCTGCTGGTGGCTAATTTGGCCAATACAAAATAATGCAAAAAACCTAAAAGGAAAAATGACTGAAACCCATACTCACATGAGAGTACTCAGTGAGAGTTTTCCACTGAATACCAACATGACAGGGTTTAGATGGTTTTCAAAAATATTTGCGTCCTTGGCCTTTGGGCGAATGTAGCCTTCACATTGGCAGGGTTGAATAATTTGTTTTGTAAATTAAATAATTTCAGTTCCTTGTGGTAAATCAAGGGATTTCTGGATAGCCTTTTTAAGTTTTATTTTGAATTATGGACATATTAGTTAATACTACATGTGGATAGTTATGTTTGGACAAATCATCAGCAGTTGATTCTTTGCTGTACATGTGTATTAGAACACATTGCATGTCTGACTTTCATTTACTACTGAAAATGTTAGATTGGCTCAAACATTGTCTTCATATATTTCAGGTGTTTGATGCTCCAACAGTTAAGGCCCCATTTGAGCAGAGGATAGAAGCCATTAAAGATTACTTCAAGAACACTGAGTAAGTATTTACATTTTTACATAATACAATCTATTAAACAGAAATCAGAGTAAATATACTTCAGATAGAATTAAAATAAGCATTTCATGTCATTTAGAATTGTGATCAAACAACCAGAAATAAATATGAAGATAATGGTGCTTCATGTTCTTCTCATTATACCTGCTTTTCACCTGTCAATGAGCTGTTCTCATTAGATACCTTTGTTGTCAGTTTTATTCTAAGATTTAAAAAAATTCATCCAAAAATATGCAATAGGCAATGTTCAATAAAAAAATGTTTGAGTTTCGACTGATATTTTATTTTCTAAATTTCCCCTAAGGATGCTTTTGTGATTGTCATAATGCCAAAATAGTTCAGTATTTCATGGCTACTGCATTATTGATGAATGGGTTGATGATTGAATTTTGTGCGATACCATTTTTCTTATTCAATCTTTTTATAAACAGTGTGCCATCTGTGACAGTTGTGGACCATTACAAGTGTACTGGTGCTAAGCAGATAGCTGAGGAGCTAAAGAAAATGATAGCACTAGGAGCAGAGGGACTGATGATTCGCAAACCAAGATCTGAATATGTGCGATCGCGGTCAGACACCTTACTCAAGATCAAGAAGTTTTATGATGCTGAGGTGAGTGTCATTTTAAAAACACTCGAGGGAAATAGAAAAATAACTTCAAGATTCTTCCACTTTTCAATAGGAATATAAGTTTCTTTTCAAATACCAAATAAGATTTTAGAAGTGATCAGCAATAAATTACAATGTTTATCAACATGTTAGTGACCTATTAATCCTTCTTATTGTCTATGTTATGCGAGTAATACAATCACTTGAGGAATATGAATTCAAGGTTCTTTCTTAGATGCATCAAGTAATGAATCACTTTAGTCTTTGAATAAAAGTGGAATATATTCAATAATATGTTATATTGTGTTTTTGGTCATCATAACCTGGTGGTCTCTAGAGCATGTTTGACTACTGTTCATTTTATGATTTTCATTATTTTGAAACGTGGCCATCTCTGACCCTGACTGTTATTACTTTTCAGGCTGTTGTTATTGGTCATGAACCAGGCAAGGGGCGGTTCTGTAATGCTACTGGGGCCCTGAGGTGCAGGATGGAGAACGGAAAAGAATTTTCTGTAGGATCAGGGTAAGTGTCAAATAGATGTACAATACTCAATCCCCACTGAAGAAAAAAAAATGATTAAAGCAATTGAGTACTTGTAAATTAACCAGTTAAGTCCTTAATTAAATGTAGATAATTTAGCTATGGACAATTATCTGAAAGAAATAATTCTTTTCAGCAAATGGTTTATCTTAGAGTGAAGAGTTGTTAGAAAATCTATTATCTTAGAAAATAATGATTGAATGTTGCAATAAGTATTCAGTTATTTTAAGTCAATATCCAGTCATAATTAATGCACTAGAAAATTTAATTTTATGATATGAAATGATACTTGTGATATTACCAGTGGTAGATGATTCAATATTTAATTTCCTTTACTCTTTATATTACAGGATGTCTGATAAAGATCGCATGAGGCCTCCAAAGATTGGCAGCATAATAACCTATAAATTCCAAGAGTACACCAACAGCGGTTCACCAAGGTTTCCGTCCTTCTTGGGTATTAGGATAGACATGGACAAGCCAAAAGATGCAATTGTACCAAAGAAGCCTAAAGCTGATGCAGATGCCTAATTAAGACATTCTTACCTTAACTTCACCTGTAAAGCATCCATCACCTTTCACCAAACACAAGCATGTAGATAGCTCCATCGGGTTGAATATAACTTGTATTTCTGTAACTCATCCATAATCATTTCCCTCTTGTGGTCAGAATACACCTTATGGCGAAGTGTTACTTAATGGAAGCTATTTTATATCAGCCACTCTACAGTTCTTTGTCTTGTAACTTTTTACTTGTAATTTCACCTTGATATTACTACAGTTATTATTAACTATATATGAGGGTTTAACTGGTTATAAGAGGATTATTAAGAGGTTTTCCATGGAACCATATTGGCTGGTCCAACATTTGGTTCTTAAAATTGAGATGTTATTTTATGATCAATTCCATCCACAATTTAAATAGTGGCATGTATTGAAACTGGTTCAAAACTTCATATTTGGAAAATAAAAATGTTTGAAGGATGTATGGAGAATATACCGAAATGGTATTTTTACTTAACAGATGAGGGTGATCTATTTATGTACCAAACCCTAAAGCATATGGTTTGTGACTGTGATATAACTGTAACTGTGATATTATTGATATTACTTTAGATTCTTGGTAACTCATGGTTACACACATTTTCATTTGTATTTATAGCACTTTATATTTGTATAGATATACACAAAACTCGTTATTTATGTACATTGTGAAAAGCTTGTAACAGGAATGGGATATCTCTGCTTGGATACATCTAAGATTGTATCAAGCATGATATATTTATATTTTAATGCTGTTCCTAAATGTATATTATATATATATATATATATATATATATATATATATATATATATATATATATATATATATATATATATATATATATATATATATATATATATATATATATATATATATATGCATTAATATATGTGAATTTCTGAAAGGATATTCACATACTCGAAATTGAACACTAAGTTTTACTTACTGACTCATCATAATGATTATGATTTAGGAGATATATATATTTTACATTGTTTTGCTTCATCTTTTGTAGTTTAGACTTATACTTCTATTTTTCAATGATATATCAACTGTATATAAGTTGTAAATATTTTGTTTCTGTTAATTCAATGAAAATAAAATATACATGATGTCATATCCAAGACTTTATGATTACTGTATATATAGCTTTATAATACAACATCTCATTAAGCCCATACATCAAGTACCTGCCTGAGTAGTCTATCTAAAAGGGAGGCTATCCAAAACAGTTCTCTTCGTTCTCTCTCCATTTGGCGAAATCAACTGTTTTCTAGAGTTATCGTGGAATATAACAATATTCCATCATTAAAGATGCTTTACCAAATATATATCAATAAAAGGTATTGTCTGGAAGTCTCCAACCCTCCTCTACTTCATAAGTTTCTTCATCTTACGGTACATAACATACAAAGGTAGTTAAGCTCCAATGTATGTTAATGGAATAATTATTTCACCTTTCCTTCATTTAGGTATTGAAGTTATATTTTTCAATGAAGGAATCTCCTAGTAATGAAAATTTCAGTGAACATGTCTACATAAAATGACAAAGGATACAATTTAATTCAGAAAATATTTATTCAATATAAAACAATAGCTAGGGACTGACACCCTTGAAACTTATGCGATACAATACAATATTGATATTTCCTGAAAATTACAATATTTGTACAATAATTCTAATGATACTGCCCAGCACCCTCCTCATTTTCTTAAATTTAGCACATACATTTATTTAAATAAAATAATCATCTTCACTGATAAATGGTGTACTTCATTAGCGCAAATGTCTTCAGGCTACAGGTAAGGTAACCCTATAGCATTAAGCAGTAGCGATATAAGATCTTTAACCATACAATACTTTTTCCCATTCAATATCAATATTTGGTATCACATCAAGTACTGGTACCAGCCCCTAGCAAATATCACATGTACATGATTAAAAAGAATTACTGTAAACCCTGTTAATTTTGTGCATATAAAATAATGAGCTTGTCATGCAGCTGCCTTTGATGTGCAGTTAAACTTTAGCATACTAATGTTGAATAACAAGCTACCATTTTAGTGTGTGGTACAATACTAGCATACGAATCAGATGTCCAAAAAATGTTGCACAATTTAATAAATGCAGACTCTCCAGGTGCAGTAACTACCCAATGATTAAACTGCCACAATATTAACAATTTACATTAAATGGTATAAACAGGATCATACTAAAAAACATCCTGGTGGCGTGACAAATATGTTATTACTTTCTATGTAAATACAATATACTGATATAGGTTTTAAGAAGCCTTTTTCAGTAAAGTACAAAGACAAAGTTAAATTGATAATCTTTAAATACAAACATTCTTTATCAGCAACTTGTTAGACAGTATTGGTCCCTTGAGCATGACTTGGTTTAATATCACAGATGATGAATACATTCATACAGGTATAGTTGACTTGCCAATTGAGCAAGATAAACGGTCTTCAAAACTATAATGTTGTTCAATAAAAATATTCTACTCTTCAAATATCATACATTCTACCACATTCATTTCCATTCAAAAAATGCCACATTGCAATAATGGAATGTAACTAACTCATGAAGCTGGTGTAAAGTGAAACAAGTAGTCAATCCATGAGTTACTGACTGACACCATGTGACTCCATGTCCATATACATTTTTTCAAAAGGAGAAGAAAATGCTCCTCTGTACAAAACAAAGAGCCTGTTACATCAGAGATCACTGAGCCCTATGGATACCATTCTAACTAGTACAAATTTCATGCAGATATTGAGAAATGGCAATTGACAAATTATAAATGGCGAAACCTATCATTGTGCATAACTCAGGCATGTGAAATCCTCCTATTGTGAACACCATTTTCCAGTTCCATTTCTACCTTATACATTGTGAAAGGACCTCTGATATGAACTCTTTTGCCCTGATCCCAAGGTGTTCACATCTTCTTAGTTTTCACAGTACTTGTAAAACAGCGAAAAAGAGCTGAAGGCAATTAAGAAACATTGCAGAGGTGAAATGGATGAGGATATCCAAAGAAAAGGGAAAACCTATATTGGCCAGCCAAAATACATTCCTCAAACCAGTTAAACCCTGTCAATTTGGTATTCATTGGATAGCTCTCGCCTAGTACTCTCAGGTGTGTACCATGTGCCAGGGTTTCAGTATTGTTTTCAGGTTTTTTTGCATCATTTTGTATTGACCAAATTACCCACCAGCAGCATAAGGGTTGAAGGCTTCTTTGTGTCATACTACACTGAAGAAGCCTCTCTTTTACTGTCATATATCTTCATCCTTTCTTGTCTAGCCGATTCCCATGCCTGTAATTCTTCGGAAGCAAGAATATTTGCCATTACTTCTCTCATAAGTGCATCACAGTCACCGAACACCCTGGAGCCTATGGGTTCACCTGCTGTGCCACCTGACCTTGTGTCAGATTTGACCTTGAGACATATACCATCAAGGTCAGTCTCCTGTCTGAAAAGTGGAACAGTATGGTGAGTATGATAAATAACAAAAATAAAGATTTGTCAGCCATTCATTATTCACCAAGAGACCGCTTACCCTTTTAAATGGAACTATAAATTCCTGTCTGCTATGATCTCAGAAAGAATCAAAAAAGTACTTGAAATACTCATAGATACGGGTAATGACGTGGGTTCATATCAAACTGTTTCATAGGGGAAAACACCAGACTCCTTTTTGACATCATCAACTACACAGAAGTTGAACAAATACCAGGCTTCCTGATAATTATAGATAACGCAAAAGCTTTTGACATAATAGCATTGAAGTTTATTGATGAATGCTTATAATTATTCAATTTTGGTACCAACATAATTCAACGGGTTGATCTCCTTCAAAAAAAAGAGCTGTTCCAGAGTAGAACAAAACAGCAAATTTTCAGAGATAATTGAACTTTCAAGAGGCTGTCGGCAAGGAGATCCTATTTCTCCTTATCTCTTCGTGCTATGTCGGAAATCCTTTCTCATGTATTAAGAGAAAATCCCAGTATAAAAGGTATAAAAGCTTATGATATTGAAAATAAGCTCTCACAATACGCGAATGACACTACTGTGTTTCTAAATGCAGGCAAATAGAGTCTGATTAGTGTCATGCGCATTTTGGAGTGGTTCAAAAAGGTATCTGGTTTGGAAGTAAATAAGGACTGTTGGTCAAAAACTGACTGACAACTCCTCAGCAAAAGATTTTATATAATACCTGTCCCTTACCTGTTACATATCACCAAGCGTAGTGGTCTCTTCCCCATCTTGACCAGATTGCAGGCCGGCGTGACCGTCATGGTGGTCCCAAGACAAAGCATGAGGTCACATTTCCTGGCTTCATCAGTGGCACGATCCAAGATGGCGTCTTCCAGATTATCTCGGAAATTAATGATGCTGTCAATCAGGAATCCTTTGCAGCCCTCAAAGAAAATAAAAACAAAGGAAAATAACAATACATTCTTCAAAATATAAATTACTATACTAATGAAAAAAAAGAGTCCTAATCTCACTAAAAACGAGAGACACAGATTGCGTGGAAGTCTCTGTTAAAAACATAGCAAAAAATTGAACATTGGTTGGGCCAGGAACTATATATTTAAAATATATATATTTAAAATATATAGTTCCTGATTTAAGGTATCAAAATATTGTACCTAGGCATGAATTGTAAATAAAAAGGATTTTATCTTGGTTCAGGATTTAGAAACTGGGTGCCCCAAATTGGCACTTTTAAAATTTTGAGCCTAATTTTCAAGGGTATTAACCCACAATATACTCAGATTACAACCATAAACATGTATTTACTAATTGAAATAAGACATAATGTCCATATACTGTGCCATAGGAATTATATTGAGGTGAAACATTTAAATTATATGCTATAAACTGACATTTTAAGAAATTCCTCTCCAAATCTTTTCGGTGTCCTGAAGGGTGATTTTTGAGGGTTTGGGTGTCCAAAAGGCGACCATACGCCCTGCTGGCTAAGACTATACATATGGAACTTCAGGATATGAAGATACCATGTGTCCTAAGCTGTTGTAAGCAACATTAATATCTGACAAACAAATAATTTAGTTATCACACCTTTTTTTCGCAGCGCCGTCCTGTCCTATGGCAGAGGCCACATTTCTTACACTCCTTAGCATGCTTGGGCTTTATTATATCAGTTTCCCCATTGTCTGCTAACTCCTCAAAGTACAATGACGCATGGTCGTCCATGACATAAAATGGCCGCTCATATCGTGCTCCACATTTCTCACATATTTCAAGGAATACATTTCCATGCAGTTCTGAGATTTTGTCCTGGGGTATGCCTGAAGAAACAATTTGCACATTATAACATTAACAAATTAAAATGCCCTAAATGGGTGATGTGTAATAAAACTTATACCCTAAACACAACATAACAATGAAATATGTAATTCTTTGTCAATTACTGACAATGTTTCATTTTATGGACTTTTATCATTACAAACACATTATCATGTGATAAATATCAAAGATGTTATACAAGGAAGTTCATTGAATGAAGTTAAATACTCTCTTATCAAGGACGGTGAGGTCCAGATATACTATTTAAAGAAAGTGAATAAAGAAAATCAAAAATGACAAATAACAAGGTTTTATTTCATAAAAAGGACACCAAATTTCCATTATTATCCTATTCAAATTTTACTTAAATCATCCGAAAAATCACTGAATAGAACATAAATCTATTCATGACTTTGTATTTGGAAGTATTAAAAGTGAAATTTTGTAATATTTACCAAGTAAAGCATTCTTAATAGTTTAAACAATTAGGTAAACACAATGGAAATCGTTAAAATCTATAGCTTTATCTATCATCTCCAATACTGTAAGATTTGCTAAGATTTATTACTGAGAAAATATATATCTTATTCCTGTGTAATAGTTATTGTGGGTAGATTAAATACGAACAAAACAAACAAACACCTATTTCTTGTCCTTACCAGATAATCCGTGAAGGCCATCTCCATTCTGACTGATTATATAGTGAAGGTGGCCCATTTCACTCAGTTTGACCAGGGCCTCATGGGTGTAGGTCGGCCTCAGATCTTCATAAGGAACTCCTCCATCTTCCTCATCATTTTCCTCTTCTTCCCCATGATCATCTTCCTCTTCATCAGCATTATCTGTGGTTTCATCTACAAATTGAATACATTTATTAAATTGTAAATTGTAAATGATGGTGGTGTCCTGTACTTAAGGTAGGGCCTGCCCTGATGTCGGTGTGGTCTAGGACGTTGCCACTGACTGCTAACTGTTTCTCACCACTGCCAGGGTTAAGTATAACTTCAAAGGAATTTATGGTAGTCAAACTTGGTTTAAAATGGTCTATTCTTTTTAGTTTTTGTGACTACAATCACTGCATTGGCAATGCTGCAAAGTATTGCTGTCCCCATTGGAGTTACACTACAGGTAAGAGAAAAATCAGAAACAATATGAAGGAGAACTAAAACAGTGTGAGAGGGCCTTAAGACATGGTGAAGAATTATACCTGAAATACCAGTGCCCTTTTATAATATATTGTCTACAAAGGATTTCAAAATAAACTTGTAAATCACATCTTTAACCCTTATGCTGCTGGTGGCTAATTTGGCCAATACAAAATGATGCAAAATAATTGGAAAATTGTAGAAACCTTGAGAGCTATCCAATGAATACCAACATGACAGGGTTTGGATGTTTTTCAAAAATCTTTGCGTTCTTGTGCTTTGGACGAAAGTTGCCTTAGCATTGTAACGGTGAAGTCATACTATGTAATCTAGCTTTGGCCTACTCAATTTCAATACATACGAAGTTTCCGTCTTTTTCTAGGAGTAGGTTGATCGGCATTCTCCATTGCAGCATCGATATCAGCAGCTCCCCGGTCCTGCTCGGTCCACTTCCCACTCTTCCCTCTATAGTCCCCTACACAGTGAAGACAAGGAGGCAATCAGCATCAGCAATGCAGGGTTTTGGCCAGGATTCAGAAACTGGGTGCCCAAAATAGGCAATTGTAAAATATTTGGGCGTCCAAATCTTTGAATTATATGGAGATGAAAAGATTCAATTATATGCTTGAGATTGACATTTTAAGGAATTCTTTATAAATTGAAATAAAGCAAAATATCCTGATACAATGTCATAGGAATTATATTGGGTGGCAAAATTTTAATTATATGCTTGAAGTTGATGTTTCAAGAAATTACTTGGGTATCCAGCGGGGAGATTTTTGAGGGTTTAGGTGTCCAAATGACACTGAGATACCCTGCTGATATTGTCAACTCTTTGGTAATTCTCAGTATATTCTAAGCTGAGTAAATATAACAAGGGAAGCATAGCTTACCAATTCCAGCAGAGGTGGAAATCCCAGCTCCTGTAAAAGTGCAGCAGTGTTTGGCCGTCATGATCATCTCTGCCACTCTCCTGCCTTCTTCCCTCAGAGTCTCCTTATCGTCATGGTGCTCAGCAGTTTCTTCAGCCTCCTTCACCATGGCTTTCTCCACCTTACTTAAGGACAACTTTCCCTTGCCGCCCGGTTTTCCCCTGGACCTACTCGCTGCCACAACCTTGCTCCAGCACTCCCGATGAAACACAGCATCTCCTGAGCCACTCCATTCTATCTTTATATCAGATTTTCGTCTAAGACTTTTCAAGCCCCCACTGGGTAGGGAAGTCCGTACCTCAGTACGCTTGGACTCACTTAACGACACTTCGTCATCACAACCTTTATAGCAACAGATGGATGACATTTTTTGTGTGATAAACTTAGGAAATAATTTCTGCAGCTATGCTAAACCAGAGATATGAATACTCAGGTAATGTACCTCTCTGGCTAAACTACCATGTGAGTATCTTACACACAGCCAACCAGAATGACCCTCACTGCAGCTTAGAAGGGTCAGTTGCACTCAACTATATCTGATACCTAGCTAGATCCACTCCCAGGTCCTGTAAGCAACCAAGAAAGTAACTAGTTCCAAGAGCCCTGCAAAGAAAAGAACAGTAAATAACCTATAACATGTAATGCTCAAGGCAGCCAGAAGCAACTTTAAAGTTTGCTTTGATCTTGTAGGCAAAATCATTCAAACTGCATATAAATCCTAGGGCACTTCAGACCCAATTTCTATCAGTGAACAGGGAGTCATTTATACCACTGTTTTACTCTTCAACCTATATCAAACAACCAATCTCAGTGAATGGCTAACTTATAAAGAAACCTCAACTTCAGAACTAAGCATTTAAAAATAGTTCTTACTCATCACAAAAACAAAGCTAACACAGCAACATGTAGTGATGTACCACTCAGAGTACTGAGAGCAGTACTCAGCCAATTGGACATCAGATAAATACCTTAATTTAGCCAAATGACTCATCACAGAGCTATGTCAACATCTAATTAATCTTCTGCACATGTTGCAATAAATACCATTCAACTTGGTTTAGTTCTTGGCCCTGTCCCTAAGGGTTGACTCATTACTTATTGCAATGAACACAAACATGCCTCCACTTGTTTATATGTCTGCTTAGATCTGTTACAAAGAATGTGATTGGATATTAAAATAGATCAGGACTGTAAAACAACTACCATGATTGGCTGCTGCTCATAGTTAGTTTCACAGATTACCAATAGATGTCACTACCATGTGAATGGATCAGCTGGTTTCCTTTCATCATGAGAAATTTCTATTGATTTGGAATTGAGACCCCTTAATACTGTAAAACCTTCATAGCCATTGGCCAGTAGTATATGGTCATTTCTACTGCTGGGTGTCATCTTGACACCCTACCCCTAGTATATCACACATCAGAATACCCATTTCTGAGAGAATTTTTCTAAAATGTCAAAACACTAACACTGATGTCCTTATTTTCTTCCCGAGGGATTTCATTTGTACTAGTTTGTACATTGGCTAAATGGAAATTCTGCTTATTAAACCATAAATACTAGATTGTTCATATCCTCAAATTATTTTGGCACCCAGCCATCAATCTCAGGCTATATTCACACATGAATTGGTCTGATCATCTAAACCATATTTAAATGGTTGTTATCACACTCATACTGGCCAAGAATAGCCCTCAAATGAGAGCTGCGTCATGAATTGCAATTACCAGAATGACCTGGCAGTCTCGATAATTGATATTAATGGAGAATCTGGGCCACAGTTTCTAGCTTTGGTTTCCTGCAATGGGCCACCTTCAAACAACAAAAAAAGTAATATACTAGTATTCATAAAGTGTCCTAAATTAGTTATAAAAATGTTTGAACTGAGTTAAAGTATATTACACTGAGAAGTTAAGCATTAAATAACAGATATCTCCGGTTGTTAACCCCCTCATGCCTAGATGCCTTTGGTTCTGATTAACTTTTTACTGTCACATACTATCAGATGATATTCCAAATGTGATGTAGTTGGCTATGTGTGTCACAGTGTGTGGGTATGTTGTTGTTGTGGTTGTAATGTATGGTTATATTGATGTTGTGGTTGTAATGTATGGTTGTATGTGGTTATGTTATTGTTCTGGTTATATATGGTTGTGTGTGGTTATGTTGTTGTGATTGGCTATGTGTGTCACTGTGTGTGGGTATGTTGTTGTTGTGGTTGTAATGTATGGTTATATTGATGTTGTGGTTGTAATGTATGGTTGTATGCGGTTATGTTATTGTTCTGGTTATATATGGTTGTGTGTGGTTATGTTGTTGTGATTGGCTATGTGTGTCACAGTGTGTGGGTATGTTGTTGTTGTGGTTGTAATGTATGGTTATATTGATGTTGTGGTTGTAATGTATGGTTGTATGCGGTTATGTTGTTGTTCTGGTTATACTTAATATGGTTATGTGTGGTTACGTTGTTGTGGTTGACTATGCGTTTCACAGTGTGTGGGTATGTTGTTATTGTTGTTGTGGTTGTAATGTATGGTTATATGCGGTTATGTTGATGTAGTTGTAATGTGGTTATGTTGTTGTTCTGGTTATATATGGTTATCTTGTTGTTGTGGTTTCATTTAGTTGCATATGGGTATGATGTTGTTGTCATACATAGTTGTGTGTGGGTATGATGTTGTTGTCATACATAGTTGTGTGTGGGTATGATGTTGTTGTCATACATAGTTGTGTGTGGGTATGATGTTGTTGTCATACATAGTTGTGTGTGGGTATGATGTTGTTGTCATACATAGTTGCATATGGGTATGATGTTGTTGTCATACATAGTTGTGTGTGGGTATGATGTTGTTGTCATACATAGTTGTGTGTGGGTATGATGTTGTTGTCATACATAGTTGTGTGTGGGTATGATGTTGTTGTCATACATAGTTGTGTGTGGGTATGATGTTGTTGTCATACAATGTTGTGTGTGGGTATGTTGTTATCATAGTCATACATAGTTGTGTGTGGGTATGATGTTGTTGTCATACATAGTTGTGTGTGGGTATGTTGTTATCATAGTCATACATAGTTGTGTGTGGGTATGATGTTGTTGTCATACAAAGTTGTGTGTGGGTATGATGTTATTGTAGTTATACATAGTTGTGTGTGGGTACGTTGTTATTATAGTCATACATAGTTGTGTGTGGGTATGATGTTATTGTAGTTATACAGTTGTGTGTGGGCATGTTGTTATCATAGTCATACATAGTTGTGTGTGGGTATGTTGTTATCATAGTCATACATAGTTGTGTGTGGGTATGTTGTTATTGTAATTATACATAGTTGTGTGTGTGTACGTTGTTATTATAGTCATACATAGTTGTGTGTGGGTATGTTGTTATTGTAGTTATACATAGTTGTGTGTGGGTATGTTGTTATTGTAATTATACATAGTTGTGTGTGGGTACGTTGTTATTATAGTCATACATAGTTGTGTGTGGGTATGTTGTTATCATAGTCATACATAGTTGTGTGTGGGTACGTTGTTATTATAGTCATACATAGTTGTGTGTGGGTATGCTGTTATCATAGTCATACATAGTTGTGTGTGGGTATGCTGTTATCATAGTCATACATAGTTGTGTGTGGGTATGTTGTTATTATAGTCTTACATAGTTGTGTGTGGGTATGTTGTTATCATAGTCATACATAGTTGTGTGTGGGTATGTTGTTATCATAGTCATACAAAGTTGTGTGTGGGTATGTTGTTATTGTAGTCATACATAGTTGTGTGTGGGTATGTTGTTATCATAGTTATACATAGTTGTGTGTGGATACGTTGTTATTATAGTCATACATAGTTGTGTGTGAATATGTTGTTATTGTAGTTATACATAGTTGTGTGTGGGTATGTTGTTATCATAGTCATACATAGTTGTGTGTGGGTATGTTGTTATTGTAATTATACATAGTTGTGTGTGGGTACGTTGTTATTATAGTCATACATAGTTGTGTGTGGGTATGTTGTTATTGTAGTTATACATAGTTGTGTGTGGGTATGTTGTTATTGTAATTATACATAGTTGTGTGTGGGTACGTTGTTATTATAGTCATACATAGTTGTGTGTGGGTATGTTGTTATCATAGTCATACATAGTTGTGTGTGGGTATGTTGTTATTATAGTCATACATAGTTGTGTGTGGGTATGTTGTTATTATAGTTATACATAGTTGTGTGTGGATACGTTGTTATTATAGTCATACATAGTTGTGTGTGGGTATGTTGTTATTGTAGTTATACATAGTTGTGTGTGGGTATGTTGTTATCATAGTCATACAAAGTTGTGTGTGGGTATGTTGTTATTGTAGTCATACATAGTTGTGTGTGGGTATGTTGTTATTGTAGTCATACATAGTTGTGTGTGGGTATGTTGTTATTGTAGTTATACATAGTTGTGTGTGGGTATGTTGTTATCATAGTCATACATAGTTGTGTGTGGGTATGTTGTTATCATAGTCATACATAGTTGTGTGTGGGTATGCTGTTATCATAGTCATACATAGTTGTGTGTGGGTATGTTGTTATCATAGTCATACATAGTTGTGTGTGGGTATGTTGTTATTGTAGTTATACATAGTTAAGTGTGGGTATGTTGTTATTATAGTCATACATAGTTGTGTGTGGGTATGTTGTTATTGTAGTTATACATAGTTGTGTGTGGGTATGTTGTTATCATAGTCATACATAGTTATGTGTGGGTATGTTGTTATTGTAGTTATACATAGTTGTGTGTGGATACGTTGTTATTATAGTCATACATAGTTGTGTGTGGGTATGTTGTTATTGTAGTTATACATAGTTGTGTGTGGGTACGTTGTTATCATAGTCATACATAGTTGTGTGTGGGTATGTTGTTATTATAGTCATACATAGTTGTGTGTGGGTATGTTGTTATTGTAGTTATACATAGTTGTGTGTGGGTACGTTGTTATTATAGTTATATATTGTTGTGTGTGGGTATGTTGTTATTATAGTTATATAAAGTGTGTGGGTATGTTGTTATTATAGTTATTTATGGTTGTGTGTGTGGGTATGTTGTTGTCATGCATGGTTGTCTTTGTGTGTGGTTGTAGTGTTCTTGTTTTTTGAAGTGGTGGTTGCTGTGTATGGTGGTACATGTGTATGTTGTTTTTATAGTGGTGGATGTGAATATCGTGCATGGGTTATTGTCCTTTTTGCTGTTTTTGTAGTGGTGGTTGTTGTGCATGGATATCAGTGAGTGTGTTGTTGCTGTTATTGGTGTGTTTGTCAGGGTGTGTGTATAATAAAATAGTGGGATCATAAACACAAACAAGTCAGTGGTTCCTGCAGCACAGTTTTACTTTATGCCCATTTCTAACACAGCACAATATTTGTCACATTTCCAAGGATAGGGGACCTAAAGATCCTTTCTAAGTTTTTGTAGGACAACTTAGGACTTTGTTCACTTACAGAGGTGCACCCTATTTGACAACTCACATATAGGGATGGGTACCTCTAAGATTTTCACAAATTAATATCAATATTTTGACTCCTACATTTAATTTTGCTTTTTCACCATTTTATGTCATACCAAGTACAGATAACCTGTTAACAAACACAACACAAATGTTTAATATCATGATCACCTCTATACTTTCAGATAATAAGTCTAATAGAACAAACACATATCAGTCAAAATAGGAGTATTTGAAACTACATTTTCTTTCCATCTTTTACCATTTATCCCAATGAGCTGAATGCACACAAAATAAAGTGACATTAGGAAAATTTGAATTCAACTGAAAGAAAAATCAAATTTACTATTTTCAGATCTAAGGCATATATCGGGGACAATTATAAACAATACTACATCTGCCAGGTTTCAGTATGCATGTATAGACATTGTTCATATATTCCACCTTCTAATAACGAAGGGGTATGAATGCCTGTGGGCAAATAAAGGGTGCATTGTTGATCAGATACAAAGCAAAACAAAAGAACAATGCATTCAGTTCAGTTACTCAAAGGCAATAACTAAGTTTCAAAGCAATTTACATATATCACACAATAAAGCAACGCTGGAATGTTTTAACAAAATATATGTACTAGCTATTTTTGAAAGCTGAGAACTGTTTTGGATGAGTAGAGTTATGCTTTTACCAAATACATTTACTGTACAGTACCTTAATTTCCTACCATTTGTATTGAAAATCACTACTTTTTTAAAGTTTTAAGTGTCTGTTTATTGAAACTCCTCCATGAGATGTATATTGATAGTCTCTATAATATTGACTGGTTTATTTGAAGTTCTTATTAAAAAATAAACTATGCCAGTGATTATTTTCTTTTGCAAGAGAGCATGACATGATTAGCGAGTTACAACCATAGGGGTATATTTTCCAAATTAACATTATAAATGAAATTTTAAAATTCATTTCAAAATAATAGTAACAACCATGACTTTGGTAAATTCAGAATAACTAAATACCTTCTAACATGAAAATGAATTCATTTTAGTTCTTGTTTAGAACTGACAATGACCATTGCATATTATAAAACTGTATACCACTGAGACCTTAATTAATTACCTGCTACCTTTCTGTCATATCAAATACACTGCCCCATGCTAGACTTTACCTTACATACTTATTGTTATGATTTCTTAATTATAATTCATATTGTTTCACAGCATACATTAATGATACCTTTCACACTTCGTAGTTCCAGGTATTACATGGTATTTAATCAGTGGGACTTGTGTACATTGAATGCATGCAGGGAATGAAAAGGTGTTCAATTTACACAGGTGTTCATTGTCAAAGGTGATTAATTCATCAGGCATTGATAGATAGTAAAAAAATATTTCAAATCTGATACATATTGTTTCACTGTATAGATTCAATTCTAACCTTTTGGAATGCCAGGTAGCATTGAATACCTAGGTATATGCAATTCATTTATGACACAGTGTAATACTATGCACCGATATAACTCAATCATCATTGCAAACAGGCTTTAGTTAGAAATATGGATGAACATATCATAAACAATTATCTACTTATCAATATTAATGGTAACTTTAGGCAGTTTCCAAGCATTGAAACTATCATAGTATTTTCATGATATTTGGCAAAACTTGAAATTCTTGGATAACAAAACAATACTAAGACCCTCGAGGCATGGTCTTAGCCAGCAGGGCGCCTCGGTGCCTTTTTGGACACCCAAACCCTTAAAAAGAACGCCTCAGGACACCCAATTCTTTTTGTGTGGAATTTCCAAAAATCTCAATCTCAAGCTTATAATTGAATTTTTTCATCTCCTTATAATTCCCATGAGATTGTTTAATGATATCATGCCTTATTTTGATGAATTTATACATGTTTATGGTTGAAATATGAGTATATTGTGATCCCCCTTAAAAATTTGGGCGCCCAAAAATTCTACAACTGCCAATTTTAAGCACCCAGTTTCTAAATCCTGGCTAAGACACTGCCTCGAGGTGTTCTTCATTCAGGGTCTGAGTATCCTAAAATTGCCTGCCTTGATACCCTGTTGCTTAAGGTCCTTAATTAAGCTCTATATGCAAAGTACACTAATAGAATGGACTGAAGGAAAAAATATCATCGCACAAAATTTGACCATATGAATATGTTGACAGTGCAAAGTGGACCAAGACTTCCTTTGGCTGAAGAAATGAAATGAAGATTAAACACTACCCCAAAATGGGAATCTATTCATCAGTCATGATCGATACGGCAAACAAACCACACCTGCAAACCACATTGGTCTTACTTGACATTTGCAGACATAGCATCAGGCTCTTTAACAGTTTTTTCTTTTACAAAAAAATGAAAAATAGCACAGTTTCCAGGCAAATAGTCCAGATCTGCGACCAGACCAGTTGTACTTGAGATTTGCTATGAGTCTCCTTACATTGTTCTTCTGAAAAAAACTGGTTAACCAACAGTTTTCGTATACGGCAGGGTACTTTGATTGTTCTAATTGTTCATAAGACAAATGTTCTAGTTGGTGCATCTAGCAGGTCCTACTTGCAACGGTACACAACTCTCACATTAATAATTAATAAAGTACCTAGATTTGCTTAATCTCATTCATATTTGACTCTTGCCATAGCTACATAGTATGATGTCTTGTCTGTGACGTCGTGCATTCCAATAGGTCCTATCTCGCAATCAGCACATATCAAGTACTTAATATTGCCCACTGTGTTGGAAAATCCTATGTTGTCGAATGTGTACATATTGCTAACCACCCAATGTTCCATAAGTGACTCTCCATCATCGGGTTTCTGTGCCTCTGATTTCTTCTTCATATGAGGTAGAAAAATCTGGAACAGTACAAGGAAAAAGTGTGATTAGTTGTCAGCTTAAGTATAATATAAAAACTAGTATACAGTAGTGCTTGGACTTGGCCGAATTTTTTTGTCGATATATCATCCCTGATAACGATAGATTATCGATAAATACAATAATTTGGTAATTTGACACACCACTTCGCAACTTCTAATAGATCGTTATACTGGCAATCAATCCGGCAAATTGAGCAAAATCACTTTCATGGCGGGATCATCATTGTTATTTCGAAGTCCAAAATGGTGGTTTATTTACGGAGGGGATCATCGGTATATCGATCTATTGAAGTAGCATTGTGGTGAGTACTTAGCTTGCATATCTTACAGTTTCCGATCATTACATGTGGTTTTATTTTTGACAAGAATTAATGTGAATTATCGGTAATTCCTCGGGTTATCGATAGCTCTACTATCGTGGCGCAATGATCAAGTCAGCAATATTTCGATTTATCGTCCGAGCACTAGTATACAGAGAAGCCTACATGCAGGTATACTTTGTAGTGTGTGGAAAAATAAACCTGTTAAAATTGATTAATGTGACTTTTTTGCTAAATCTTGTGTCATAGCCAGTAGCGTTAAACGTAATACGGTTCACACTCACATTTTGCGTGCAAATATCAAAGTAAAGCGAAGAATTAAGAGTTAAGAGTTGCTCCAACTAGAACATTGAGTGACCCACTAAATCTAGCTAATGTTTATTTTTGAATTTGAATCAAATATTTTACAATGACCAGAATAAAATTCTATTTTCTTTAAGAAATGGAGGCAACACAAATAAATATCTGTCTAACACTAAATTGCTTGAAGTAAATGCAAATGGCTAAATATAATCAAAACCAAACAAGAGGTTAAAATAACAAGTAGACACACCTCTCTCTGCTTCAGAACAGCAGCACCGGGACTCAGTACAAGACTGCCACATCTTTCACATTTGATTTTCTTTGAATTTTTCCCGTTGGCCACAAGATCTGACGAAGAACTGGAAAGCACTTCGGTTGCCGCCTGTGATGCGCCTTCTCCACTCATTTTAGTGTCAAATCCGTCTCAAGAAACGCTGGTTAATGAGTGGATTTAATGACGACCAGTCGGCTTCCAACTCACAAAATACTACAAGGATGAACTATTGACACATGCCTTCAATCTTCGTTTGGTGCCTCTGCATGGAAATATGTACAGCTTCGGCGAGTTGATATAGTTTAATCGGTCGCCCATTATCTCGCACAGTCGATTTCCTCAAAATTTGATTGGTTAAAATTGAGCCGCGCATGCTTTTAGGACATGATTATTTTCGTGCTTCCGTTTGAAGTGAAACAGTGAAACTCATGCATTGACTTCTCCATAGCCTAAGCATCTATTTGATTTGGCCATCTAGAGTTCAGGTAGGCCATAACCACGAAGAAAGGGCAATGGAGATAAAAGACCAGTTTGAATAATTTCAAAAGACAGGTGCTATGGTCAACTACATAAAGCAGGGTTTTCACTCAAACAATTGCATATATACTCAAGTTCTCAACTGAAAGAAACCAGTGTCAGTGACCAGGGAACCTTTTAAAACTAACAAGTTCAAACAAGTATTCTGGCCTCTGAAGAAACTAATGCCCATGCATACCTGCTGCAATCACAAAGCCCAATGAGCACATACAAGTGGCCCTTATTTTGAAAGAGAACAGACAAACTCCCCCCAAGATTTCTGACATATCTGAAAGATTCAGAAAACTATTTCCACAGCAGCAGCTGTGGAAATAATGTGATGCTTTTGCCAATGCTTCTGCAGCAAAAGTGAACATTACATATGGGCCTTGTTCAGCATCATCAACTTTTATCAACGTGGTGGGAAAACGGAATCTGAACGGTTTCCGTTGACTTCCATTGTGTACCTTCCCAGACGCTAAGTCAAGATCGAGTCAAATGTCAAATGTTTTTTAACGTTTCAAAAGAGTTCATAGCTCTATTCAGTGTTTTGGAGTTTACATTAGGTCATAATGTTGAAAAACTGATTGAAACTATACAATGTTTTACTGTCAACGAAAATAAATGAAGAAATTTATTGTTTGGGCTATCAATTACATGGAAATATTTAATTTACACTGTGTGGGGACGAAGGCTCTTGGGTCTGAAATCTCCTGCACCGCCTCATTCAATATGGACGTCACAAAACGAAATCTGGCAGGTTTTCAAATTCGTCTTATACCGTTTTGTCTGTTTTTGTTTATCTATTTAAAAATAAACATACATTTCTCATAGATACATGCCTTAGTTCCATTTATTGATAACTTAGCTTATAATCCCTAAACCATGGCCAGAATGTAGTTCTCCGCATATAGTACACAGCTTCTTATTGAGCGATGATAGAGGAAATCGCTTTTTTTACATTTTAAAATCACTTATACCCAATACAAATATGTCAGATACAAGTGGAAAGATAGAATTATAGATAACTTTTTTGTGTCAAATCTAACTGCTATATCCCTATCAACCAGAATAACAAGGATCCTTTTTGGACCTTTGAGTTTATAGTTGATCGAGACGTAGAAGCCATGTTTTTTTTCGCACAGAGACCCGGATGTAAAACGGTGTGATGACATCTCCTATGTGTCATCCTACCGTTTATCAACGTTGACTTGCGATGACAATCTGAACGGGAAACGTTGATCAACGTTTATGGTGCTGAACAAGGCCATGATGTGAACAATGTTAAATATGCGACTTATGAGATACATAGATGTATATAAACATTGTTAAATATGCAATTCATGACATACATAGATGTACATGTACTAAAGAATGAAGATGCCAACAATTCCTCTTTCTGATTTTTGGAAAATTTCAACCTCAGATGAATAAAGCAATGGATTGTTCACCACAGACCAACTACCATATGGTCTCAGTGTGATGTCACTAGGAGACTAACGAATGAGGGCTCTCATATTGGTTTACATTATAGAGGAGGTTGCTCATGCACATGCGCAGAACGCACCTCTTGAGTGGTTCTCGTCAACAACTGGGCAAAGAGTCTTGCCCAGGTTGCAGAGAGAGGTCTGCTGGTCATGGTCTTAGCCAGCAGGGCGTCTGGGTGCCTTTTTGGACGTGTACCCAAACCCTTAAAAAGAACCCCTCAGGACACCTAATTTTTTTGTGTGGAATTAAATAAAAATCTCCATCTCAAGCTTATAATTGAATTTTTTCATCTCCTTATAATTCCTGTGACATTGATTAATGATATCATGCCTTATTTTGATGAATTTATACATGTTTATGGTTGAAATATGAGTATATTGTGATCCCCCTTAAAAATTTGGACACCCCAAAATTTGACAACTGCCAATCTTAGGCACCCAGTTTCTAAATCCTGGCTAAGACCCTGCTGCTGGTTACACATCTGGTGATTGACATTTGTGTTCAACTCAGCATTTCACAAGTTTTGGCAAAATGTTCAGGGGATTCCCCTTTCAGTCAGTTGACTAAGAAAGTAGGAAAGATTAGATCAAACTTGCCTTGATCAAATGCAAGTCCTTATCGCTGCCAGAACAGAGGCTCTGTTGTTTTGTTTAAAACTACTCCATTAACCCATAATACATGCCAACATTACTAGGAGCTGATGGTTTTGATAGAGGTTTTCGCAAATATGATTGTTAAATGCACGGAATGCATACCAGTATATATGTTTATGATACACAAGAACACAAGGCAAAATGACACTTATTTAGTCACATGATTGTGCAGTGTACCCTAGATTTCAACTTGTACATATATTAAAGCCGAGAACTTAGAAGGCAACTTTTCTAGTGTCAGCACTCAAACAATGGGACAGATTGAAGTTGCGATCTTGTTTTAAAGTGGTAGTAGTGATAGTAGTAGTAGTAGTAGACGACTACAAGTATTACATCTAAGAAGTAGTAGTTGTATTAGAGAAGTAGTATGCTTATTGACTGCAAGGTGAACCACTAATTTTACATTTATAATTTTACACTTAACAGGCCTCAATGCTAACTCAAAATGATACTGGCCCTGTAGGACCAGTAACACCTAGCATCTGCTGGTCCTGCAAAATTTTCACTGGTCCTACATTTTTTTTTAACATAACAAGAAAGAACATTGCATAAAATTCACCACAACATTTATCTTTATAGATTTTATCTTCATTTATTTCAAAAAACATTTGGGGGTATTCTGACTATTCTCGGTGGGAAACGTTTTAACAAGAATGTCTCCAAATGCTTACTGGGCCTGTAGGACCAGTTGAGGTCTTTTTTTACTGGCCCGAAGCAGTTTTTGGGAATTTTTACTGGCCTGGGGCCATAGGTTCACCCTTAGCGTCGAGCCCTGCTTAATTAAAAAAAAACATTCACTGTAAACTGCTAAATAAAAAGAACCAAACAAATTAAAAGGAACAAAAGGAGAAATATCAGAAGGGATTTGGGGTTGGTTGCACCAATATCTTTCAACCTAATTTTACTATTTGTTGCCGTAGGAAGAAATTCTTGTTGGGGTCCTGAAGACAAGTATTGTGAAGCCAAAAAATAAGTCAAAATAGCTGGTGCAACTTCCAACAGGAGTCATCTTTCATTTAGTTGAAAGTAGGGTTATTACCGTTATTTAGGTGAAGTAAGGTTGATAAACTTTCACATGGATTTTGTAGGTTAACAACATGGCGGACGACACTGGGTTACAGTTCAAAAAGTTTGTTACAGAGAATGAAATTGAAGAAAAAAGAAAGGAAAGACAGGAAGAGTGGGATAAAGTAAGAAAACCAGATGATCCAATTGGTAAGTATTTATTTGAATCAGCTAAACCCTGGCTTTACAATACCAATATAGGCTGACATTGTGATTTTGACCTGGATGATTAAATATTAGCATTTAAAATTCCTGCAGAAACTGTAAGCTGGATGGGCAAGCCTTCCTTAACCTAAAATTGACTGTAACATGCTGAGGACTCGCCTAATTTAGGTTGAATTGAAGGTAGTACCTAGTTGAAATGAATGAAATTCTCTTTTTTCTGATCTAGTGCCTTTTACCGCCAAGAAAGTAGTGCCATAGAATCAGTATCATTGGAGTCACAGTAGTACCGAAAAATCCTGAAACCGAAAAGACGCCTGGCGAACTGTCTGTTGAGTATCTGTATGATGAGGAGAGGCTTTTGACAGACTCGTCATGAACAGTCAGATATAAAAAAAGATCAATGAAAATATTTTTTGTATGGCTGGGCTTATATCGGTAATATAAATGATATACTTCTTTGATTTTTCAGAGGCGCCCGAAGAAGTAATTGATAACCGATGTCTCTTTGAGCGACTTGAGGAGCAAAGGATGAAGAAACAAGATGAATATGATGACCAATTCAAATTGAGTAAGATGATTAAAATTCTCATTGTTCAAGCAAATGTGTTTTGTTAAAAGCACTTGGGCAGTAATCAAGATGTCCTGAATTATTAATGCATTTATTCTCAAAATGCCTAGCGTTTGCTGCAAAAGTTGAACAATTATGGTGAATCCATGATCTTGTTTAGAATTATAGTCCGATTTCTAAAAAAAATAGATATTTTTTTATATATCTTTATTTTTAGATTTTCACACTTATCTGACCTATTTTAGCTCTCAGAATGATGTTAGGCTATACTCGTAGCACCAAAATCATCTTGACAATTTTGGTGATATCTTTGTGATCAGAGCATTTTCCAGACAATATTTGAAAATTTTATGGTGGTCAACACTCAACCCCAATGCCCAACATAACACATTCTTAAATATTCAGTGGATTTCATGTCTTTTGGTAATGAATTTATAAAATATATCCATTCTTTCAACATTAATCTATTAATCTCTAGATTTTATTTATTTAAATTTTGAACAGGTTATGCCCAAACTTCACAACGTGCTGACCAGGTTCTTAGCCAGAATTTAGAAACTATCTGTCCAGATTTGCATATTGTAAATAAATTGGGCATCTTATATTTCTAGGGAGACCACAATATACTCAGAACAAACCACAAAAATGTGTTCACTTATTGGAAAAAGGCAAAATATCCTTAGGCCTAAAAAAAAGTTGTTTGTTTCCTGTAACCCTACCCTAACAAGTTTTTATTCAAAAAAATCCCTACCCTAAAGTTTTTATCGCCCTCCCAACTCCAAATCAGCGTAAAACATGCATAAAACACACATTTTTGACCAAAAAAATAATGCAAAAAAATAGTTTTACCGACCTACCTACCCTATTTTTTTTTCAGGCCGTTACAGGAAACAAACAATTATTTTTTTTAGGCCTTATACAATGTCGTGGTATTTATATGGGGCGAGAAAATGATGCTGATTTTGATGGTAGTGTGTGTTAAGGGATTCTTAATTTTTCCCCTTTATTTCCAGGTAACCAAGTTAAAGGTTTGGATGATGATGAAGCACAGTTTCTGGATGAAGTTTCAGAACGACAGATGACACTTGACAGAATGAAAAGAAAAGAAGAAAAAGAATTATTGGATGAATATAAAATATCCTTTGAAATGTAAATCATGCTATCAATTGGTTGATCCACCCATCCATCCAGTATTGATATTACCGTAAATTCTCCATAATTTGGGACACTTCTTAATAATTACGATTTGTATGTGTTCAGGGTGGCCCATGTTTTCTGGAAATACCCTGATGATTTATCAGCAAGATTTACAGCTAGGTCCACAATTTGGTAACTGACAATAGATTCAGGAGTTGCCCAGATTTCCCATTAATTATTTTGCAAAATAATCATAGTGGCCCATATTCCCAGGATGGTCTAACTTTCTGAGCATTTACGGTATGATAACTTTCGAAAATGTGAATTAAGACTATATCTTGTTAATCAAGTTCCTAACTTAAACCTTAGTTGACTCTAATTAACCTATACAGCAGCCCCTTAAACAGCCTTAGGCTATCGAACTCTGGAAAAGTACTTGCATAAATTTTAGCATGCCCATATGAAATGAATTATCATCTAGCTAATTTTAGATGGTGTTATTCGTGTGCAGGGAGCTTTACAACAGAGGACAGATGGAGCCCAATAGCCAGGGCTAGTAAATAATGCGAGAGGGAGCTAGAATAAAGTGAAAAGCAAGATGTATTGACTGACATCTAGGGAGTATAACGATAACTAAATATTGATGACCTGACACCTATTGAGCAACTTGGAAACTTTTTCTTATTTTTCTTTTACTACAAAACATGCACAAATATAGCTTTTAAGGAATTACTTTTCAACTTTCCTTAAACTTCTTTCTTTTTCAATGAGGGGCCCAAAATCAATGCGGGATATTGTGGAACCATGGCAAAATACCTACAGGCCTCAACATCAACAAAATCTTTGATTAGCCAGTGACTTAAATCAATGATTTTGATCAATGTCTCTGGATTAGCCAAGCAGGGCTAGTTACCTTAACTTATACTTGCCCAGAGATATTTATGCTTGCCCTGAAAATTGATGATATGAAATGTGCACACTGTGCTAGCGGTTCTACAGTAATTGACAAACCCTTAATCTCCATTGACAACATGAAAAAGAATGCAGTGAATTTGTTGATTTCACCTTTATTATCAACCAGGTGATCAGAGCCAGGGGAAGACTTCATAATCTTTACCTGCTGATATTTCAATTTCATCTAGTCCCTACAGGCTACTCACAAGTAGTTGTTACTAGCCCTGACCTGTGGATTATAATGTAAGTATCCCATGTCTATAGATACTTTGCTGTTTGTGTAGGTGAACTTGTTTGTCTTTCCTTATCTTGCTCACAATGCTGTATCGTCTCAGGCGGTGGAGTCAGGCAGCAGCAAGTCGTCAGATGCAAAGAGACCATCAGTAGTACAAAAAATTGGTGCACCACAGACAAAGAAGTCACAAAAGTCACTTTTAGCTGGAGTGGTCAAACGAAAAAGGTAGGTGCTCTTATAAAATAGAGGATGTGATGCAGGCCAGGATTTCAAAAATGCCTGTCCAAAGTAGCAATTCACAAAATTTTGCCATTCCAGTTTTAGCTACTAAGCTTCTTCACATCCTCATACCAACTACATTTAATATCCCATCTTACTGTAGAATGGCTAATTTTCCCGTGTGTTTTATTTTCCCGTTTTTTCCCGAATGCTATCAAACGGGAATAAACAACACCGGGAAAATCATTACACTTCATGCCCGGACTTAATAAACACGGGAAATTCTGGCCTTAGTTAAATAGACTGGGCCAGCTTTATCTCTGAAGTGTCAGACCTGCGTTTACTCAGAGTAATAGTGGTCATCCCTTATTGCAATCCACATGCGGCAGGGAACAATCGGGGGTCACTGTATGACTTCTGATCATGCTGTGACTGCAACTCACCTACTTAAGGGATTAAATCCCTGGTGATCTGTTTCTAGTCGCTTCTCTAGACTGGTGAAAGTCCCAACACCGCATGCGCTGCTGCATGGCCATGCACATGCTTATATAACACTGGGAACTGTCTCCAGTCTATAAGATGCTTATCTAGACTGGTGATAGTCCCTTTGCAGTGTGCGTTGTTGTACTGATAAGCACTTCAACCCATGGCACATGTTTATATAAGACTGTGGACTACTTAAAACTACTTAAGATCTACTTAAAACGGGAAAATTAAAAACGGGAAAAAACATATGTCTTCTTTTCGGTAATATTAGAAACGGGAAAACCCAAAAATGAAAAATTAGGGAAAATTGTCACACAGGAAAATTAGCCATTCTACAGTATTTAAAAGGGCAATTTACACTTCAGCCATGTCTTCGAAGATGGTTTGTTCATGGAAATTCTTCGTGGAAATCTTTGAGTTTTTCAGGAAACTGTCCATCCAAATGACAGGCTGGCTAAGTCCCCGGTCTGATGGTTACCAAACAGTTCTTGTAGTCTGGAAGGGCAATTTTAGTCACTGCAATTGGTTAGATATACTGAATTCCTGCCAACCACATCTCACCTTACAAAATTTTTGCTAGACAAATCATCAATATTTGTGCATTTTAGCCAAGGAAGGCATATCTGTTTATATCATTACAAATGTTTCACCTAGAACAGGCATTTAGGGATAAATGATAGAAATTGATTTAATCATTATTCATTTTCATAGATCCTCTAGTCACAAGGGTTACTAGTATGTCTTTGATGATTAAGATTCACTACATTTTTACTATATTGGGTAGGCTTTTACTTAGGAAAAGAGTGGACAGATTTACTATTAAATCATCGCTGCTACTTCAATAGCTCATGGTGACTATGCCAAGACTGCTGTTTGGATTATTTGGGTGCTAGAGTTTTGCTGGGCAGGTTCACCTACTTATTTATATAAACATACCTGGTTGGGCCATTAGTCAGCTGATGGACTGGCCAAGGAACTGGAAATAGCTTATTGTGGCCCCCTGGTCACAGTTTGTAGTAACCCTTGTTAGCTGGAGCCAAGGGTGTTTACTCTGTTTAATCTTACAGCCCTTTTATTGTTCCCACCCTTCATTGTTCATATGAAGACTTGCATCATAATACCACCTGGTGAACATTTTTTGAACTGATTGTCATAAATTGCTGTGCTCTAAGATGGATTGTCTGTGCTACAGGACTTGCTACTGGGACATCCCTGTAGAACTTGAAAGATTTCACTGGGGACACCTGGTGTACAAGTTCACAACTTGTTCAGATTATACTCAGTTTGAAGTTGATGAAATTTTCTAGTTCCTATATGTTAGAAGTAAAAAATAGCTTGACCATGTGCTAAGCTAGAGTACAAGTAGCCTAGCTACTAGGCGTTACTGTGTTTTATTTTATTATATATAAAGTTATGCCTGCACCTATACAGGCTATACTGCATAAGGGCTTGTGGCTTACTGTTGGCCACTTAGTTCACAAAGTTGTAATGTCAGTACCATTCCCAACTACCCTCCTCTGAATACTGCAGTGCCATCTATCCATAAGGGATGACATCTAAATATAGCCTGGTAGGCAGGCATATAGTACAAATAGCTGTGAGTTGAATTAGGCTCCTATAGTTCAAATTACCCCTGTAGTCATGGACTCAGGGGTACACCAAAGTGGCAGCTGCTAAATTTCATGGAACTTCAAGAGAGACTTTTGTAAATTCACATAACAAATATAAATATATACATATTTACTTATTGAGAAAAGAGCGTACTATCCATATGCATTATTATGGGAATTACATTGAGGTGAAAATGATCAGTAATTTGCTTCATTTTGACAATTTCAAAATTTCCTTACTAAGATATTTGGGTATCCTTTAAATGATTTTTGGAAGTTTTGGGTGTCCAAATGATGCCAAGACTTAGCCTAGTTCTGGGCATTACTTTGTTTTACCATAAAATATCTAGATCTATGCCTACACCTACACAAGGGCTATGGCCTATTGTTGGCCATTTAGTTCACACAATTGCCACAGGAGGGGGTTGTATTGGCATATTTTCAACTACCCTCACTAGCATACTGCAGTATCATCTGTCCAAAGGGGATGACATCTAGAATATGGCGTGGGTCAGGCTTAGGCCCCGACAACAGCTGCGAGTTGTGAGGCTCCAGTATGCAGATATTGTCTTGCTCAATTGATCAATGCTTCTGAAACTGACCAAGTGGGTAGAGCGGTACCCAATAGTATCAGTTTAAATGTGGCATCTTGGAGCAGCCATGGGCAAATCACCAAATTCAATTGGCATATTGCCGGATATGCAATTCCATGTTATTGTACCTGGCAGACAACTATGATTTGGATTATATCCATTAGAGTGGGAATTCTGCTTCAATGTGTTCTAGAATTCCCTTTGAAATAGTATTGAAAGAACGACCTTGTGAAGGACTAGTCTCTTGTGAAAGCCCCCCCCCCCCCCTTCTCTAGTTGAATTCAAATGTAAGAACATATTAGGCAGATTTCCATAAATCCAAGCCATGTTGAAGATTATAGCCTGCAAAACTGGAACTGGTACGGCCCTCTTTTACACATTGACAAATAGTGGATTTATTCAAAAAGATTCACAGTTCCTAAGGCCTAAAAAAAATAATTGTTTGTTTCCTGTAACCCTACCTACCCTATATTTTTGGCCCTACCCGAAATCTTTTTATGACATTTTGAATCAAAAACATGGTATTCCGAATGAAAAACATGAACAGCTCAACTGTGAGGCTACCATTTATCACTATAAAGATTTCTTAAAATAAAAACATTTTCCTACCTACCTACCCTAATTTTTTCTGGGGTGTTACAGGAAACAAACAATTTATTTTTTTAGACCTAATGTGCAGGGCTCGGCATTAACAGTGATGTTGATGTGTTTGATATTGGGGGTAAAAAACAAACATATCTTTAATACTTTAAAACATGTTTAATGTTCATAAAATACACTTTGCCCCAATATGGTAGTAAGTATTTGTGTATGAACAAAACCCTCATGTCTCATCACAGGTATTGTCCTGCTGCCTGCACCAGATTGTCTCTGTAGAATGAGTTCTCTACGCGTCAGAGTTCCACACATCAATATGGAGGTGAAGTTTTCCATCAACCCGTTTCCAAATTACCACAAATCTGAAAATATACAGAGAAAATTGTAATATTTTTGGAATTTGATATTCAGTTTTATTGTAATACTTGATGTACAATAAACTGTCATTTTAAAGAAGCATTTTTCGGACCAACAAAAATGGAATGAACCTGCCTGAATAAATTTTGCATCAAACCTTGTATACCTATTTTGCAACAATGAATTTTGCCTTATTCGATTACCGTTGATATTAATATTGCGGCAAAATGCTTGACCAATGATTGCCTGAGGATCTCTTTAAAAAGTCAGTTCTGAACCTATGACACTTAAGAAAACAACTTTGAAATCAGTCATAAAATCACGAAATATTTTAAGGAAGATAAGGGAGAGATTTTAATCAACAATTCATTTCAAAATTTCTCATAGTCAGGAAGTTTTTGAGCACTATAGCCATGAAGGGTGAGAAGCGAATTCAGGAATAATAGCAGTGTCTTAGCCAGGATTTAGAGCCTAAAATTGGCAGTTGTAAAATTTTTGGGCGTCAACATTTTCAAGGGGGACCACAATATACTCATATTTCCACCATAAACATGTATAAATTCATCAAAATAAGGCATGATATCATTAAACAATGTCATGGGAATTATAAGGAGATGAAAAAATTCAATTATAAGCTTGAAATAGAGATTTTTAGAAATTCCACACAAAAAGATGTGGGTGTCCTGAGGGGTTCTTTTCA
The DNA here is from genome assembly GCA_963942565.1 of Maea johnstoni. Classification (NCBI taxonomy): domain Eukaryota; kingdom Metazoa; phylum Annelida; class Polychaeta; order Spionida; family Magelonidae; genus Maea; species Maea johnstoni. The sequence continues at coordinate 39,107,841 of OZ012688.1, read as the reverse complement.
AGGGTTTGGGTGTCCAAAAAGGCACCCAGACGCCCTGCTCGCTAAGACCATGATTAATAGTAACAGCACTAGGACTGACAGATTTTACTTACTTCCCGGCCTCTGCCACAGTTCCATCGGTCATAGACATTACATAGGACCCTCTCTCCCAGGGGTTGTCAGTTGCTCCTCCTACTTCTATGGTAGTCAATTTTAACCCTGTGATACCGCTTTTGTATGCTCCACCGAAGATCTCCGCCACAGCTGAAAAAATAATATACAATGAAGTACGTGATTATTGATTTCTCATTCACAATCAAGTAAATGATATCCTCTAAATCATCAAAAAATAAATCCTGTATTTGTGTTACTCTTATGAAAATTATTATTATTATTATTTTTAAAATAGTATTATAATTGTTATTATTATTATTATGATGATGATGATCATCATCATCATCATGGTCATCAACATGATACACTTTAAATCATCAAAAAATAAATCCTGTATTTGTGTTACTCCTATGAAATTTAGTATTATTATTATTCTTGAATTATTATTATTATTATTATTATTATTATTATTATTATTATTATTATTATTATTATTATTATTATTAAAGTTGAAGTTGGGCAGGGCTCGACATAGCAGATAGCCCCATAGCCATGGCTATCTAATCATGGAAAAACATCATTATGGGCAAGCTGAACCAGCCCTCAACTTCCCCGCTTGACTATTTATCATTAGAATGGGAATTGAGAGGTACATTAATGGAATTGATAACAGGATCTTTTGAATAACAATATAGTTGACAGCAACCTTGAAAAGTCATAAAGGGTAAAGGCAGAAATAAAATGGGTGAGACAAATATAAAAAATAACATCATACCTAACGTTTAAAAAAATCAATTTTTTTTTTATTGTCTCTGTGTCATTGTTAAACTGTTAAATTGCTATCAAATTGGCAGGGCAACCTGAGCGCCTGGCCGGACTATCTGATCTTTGGTACAACTCGCCCAGCCTGTTGAGTCCTGCAGGTATTAGTACGAGTGGGGTGTGTAGATTTCAGGTACGACCTGAGCCCTCTTTTGCTAGTGGAAGTATTTGGTTATCATCTAACCTTGGTAGTAATTAGTGACACAGTTTAAGCCAGCAGGGGTTCTAGAACTCACAAACCCTCAAAAGTTACCCCTCTGAAATTCAGAGTCTTAGCCAGGATTTTATAAATGCCTGTCCAAAATAGAAATTCTAAAATTTCTGCATGTCCAGATTAAGCTACTTCAAATCCTTATACCAATTATACTCAATAGCCTACTGTGTCAAATAGGACAATCTACACATCAGCCATGTCCTAGAAGATGGTTGTTAGAGAATGTTTGGTTACTACCCCCAAAAAGCCAAAATTGAAAAATCTTCTTTGAAATATTTCCTGTCCAAAAAGTAGGTTTTCAAGAAACTGCCTGTCCAAAAGAGAGGCTGGATGGGTCCTAACTAGGTCCCTGCTCTGGACACCCAAATTCATTTTGTGGTCAATTTCTTTAAATGGTAATTTCAAGCACATTAATAATTTTTTTCCACCTCAATATAATTCCCATGACAATATATATGGATATTATGAAGTATTTCAATAAGGAAAAACATTATGGTTGAAATCTTAGTATATTGATGCTCCAAAATTTTACAGTTGCCAATTGTAGGCACCCAGTTTTTAACCCTCATGCTGCTGGTGGCTAATTTGGCCAACAATTAATACCAGCATGACAGGTTTTAGATGGTTTTCAAAACTCTTTGCATCCTTGTACTTTGAATGAAGTAACCTTAGGGCGGTATGCCCTAACCTCAATCCCACTTTACTCCCACTTTCACAAGATTTATCTTTCAAAATTGTACTTCAAAGAGAGTTGCTGCATGGCTAAGGAGGGTAAAAATGCAATGTCCCTCTCTCTGGGTCTGAGCAGGAACAACGGCCATCTCTAGTTGACTCTTAATGACGTGCACTTTTGAAAGGTAAATCTCATGAAAGTGGTAGTAAAAAGAGAGTGAGGTTGGTGCATACCACCCTTAGCATTGGAAGGATTAACCCTTATGCTGCTGCTGGCTAATTCAACCAATACAAAATAATGTGAAAAAAACTGAAAAATGACCGAAACCCTGGCAAATGGGTACTCATCTGAGAGTACTCGATGAGAGCTTTCCGATGAATACCAAGATGATAGGGTTTAGATGATTTTCAAAGATTTTTGAGTTCTTGTGGCTTAGACATACATAAGTAGTCTCAGCATTGAAAGGGTTAAATTGTGGCTAGGAGCCTGCTGATTGGTGAACTCACATGCTCTTCCTGTTGAGGCAGGTCCCCCAGGTGGCATCATGACACAATCCTCGCTGTAGCATTTACCAACATTCGTCATATCATTCGCAGCAAAAAAACTCTCAAATTTGCGGTTAGCAGATTCTATTTCACTCTTGAGATCTGAAAGTGGAAAAGAAGGGAGATTTTTAAGATTGATTTCCTTATATGCAAAAGAAAAAAGAGCTCCTCAGATTTGGGGTTAGTGGATTCTTTTTCTCTTTTAATGTCTGTAACTTGGAATCCCTGGCCAAAAACTCCTCAAATCTGCATTAACCAGATTGTGTTACATACTAGACTTAGAAATTAGAAACTATTTTTACCATTATTTTCTTCATCTTCCTTGCCAATAAAACGGTTAATTCTCAGATTCTATTGCAGTCAAGAGTTCTAAATATTTGAAAAGAAATTTGATTTTTCTATTGTATTTTTCCCATTCCATATTTTTTATGGAATCCAACTTTTTTCCAGAAAATCTTAAAAGAAGATAATTTATAGAAGATTATTTTTTTAACTCAACTGAAAAAGTAATATTTGTGTTCTAAGATCTTGTTCAAATAGTGTATTAGGTCATTTTCCACAATAGTTTGAAAAGGTGTGGGAGCAAGGCATTTGAAAATTGGCTTTACAACAATATGAATGCAGCGTATAGTGTGAAATGCTCAAACTTAGCGTTATCATTTCTAAATGAGTTCATAGGCATGTTGACATCTGTCTTCTGACTCCCAAATGCACTTATGAACTTATGAACTTTGTACATGTAGGCGTAAAGTTATTAATAATTATCAATATTCTATTATCATTATTAGAAACTTGCAGACTCACCTGATGCCATGTTTTATGTTTAAGATATTGTGGTCGCAGAGTAGTCTAGCCTTGCTTAATACCAATTGCTCTCCACTGCAAGTGCTACAACTAGGAGGTCCAATGTCCAGGGTCCAGAGGACTGCTGCTGGGCTGGCTGCCTGCGAGTAACTGTGTGCTGACCCGTGTATCACCCACCCTTATAAGAGGTCCTTGCTGACTTCACTATAGACTTGCTACAAGTCTATGTTATTGTTAACTGTTCTCCTTAGCCTCACTGACTACCCAGAAGGACTCAATTCTAGAAGTGAAAGTGTGCATTGAGCATGTAATATTTTGATGGAAAACGCGAAGTTGTGCGGAGAAAGGCGCCCGCGACCGCATGTCAATGGCTGTTATAGTTGTATCTCACTACACTCTATTGATAACTTGAACAATTGAGCTTTTGTAGTAGTTAGATATGATCCCATGATATGTTGTGTGCTTCATGCACGAGTCCACCCAGCTGAACGACACCAGCCCACCCCGCCCCCCTCCCCCTGATTGTTGGCGCGCAAGTTTTACACGCACAAGACTGAAAGGACTGGCACTATAGTCCATCCACTGAATTCCTACATGCGGTGGCCAGCGAAGCACGCCACTATATACAAATAGTTCTCCATTAAACACGGCCAGTAGCAACATAAACATACGCAACGACACTAGCGACGTCAAATCTACAGCATTTTATTGACAGACAATCATAATAAAATCATTTTAAGTGTGATAAAGTACATTGTACATTTTTTAAAAAAGTACCAGACGATGACGTCACTGTATCACTTCGCATCGCCACTAGCCGCAATCACCGAACAACATAGATGTATCCCAACACTTCGTCAAGAAAAATTCCGAAAGAAAACACGCCTATAACCAACATATAGGGCGCCTAAACACTAACGACGCCAAGGATTCAACATTCCACTGACCGACGATAATAATAGAATACTTAGAAGTGTGTAATAAACGCATTGTCGGGTTATTTGTGTGGTCACGTGATCACTGGCAGTCCCCTTGCTGCTCTAATTATTTAAACAGGAAATGGGTGAGCGCAGTCAAAATAGCTGGTATAGCGGTCAAGACCGCAACAATCAAAGAATTGGCGCACGAACGTCTAGACTCGCTCGCTACCAGTCTGTGTTAACTGGCTCTTTCCTAAGTCTCGCTGATCTACCCTGAGTTTATTTCACTTCATGTTTAGTTCTGAAGGGGACACACTGATCAAGACTATTATGAAAACTATGCTGCCATCTATAGTTTGAGAGAGACATCAAACCTACTTAACACCCGGTATATATAGTGGTAGGGGCAGTATACCGAACTCAGCCTGAGAACCAGGCTAACATTACTATAGATTTTACACATGCATGACCTATTAGGTCTGAAAAGCAGAGAGGCACATACTAAAGCATAACTTAGACTAGCTACACATATTTTACATGCCTGGATCCATGATCCTTCAACAGGCAGTACTCTATCCCTTGTTTAGTTCTGCCCTTACCCTCTAGGTGGAGCCATGAGAGATGGGTAGACTAGCAATGAGTCTGTGTTTTTGTCTTCTACCCTTCTGCAGAGATAGGATCTATCCAAGTTTAGTTAGTTTTGTTGTTACTCTCCTGGTGGAGCCATGAGAGCTGGGTAGACTAGCAATGAGTCTGTGTTTTTGTCTACTACCCTTCTGCAGAGATAGGATCTATCCAAGTTTAGTTAGTTTTGTTGTTACTCTCCTGGTGGAGCCATGAGAGCTGGGTAGACTAGCAATGAGTCTGTGTTTTTGTCTACTACCCTTCTGCAGAGATAGGATCTATCCAAGTTTAGTTAGTTTTGTTGTTACTCTTCTGGTGGAGCCATGAGAGCTGGGTAGACTAGCAATGAGTCTGTGTTTTTGTCTACTCCACTACCCTTATGCAGGGATAGCATCTATCCAAGTTAAGTTAGTACTGTTGTTACCCTCTAGATGGAGCTAGGAGAGCTTGGTATACTAGCAATGTGTCTGTGTTTATGTCTACTCCACTACCCTTATGCAGGGACAGCATCTATCCAAGTTAAGTTAGTACTGTTGTTACCATCTAGATGGAGCTAGGAGAGCTTGGTAGACTAGCAATGTGTCTGTGTTTATGTCTACTCCACTACCCTTATGCAGGGATAGCATTTATCCAAGTTAGGCTAGTACTGTTGTTACCCTATAGGTGGAGCTGTGAGGGCTGGGTAGACTAGCTAGGTGTCTGTGTTTATGTCTACTACCCTTCTGCAGGGAAAGCATCTATCCAAGTTAGAATTTATAATAGCCTATTGTGTCTAAAAGGATAATTTACACTTCAGCCATGTCCTAGAAAATCGTTTGTTAGGAAAATATGTGGGTATTACCCCAAATGAGTCTAATCTAAAGATTCTCCATAGAAATTTTTGTCTGTCCAAAAAGGAGGTTTTCAGGAAAGTGCCTATCCAAAGGACAGGCTGGCCTTTGGCCTACTGTTGGCCATTTAGTTCATACACTTGCCACATGAGAGGGTTGTACTGGCAGTTAACCTATTTCCAACTATCCCCCAAGCATACCATAGTGCCATCTATCCACAAGGGATGACATTTGAAGATGGCCTGGTAGGAGGCAGGCTATCAGGACTCTGAGTCCCTTAACATATAGCATCTTAACATTCCCCACCGGAGCAGACCAACCAGTGTGGTACTGTCATTGGTATAGACCACGTAGTACCAGCAATGGCCCATAGATGGCATCACATGTTAACCCATTAATGCTCACAGCGGCCAAAAACAGCCAGCCAATTTGGATGAAATCTTTTAAGCGAACGCATAATTGTGAAAGTTTCAGTGATGCTAGTCACTGTTTTTGTCTGAATTTACCAACAGGAAATATATGAAAAATAACTCTACCACCCTGTCTTTTTGCTGCTCATGATTTTACCATTTACCTGTTTCATACTCATACAAGTTTTTATGCAACTTTCCAAGAGAGTTGGTGTGTAGAGCACTGCGGTCTATGATACACTGCTCAGAGCTAGGGGACATGAAGTGGGCTGCCACCCGTTGAGTCACAGCTGATAGCAGTTGAACAGGGGCGGATCCAGGATTTGAGAACGGGGGGTTCAATGTAGTTCCGAAATGTGACACTGGTGGCGCCACTAACAATTATTTCTGAAAACACCACCAGGAGAACTAAAAAGAACAATTTCAAAAGAAATATAACAACAAATAATAATAATCTCATAAAAGATATAACAAAAGATATCGAGTAAGAGTAAATTTTTAAATTAAAACGCATATTTCATATAAATTCTGATATGCAAAATCGGATTTTTGTGATGGCCACATTTTCCTATTTTTTGGTCGCAAGATTGAATGGACCTCTTGCACTTTCAAACATTTAAAAAATATATTTTACCTTTTGGAGAGGTTTAACAATGTGAACATCCTGGGGATGAGGGGAAGAACTTTTGTCTACTATGCTTAATTGACTGTTAGCATAACTGCAATACATGCATCTGGGGGGGGGGGGGGGGGGGGGGGGGGGGTTCAATTGGAGACAGACTCTTTCATTTGTGATATTACTAAACACCAGTCCTGAGAGCCATTCAGTAAATTTCCCCTTCTGCGCTGGTCGAATTCTCAGAAATTAACACTTTCTAGTTTGCCTATAAGGTTGTTTTATACATACAAGACATAAGACATATGGACGTTAGGATATTGAAGGCATATCAAACCACTCTTTAACTAACCCCGAATAATAGGCTTATTGCAATAAGACTAACATCAGTTAAACATAGTCAACAAATAACACATAAGTTATCACCTACATTCTTACTTGTAGAGTGCCCAGATTGTTAAGCCATCTCAAAAGGTGTTAGGATGTGGTTATTTATATATCTGTTAGTTTATAAGGTATTTGACAGTTGGCATGATACCCTTTATATATCTGTTGGCTAGAATTAGGTATTTTTCATAGGTTTTTGAGGAGTCAATCTAGAAGTTTTAGAATCAACGAACCGCAAACGACTTGACTGTAATTCTGTATCCGCTAGAATAAGGAAGCAAGTGATCTAGTAGTTTGAGAATCAACAAGTCCCCCCCCCCCTCACCTAACAAACTTCAGGTTTTCCTAGAGCTAAGCTCTTCTTAGTCTGCAAACGACTGGACTGTAATTCTGTATCCGCTAGAATAAGGAATCAAGTGATCTAGAAGTTTGAGAATCAACGACCCCCCCCCCCCCCCCCCCTCACCTAACAAACTTCAGGTTTTCCAAGCTACTATTTTTATTTTTTTTTGGTACATTTTTATTTTCCTGCGTGCCTGGCAATCAAGGCTATGCCATCATCCTAAAAATTGACAAGCTATACTTAGTCTGCAAACGACTGGATTGTAATTCTGTATCCGCCGGTTAACGGCAGATAATCCCCTCAAGCAGGATGTTCATCCGCCCGTGCCAATCACTGGCTGACACCAATCAGCCTGTTGCCCAGTCAGGGCCTGGAGAAACAAAAGATTGCAATTGCAACTGGCAAAGTCCTGGCAAAAAAAAATTGGTTTTGATGTTTGTCCACATGTGGCGTGGTGGTGCAAAGTGACCCACTAGCCAGGGGGGGGGGGGGGGGGGGGGGGGTTCGGACGAAACCCTCGAACCCCCCCTGGATCTGCCCCTGTTTCAAGAACATGGCTGCTACCAAGGGCTGCTAGGGGCTGGCTGAGGTTGGTGGCAATACGCAAAATTCTAGCAGACTAGCTTCTGGTTCATGAATACATGGCATTATACCTAAAAGTTTACACCACGTTCCATTCCAACTCTTGTGATGTTTCCAATAATGGATGTCCGTTACAATCAATGTACTGAGTGCTTAGTTGCTTATCTGGCAGGGATTTGAGTACCAATTAAGACCTTTTAAAGTTGGCGGTGCTAGGAATTCATGCAGCAGCAATGCTTTTCAGCGTGAGTCATGCTTTAACCCTTATGCTGCTGGTGGCTAATTTGCCAATACAAAATGATGCAAAAAACCTGTAAAATGATTGAAACCCTGGCATATGGGTACTCATCTGAGAGTACTCAGCGAGAGCTATCCAATGAATACCAACATGACAAGGATTAAATGGTTTTCAAAAAATCTTTGTGTCCTTGTGCTTTAGACAAAAGTAGCCTCAGTGCTAGAAAGGTTAAAGGATATGGATCAGCCAGTATGGTCAACATTTCATCTGGAAAATATGCATATAGATGATTAATTCCACATTGATGGTCCCTTTCCTCTCATCATTTAGCATACTGCTGCCCAGTCTTTGTTGTAATGAATCATGCCAGGAAATGGAGACTTATCATAAGGGTAATTAGCAGCATGAAATCATGTGTGAGAATCGAGTATAGTGCAACTGCATGGTCAGCGGTCAAGGTTGCAAGAATTACTACAGAGGAACTTTTAAATGTTGAATACCTATTGGTACAGGAAAAAGTGTTCATGTGAAGGTTCTAACTGTGCTCTAATAGAAAATTGATTGCAATGATGAAAGTCTCTACTTAAAAGCCTTAACCAATTCATGCCTGGGGGTCTCCATGACAAATATCACATGGGCTTCGGGTGCATTATGAAAGTAATTCCTGAATCAGTCGTGAATTCACAAACTTTCAAAGAAGATATGTGGGTTGGCTTCTGACCAACATTTTTCCCTAAAATGTCTTGGAGAAAAGGCTATTTTCACAAAAGTTTTGCCAAAATAGTCAGACGTTTTTGACAGCTGCAGTCTTGAATGGGTTACTATTGGGTGTCTGCGTTCCAAGTCCATACTTTATCTAGGTACATGGCTGGTTGCCCAGATCGGCCTGTACTGCTTGCTGACCCCTGTGCTGACTGCCCCTGACTGACTGCCTGGTCATTTAATGTACAGGTACATATAGAGAAGATAAGATAATAAGAGATGTGGGTTTATTAATTCTGACCAATATTTTCCTTCATATATCTTGTCGAAAATCCTAGTTTCACAAAGCCTTAGGTCTTCTCAAAGTAGTCCAACATTTTTTGACGGCTGCAGGTATGAATGGGTTTTCTATTGGGTGTCTGCGTTCCATGTCAGGGGGTACATACTATATCTAGGTACACGTGTCGGTGCCTAGATTAGCCTGTCCTGCTTGTTGATCACTGCCTTACTGTCCTGCTTTCTGACTCCTGCCCGACTGCCCCTGCCTGGTCATTTCATGTAAGATAAGATAAGAAGAGAAGAAGGTTGGGCTCTGACCAATATTTTCTTTTGATCAAAATATTCATTCAAAAGATTTTGCCAAAATAGTCAGAGGTTTTTGATGGCTGCAGGTATGAATTGGTTACTATTGGGTGTCTGTGAAGGCAATTTCCATGATCATTGGTTTATTATGTATTATTCCAATATTTTACCAATAATGTGTTGTTAACTCATCAATGCTCACAGCGGCAAAAAAAGAGCCAGACAATATTGATGAAATCATAGTCAAAAGCATTGTTAGGAAAATATTTGATGCTGAAATGTTTATCAGAACACCAACAACAAAGTGTTGTCAAAAGTATCTAAGGCACAAACATCAATTCCTGGAGGATCTCATGAGCATAATTGGGTTAGGAATGATTTTGGCAAAGAAGTTGAAACATTTCATGCTTATGCAGTGATACTGAATATTAAGAATGATCTCATTTTATTTTTCAGCTCATCAGAAGCAAGTGCTGGACCGGATAAGAAAAGCAAGAATGAGACAGGTAGGTGTGACATAAGGTCCAAAACAGCTTTTACTCAAAAAAATCCCTACCCTATTTTTTTTCTTCCCTTCCAACTCCCAAACAACGTAAAACATGCATAAAACACACATTCATGAACAAAAAAATAATCCAATTTTTTTTTACCGACCTACCTACCCTATTTTTTTTTGTACTGTTACAGGAAACAAACATTTTCTTTTGTAGGCTTAATGAAGCATTAGCCCACTCATGCTCATAAACATATTATAAGCCAGCATGGCATCTGAGCATCATTTGGACACCCAAAACCCTAAAAAATCACCCCTCAGGACACCCAGACCTTTTAGATAGTTAGTTCTTAAATTACCATATCAAGCATGTAATTTAAATTTTTCAAGTAGATATAATTCCCATGACATGGCATAAGGATGTTATGCCTTATTAATTCAATAAATAAATACATGTTTTTGGTTGTAATCTTAGTATATTGTGGTCTCCCTTGAAAAAATAAGAAGCCCAAAGATTTCAGAATTGCCAATTTGGTAATTGATCATGGGTTAATAGGTAAAACTGACTATTTATTCATGTCTTTTATTTCAGAAGAATCTGGCGCTTCCTCATCTAAATCCAGTGAAAATACTACTGAAAGACCTACAGAGAGTACAAAATCTTGCCATCAGACCGCTCAGGTGATTGGCATCTTACCTGGCTTAGGGGAATACGACGCAGCCTCAGATACCACAGATTCAGACAGTGACTTTGATCCAGCTTCAGAAACTGATGTGTTCTCTGTGAGAGTCAAATGTGGCGGTGATAACTAGAACATAATATCTAATATTCTAACCCTTATGCAGCTGGTGGTTCATTTTGCTAATGCAAAATAAGCTGAAAAATGACTGAAACCCTGGCACATGGGTACTCATCTGAGAGTACTCAAATAAAACCAACGTGACCTGGTTTAGACGTTTTTCAAAAATCTTTGCATTCTTGTGCTTTGGGCAAAATTAGCCTCAGCATTGGAAGGGTTAATCCAGCTCAGAAACTGACATATTCTCTTCAAGAAGATTTAACCCAATAATGCTCACAGAGGCCAAAAGCAACCTGACAATGAGGATATTTTGAAGAGAAAGCATAGCTGGGAAAATATTTGAAGATGAAATGTCAATTACAACACTATCAATGACTCTCGTTCAAATACTTTGTAAAATCGTTTTCAATTTCAAAGTTATTGTCAAATGTATTTTGAATCCTGATGACAGTTCCTGGAGGTACTCTAAAGCATTAATGGATTAAGGGTGGTGACAGTTAGAACAGGAAGTTTTTCTTTCGATCCACCTTCAGAAACTGATCAGTTTTCTGTGTGAATGAGTGAAGAGACAACGAGAACAAGAAATTTATTTGTTCAATCCACCTTTAGATACTGAATGTGTTTTCTGTGTGGGGCAGTAAAAATGTCCCTTATTCTGGATTTCTGCAGGGCACTGAATCTTCAGATAGGAAAAAATTCAAAAACAAATGATTTAGCGTGAATGAATAATGCATTTAATTCATTGGAATTATATTAATGGAGTAGTACACTGGGAAAAGTACCACACTCAGACCTATTGGACACAATAGATAAACAATAAAGCCCATCCTTGTTTCTTTAACAACTTATGCCTGAGAGTTCTTCTTAACTCTTCTGACTCCAAATTGTAATTTTTCCCACAAATGTCTCATGCCAAATTATAATTGGATTTATTGACCAAAATCCAGTACCAGCTTTGACAATATTATTAAATTTTGGTCCATCATAGTAATGAGACATATCATTAATGAACCTTGAATAGAGCACGACATCCTGAAAGCCAGTTGCCTATTTTCTTTAGCTATGTGAGGAGTCTTTAACCCTTATGCAGCTGGTGACTAATTTGGCCAATATAAAATTATGCAAAAAACCTGAAAAACAACTGAAACTCTGGCATATGGGTACTCATCTGAGAGTGTTCTCTGAGAACTATCTAATGAATACCAACATGACAGGGTTTAGATGATGTTCAACAATCTTTGCGTCCTTGTGATTTGGACGAAAGTAGCCTCAGCATTGGAAGGGTTAAGATTGGCAAGTAAGGCTCTTCTTTAAATGAATTTGATTATCTCGCACACATATGTGCATGGTTCTCTAGGATATGTTACCACATATACATGTATGTGTAAATTGAGATATTTACCTGATTAACTCTATTCACACCAAAAAGAAGACTGTCTGGATTCTCTGATATCCATGAGAATAGTTTTGTGAATAAACAAGATTTTAAATATTTTTTCTGTCTGTTTTACATTTCTCCTTTATGTAATTTGATGTTTTTTATTAGAAAGGTATCCCAAAAATATTTTCCCTTTCTGGAGAAGTTTTGACTGTTAATGGATCAAATCCAAAATGCTACTTAGAAATGTTTTAGAATTTATCTTATCATAGCATATGAAAAGAAATTGTGGTTGATGGTTCCAAATATGTTTAATTTTCAGATGTGGGTTCCTGCCCCCAGCTAATTTTTTTCTCTGGAAAAGTATAACACCAGGTAGCAAATTTAAACATCATTAATTTTGTCTCAGTAATTAATCTTCAACGTAAAATCTATTCTAGATAGTAGCACATAAATAAATTTGGCAATCAAAAGTTGTCATGAAAATGTACCAGATGTCCCATGGCTCAAAGAGAGCTCTAGCCTCTACCTTATTTAAATAGTGACAGGAGGCCATGTGGCGCCATCTATACTTAAGAAACAGCACTATATATAGGAAACAATACTGAGAGTGAGGAAGGAGAACTAATCAGACAAAGATCCTGGCATGAATTGCGATAAACGTTTCTCCTTCAAATATCTTCCAATATATGCTTTTGTTAGAGAGATTAAAAATACGGGGGGAACACTGTGAATGAATGGAATGGTAAAAACATGCCACTATGCCAGTGTTGTCATTGAGTTTCCTCAGTGGCTTCACAACATCATATTCAACCTTATCCGTTCTCCCTTATGCTGCAGGGGGCTAATTAAGCTAATACAAAATGATGAAAAAAAAATATAACAAAAATGACTGAAACTCTGAAAATAGGTTTTCATCTGAGAGTACTCTAAGCTATCAACATGGCAGGGATTACATGTTTTTCCAAAATCTTTGCGTACAATGTGCTTTGAACAAAAGTAACCTCAGCATTGGAAGAGATAAGTGACCCTTTGTTGATTGAAGGTTCCTTCGATCTTTCTTATACCCTGCTGTCAGTGTTGGAAGGTAGGTAATTAAAATAAGTTAAACAATCTATTTATTCCTGAGTACCTGCTTTACCGAGTTGAAAAAATGAAGTATCAAAATCACCCAAGCAGCTCTACAACTGTGGCAACGTAGGCCTGTTTAGTTGGGATAAACATATCCTAAAAACAATGTACCATAAAGAGAGAAGGATCAGAAAACCAGTCTAGCTGTTTGACAATGGAAAGTGGATCAACAAAAAGATTTTATCAAAAGTTCTTTTTGTCAGCCTATTCTTTAGTCAAGGTGGTGGTACCTTTCACAAATAAATCTTTTATTACATTTTTTTATTGTCAGGCTTTTTTCCGTCAGCCTTCAAATTCAGAAATTTGCAAACATGACATTTGGGTATCCTGGTGTGTGTGTGTTTGTTAGGGAAAGGCATCTTAATAATACAAACAATATAATACTTTGCATTTCATTTTATTTTTAAGGATACTTGATGCCTCCCAGTGACTTGATTTTGTTAAAATTGGCAGTCAGCTTCAGGAATTTTGCTAATACAGGTGAACTTGGATATGACGGACCACTGTACGATGGATTTTTGCATATGAAGGACAATATGCTTGGTCCCAGTCTGATGCATATCAAGTATTCGTCATATGTATACGACAGATTTTGCATATGACAGACCAATTTTCCTGGTCCCATTGAGTCCGCCATATCCAAGTTCCCCTGTATGTAGTAATCTGCCTTTGCAGTGATGTCCAGGTAGCAGTTAATGTTTTGTTTATTTTATATCATTCATGCAATACGATACTTTACTTTTATGATTAAGTTCTGATATGAAATTGGTATTTGGGACAGTATCAATACTGGTACCAGCCCCTTGTGTTTGTACCTGTTTAAAAGACTACATGCAAACTAAGGCCCTCATACCTCTGCTAAAATTAGTGAGGTTAAGAAAAAGGAAAAGATAACAACGATTTTGTTCTTTGTACAATTTTATTCCCTCAATGTGTGCCTTATAGTACACAATATCCCTAGCATATGCCAAGCAATGGTATCTTTAATGCATTCATATTGTGTTTTATATCCAACAAGGCAAGACTTGTTGTTTATAGACCTGTATGTCTGTATCTGTGTATCATGAGAAATCTCTATTTTCATAAAACTGATCAACTATTTTAGCCAAAAGATAAAATAGTACATTTCCTAACAGAAGCATTAGGGCAAAAGTACTTTTAACAAAATAGTTTATTTTTCATAATTATATTAGATATGGAAAGTCAAATATTCAAAGCTAGAGTTTCAGAAACCTTGTTTATAAAGCAGATTGTAACTCCTTGCTGGTCATGAGGTAATAGCAACAGAATGAGACTGAGAAGAATATTCTTTCAACCGTTTCTCACTAAATATTAAGAACCGTTCACATTTATTCTACAAACAGGTGATTTATTAGGTTAATGTCCAGATGTTTCTGCGTTTCCATATTTCTTTTCCCACCTCTCGATGAACTCTGTCTTGCGCCTCTCTCTCCTAGCGAAGTAATCTGGATAAGCCGCCTTCTCAAGCGGGTGCCAGGTGTCTAGAATCTACAAAATAAATTCAAATATATTAACCCTTATCCAGGTGGTGGCTTATTTTGCCATTACAAAATCACACGAAAAAGGTTTAAAAAATAGTTGAAAACCTGACATGTGGGTACTCATCTAAGAGTACTGAGCAAGAGCTATCCAATAAATGCAAACATGACAGGCTTTAGATGGGTTTCAAAAACCACATGTTCTGTGCAGCAGTCCACAAAGGCTAGTCTATTTTGGAGATCAAAACAAAAACATATTTGGCAAACTATTCAGGGCTCAACATATAGCATAGTCCCATCTCCCGGGAGATCTGAATTCCAAAAACAGCCCTGTCGGGCTACCTAAAGTTGGATTCAGGTAGTCCCGCTGGACTACCTGAATCCTGGGGAAGTTCCCCACTAAAATCCAACAAAATGGTAGCGAAAAAAAGAAAAATATAGCATTCCTTAAGCATGCCACCTTAAAAATGGAAGAAAAAGGCATAAGTACCATTACTAACATGAAAAGGGGGAAAAAGAACCTTTTTGCCTTTTTGGAATAAATAGCGGGACTACCTAAAATGCTGGCGGGACTACCTGATTTTGGGCTCAGGTAGCCCCGCCAACCTACCTGGCCCTTCTGGGGACCGTAGAGCCCTGCTATTGAAGGGAAAATGTTCATCAGGGCCAAGCCTATAGCCTTCAAGTCTTGGGAATTTATGCTTGCTTTATATGCAATTAATGCAATACTTATAAACTAGCATTGTAACCTCATTATAAAGGTAACTTGAAGCATCATTGAAATGATTTCTGCTGTACCTGTGTAAGGCAAAAGGGCTATCAAGACTGCAGAATATGTATATCTTTTCTTAATCTAGCCTCAGGTTGACAGAGTGACCCTGATAACCTAGCCCTGCCCCATCAGTTTTATAATAGGAGATGCTGGCAATGAAAGGAGTTAGTAACTTTTCAAAAAAATTTGTGATACAATATTTATTGGTTTCTTAACTATGTAATGTAACTCTATTTTCAACAATACTACCTGATCAATACACAGGACTTAAATTTTTGAAGGAAATAAAAAGGCTGATTACCACTGCAATATCAAAGAAATTGATTCCGAAATTTGCAGTATTTAAGACATAAAGGTATATTTTAGCAAAATGAAAAGCCAAACAATTTGTTCCATGCATGGGTGTTCATATGAATGGGTGAAAGTATTGCAAGACAAAAGTTGATTCTATTAATTTATGCATGAATACTGACACATTTTAAAATATTTTTAGAATAAAATGAATTCAAGCAAACAACATATACTATTGCTTATGTATGTGAACTATAAAAGCAATTAAGAGTAAATTAAATTAGCACCTCCAGGAGCCCCCAAAACATCTAATGGGGAAATGGTTACTTTTAACAGGTACTTTCAAACCTACATGCTTTTCTATTCAAACTTACTGCATCAGGTGAGTATGGTACTCTGCCATAGGCGTTGCCTCCAGGGGAGTTGCAGACTGCAACATAAAGAAAGATCCATAAAACATGTGTGTACACATAAATACAAAATTGACTTGAATAATTGACAGTTATGTTCCAGTAAATTTCATTGTCCAAACTCAAAAAGAAAGCTGCTCATTATAGTCTAGTATTTAAGTGTGCAGTGTCAATTTGGTGACTAATTGAGCTTTGTAGCACAATCTGACTGGTAGTAACTTCCTGAGTTCTTTGATCTCCTTAACGAATATACAATACACACATGGATGGTAGTAGAAGGACCAGTGGAAGGCATTTCCATCATTACTGGGCTAGGAAAACGATGGCAAACATGTGCTGGGAAAAAACATTTCAGGACTGCAGCTTGCAACCCATTTAGATTCTGATTACAGTTTGAGATGTGTAGGTTATATTTTTTTATATTTTTACATTCAAAATGTATAGGTTCTTTCTGCCAAAACATTCCTAGGCTAATGAGAATATGAAACAAAATAATGCAAAATAATTCTGCCCAGCTGTTCTCCTATCAGGATCTAGCTTGGCCAGGATTTAGAAACTGGATGCAAAAAATGAAACTACAATTGGGTACCCAAAATTGGCAATTGTAACATTTTCGGGTGTCCTATTTTTCAAGGGAGACAACAATTTACTCTGAATACAACAATAAACATGTATTTACTTCTTGGAATAAGGCATAACATCCCTTTACACAAACTCAAGGGAATTATACTGCTATATGTTTGAAATTGGGATTTTAAGAAATTCCATCCAAAAGATTGGGTGTCCTCACTGTCCTGTGGGTTGATTTTTGAGGGTTTGGGGCCCAGACGTCCTGCTGGCTAAGACTGTCCCTCATGTTGTTAATGTACAATATTTCTTGCTGATTTGTCGAACAGATATCCAAGGAACTATACTAAAATGTCAAACAGAAAGATGTAAAACTATGCTAAAAATTGATATTTCAATACTCATGCTGTTTATGTACATCATTTGTTGCTTATTTGTCAAACATATCCAAGGAACTACCCTAAAAAGATGCCAAACATATTGATGTAAAATTGTGCTAAAAATTGATATTTTACTACTTTCATGCTTACATTTGAGAGGCTGTGGATGTTGGTTCTCCCAGAGCTCCTTCTCTCCGGCCTCCAAAAGCTTCTTGGCCTTGACTAAGTCGATCTCATCTTTGTTCTCATCAAAGCGAGCTCGCATTAACACTGCTTGGTACCGGAACAAGTTTCTACAATGAAATGCACAGATGTTAACTCCGGAGTGTCAAATTCCATATAATTAAACACTGAACAGACTCAGTAGTGTTCATTTTCTTATAATATGCACATGAACATAAAAATTGCATTCCTTTGTTAATGAATGGTTTCTCAACAATATGTTCATTTTTATAAAATGTCTGCATAGGGTTGCATACCGGTACTTAGGTACCGAGATTCGTCTTGAAAAAAAGGGTATTTAACAGTTTTATTGAGGACTGGTGCTAAAGAACCAGTTTGTTTTTGAGCGCCTTTTCGTTTATCCAATACAACAAGTTGATTGTTGCGCCACAATAGTAATGCTATTGATAATCAGCAAGATTATCAATAGCAAACGATAACTCACGTCAAAAATAAAATGAAATGTAATGATCTGACTAAGTAAAAATACAAGCTAAATACTAGGGCAGTCATCGATACGCCTCGCATCGATGAACCGACAATTGCAGTCAATTGATGTCTGCTACTTCGCCATCACGATGCATTAATCGATGCATCGAGATGTCAAGAAAAGAAAAACTAATGTACTTAGAGCAAAAGTGCGTAGCCGTAGAGTGCTGCAGGTTTTCGCTGCTTGCTCCCCATGTGTGGGAGCCGCCATGTTGTTTACAAAATAAACAAAGTGGTGACTTGTCGCACTTTCCTTTTGCAGCGCAATAGGAAGTGTGTATCGAAAAAGAAATATCAATATATCGAATCGACAAATTTTCTTAAACAATGACAGCCCTACTAAATACTTACCACAACACCACTACTATTAGATCGATATACCCACGATCCCCTTCGGTAAACAAACTGCCATTTTGAACTTGATGATCCCGCTATGAATGTGATTTTAGTTAATTTCAAGATGGTAGCTTCGTTCACGGGAGGGGATCGCCAGTATAAAAATCTATTGGGAGGGCAATAATAGTTAGTTCCTTGCCACTTCCACAGCTGCGTTCCCAAATTGTATTTTTTTTTATTGATATCTACCCAAATATTTACTGGCCCTGTAGGACCAGTTGAGTTATTTTTTCACTGGCCGGAAGCCATTTTTGGGAATTTCTACTGGCCTAGGGCCTGCGGTTCACTCTTAGCGTCAAGCCCTGATATGTCTACATTGGTTATATCTTGTTGTTTTCCTTGACACTTATTTAATAGCTCGCGAAGCGCTGCTGCTCTGAGCATTTATGGCAATGCGTGAGAAACACACTAATGCCTTGGAAATTGTTCTGCATTTTTTTGTCAGTGCCTGATGTTAATTTGGAAGAAAATTGCTATGTGCACATATTTCTGCAAAATACAGACCAAAGGCAATCCACACAATTCTGGTAGGTACCGGAATTGTACAATTCTGGTACGTCCGAGAATTGCTACATGTGATAAACAATTCTGGTACGTACTAGAATTGGACAATTCTGGTGTGTACCAGAATTGAGGTCGTAAAGTACAAGATGACCGGAAAACAATCTTGAGAAAGGAAAGGAGGAACATCATAGCTTGCGCAGCAAGCCAGCGAAGCGCGGTGGCGATTACAGTATAAGATGTCAACAATAGAAGTACACACTAAGGCCTATAAAACGGTGTCCACAATTCTATCTGTTCGTCTTTCATCTTGCCTGACAAAAGCGATCTTGCGTGAAGTGAACATCACTCTTTGATTTAAGAGCACTTTTTGTCGCCAGATCTTTTCAGATTTCAAACATTGCTTTATCACATGATGAATATGGATTGTTTCCCTTAAATTGTATCAAAATAGCATTTTGACCGCGCCAATAACACAACAACAGGCGAAACTATGCACCAACTAGAACAGACGCGTGCACTCAATGGTCATGTGACAGTGACGCAGGGACTTAGCCAGGACACGTCCTCCCTGTCCTTTGGACAAATAGTTTCCTGAAAACCTCCTGTTTCGGCAGGAAAAAATCTCTATGAAGATTTTTTCAATTTTGACTTTTGGGGGGTAATAAACAAACATCATTCTAACAAACCATCTTCTAGGACACAACTGAAGTGTAAATTGCCCCTTTTGACACACTAGTCTATTAAATGTAGCTGGTATGAGGACTTGAAGTAATCTAGCAGCTAAATCTGGACGGGCAGAAATTTTGAGATTGCTGTTTTGGACAGGCATTTCTGAAATCCTGGCTAAGACCCTGCCGTGACATCATTATTACAGAGGCTGGAGAGCTGCCACTGGAATTGAATGGGTTGTACGTTCACGTTTAAATAAATTACTCTCCTTTCCATGGATCAATCTCAATGTGGTTTGGATTGTTAGAACCGCAACAATTAAGTCTACTTTTCTCTTTTTTTCTAGTTGAAATCTGTTGGGAAATGATAATTTTGCAATAGGTTGAAATCATAGTAATTTTGTGCCATATTTTCGGTCAATCGCTACTCTCATACTGTGTGTTTATTGCACAAATGTTAAATATGAAGCTCATATCAAGGGGTTTTAAATATGTTTCCGCGATTTACAAGCAAAGAATAATGCCATGGATAACAAATCCATCATTTTGTGGCTGAATTTGAAGGGGAAATGCATAAATATTATCAAGCTGCGCGAGCATTTAAAGCTTTGCTTTCTCGTCATATTATTTTTAGGCCCTCCTTTGACAGTTGGTATGTAATCAGCTAGCTGATTGCGAGTCATTGCTGCTGATGCATATAGATGGTGCCAGTGTGCCACGATTTTATCTCGTGCGCACGTGCGTTGCGCACGCAGTCTTCTGTTGACAACAATTGACCCAGCGTCCAAGTAGCAGGTAATTTCTAGCGTATTCAAACGCCCTGCTTTTCTTCTCTCTCGCTCTTCAAAATCCCACCCGCCCTCCCTTTTTCTCGGCAGCGGTTGTTTTGGGTGTCCTTTTTTGGAAACAAAACTAAATACGTAGTGCTGAAGGCGCAGTTTAACTATTACAACTCATGGTATTTGTAGTATGTCATAAAAGGCATACTTTGTTGCAGGGTTGGGTTTCTTCCGGAAGAAACTTATTTCTTCCAGGACAACGGAAGAAACATGGTTTCTTCCGTATTTTTCCACTTTCTTCCGGAAGAAATGGAAGAATGGGATCTATGATAAGAATTGAAAAAGCTATGGGTTATGAATAACATTAATGGGCAGATAATAACAAACAAAAAGATCTGAGGTAGAATAGTTTATATATATGCCATTATAATCTTACAATATATTACATCAATTCCTGTCACACTTAGTTTAACCCTTGTAAATTTGCCCTAGGCTTGTAAATTTGTTTTATCTGATAGATACCTTGCACATACATGACCCTTTACATACTAGTTTAACATTATATATACTGATTTAAGTTAACCATACAAAGTTATTTAGTAAGAAAACAGAGAGATAACATCCTCTTAACTCATTAACATGAGTGTCATACACCTGGACTAATTAGAAATATCTTGATAGCAAAGCAATATTCTGAGACACATATTTCCAGTAATTAAAGGGGCCCTAAAGGCTCACAAACATATCAACTTATATGAAAGTTATACACTTCAAGAACAGGATGCTACCATTCTTTTTCTCTCAGTGATCCCGTGAGGGGAGATTTTTGCGTATTGTCATCCTCCTAGACAGCCTCTGCCAGCCACTGGGTGCGGCCATGTTTTTCAAGTGCTATCAGCTGTGACACAATCGGGTGGCAGGGATCACATCCTGTCTCCAAGCTACCTGGGCAGTGTATCTAACAGCAGTGCTCCTGACAAGAGCTCTCTGCACAAGTTGCATAAAAACGTATATCAAACAAGAAATCATGTGCAGCAATTGGCTGTAAAAAAAGACACGGTAGTGGAGAATGCTTTCATAGATTTCCTAGTAGTAAATTTAGACAAAAACAGTGGTTAGCATCCATGAAACTTTTAAACCCACCTGTCCTGAAGTATGCATATGTATGTTCAGACCACTTCACTGACGAGGATTATGTCAGGAATCACACACTGCAGTCAGGATTACTTCAGAGTACAGTTAACACGGTTCTGAAGAGGGGTGCTTTTTTAGAAGGTTTGGGTACTTGTGAAATAGGTGTGCATAATCTCTCACACTTCTTCAAAAAAAGAAACAGTCACAATTGATACACCTTTTATTATGCTCCATGCGACTCCTATTGCATCTAGTCTTACTTTCTTCAAGGATATAATATCTGGTAACCAATTTGCATAAATCTCTTATTTCAAGCAGAAGTGATCTTGCAATTTATCAATTTCGGGATTTATTTACTTTATTGGTATACATTTACTAGTCTCAACATGATTTACCTTCATTCAGTTGCTCAACGAATATAAGCACAGGTGTATGCATTAAATGTTTAATATTAAGCCAGCATGAAAAGGGTAAATATCATTCCCTAACTTACAAAATTGAAACAGCTAAGGTTATAGTCAGTCATTACCCCATTTTCACTGGGAAGAAATACATTTCTAAATAGTACTGCAATATAGAGGAAGGTTGAAATCAAAATATCTCAAATTGCAAATGACCCTTTCTTTTATTTATGATAGAATAAATGACATTTTCATTTACTCATTACCAACCTTCTCTTAATGACTTATGATTAATAATCATACTCTTCATTATTATGATCTGATGTACAGACTTTAGCAACCCTAACAGCTAACTTTCAGGGTGAATGGCAATTTTCATAGGTACCTCAACATGGTCTTTATCAATCCACTGAGAATAGACTGTGCAGGATTTTGTTAGTTGTGTTACAACTGAGGTTTTGTCTTATGTCTAGGTCTCTAGGGTAATAACAAAAGTAAGTAAAGGAAAGGGACACACAGGGTAATTGACCTTGTACAATTGGCATTACACATCTAGACCCCATGGGACACAAGGTAGTAAACACAGGAAGTGACTAGCAGTACTGGGAACAGCAATCATCTTCATTTCCTTTAGTAATTGTGTACATATTCATGAAGATTATAGAAAAGAAATGTCAAGAATACCTTTGGAAGGGGCCTGATAATTTAAAGAAGGAAAGAAGTATGACAGGTGCACCACAACATGCTATTTAAGCGCCAGCCCTCTGTTTCCACATCTTGACCATCAAATTCATCAACACCTTGAACTATGTCCATATAATCCACCTGATCACCTTCAGCCACTCTTGGTTCAAAGTCGTAGGGATTTGCATACCTAAACATCTTGAATGTGCTTCAGAGCAGTGAAATATCTACCTCCTAGACAGAGCTACTGGCTTTATCTAATACACCCACTAAGCTGCTTTCCACCCATTTACATAGACTACAGCAGCATGAGTTACCTCAGAACCAAGATGGCGGCTTGCCCTGCCTCAGTGAAGGTGCTATTCACTAATTGCAATTAGAGATTTCTCTTTGTGTGGAGCTCTAGGGCTTCTCTGTTTATGACAGATGTTGAGCTATGTTCATGAACTTTCATATAAACCTATGATGTGTTTTTCCCCAAGTTCCCCTTTAACCATACACAAACGGGTGCAAAAGTGAGAAAACATCCTCTTAACCCATTCACATATGAATCATACACCTGGCCTGACTCTTATAGAAATATCTTAAGAACAATGCAACATTTGAGAAATATTTAGTTGAAAGTTATTCTTACTCTTGTGTTTAGCAAACACTCATACAATAAGTAATGTTCTAGTTTTCCACACAATCTGTGTACTCCTGGTGCTAATCTGTTGATTGGTGCTGATAACTGTTCAGCTATCTCTGTCTAATGACAAACTGTTTCTTTATAACTTGAGTTAAGACATTAACATTGGATTAGTTTCATATCCAGGTTGCTGGTCCATTATATACACAGGGTTCACATTAACTATGGATGTTGAAAAGAAGCAGTTAAGCTATGTAGTCAGATCCTTTCTAATAGCAATTCAATGGGATTAACTATACAATTAGAGGCATTTACACTTGACCTACATAGGGTTAACTAATAATCCAGGTCCTCCTTTCCCCTTACAGCTGATTCAAGCTAACAATGAGCGATAGTACAAGTTCAGTAGTATAGTCCATTCACCCAGCACAAAAGATTGATAGACCCTACAGGTGGACGTGTGACCTCTACATGTCCACTTGTAAAGTACACTGATGGGTTCTGCGAGTAGCCCAGTAGGTTTTCTGGGTCACAGAGTAGGGGGGCTCCCCAGGGGTTTCATATCTCAAGTACCACAATCTCTACATCTTATTTTAGACTACTAGTGTCCCATGTACCAATTGCCCCTTCAGTTCCCCCTATGTTCGAGTTCTCCACACTCCGTGGCTGCTAACCACAAACTGACCCTGATTTCTATAAGTGCACGGGTGAGCTTGAATTGAACATCAATAGCGGACAGACCTGTTCTTACAGGCACACACTTGAAACTTACAAACCCATTCACTTTGCTCATTGTTAGCTTGAATCAGCTATAACATCCTATAGCAGAAAACAAGTTTGGCTGCTTTTTCTACCCCAAGACGGTTGCGGATCTTGTTGTGGATGAGTCCAAATGATGAAAAGATTCTCTCAATGGATGCAGATGATGCACAAGCAGAGTGCAGCTGTATCATAAGTTCAACTAGTCCTTCTGGCAAAGCAGCATACTTCAGGCCCTTCCACCAGGTTACAGGGTTAATGCTGCCCACCTTGAAAAAGGATGCTGGGAAGGGGTCTGACCGGCTTTGAAATCCTATTGCTGCGGCAAGGTACTCTGGATTTTTCACAAACAGACAGTTGTTAACATCTTCTCTTTGTCCAGTGGTGAGTCGGTTGCCTTGGTATGTAGGATTAAATAAACCAATTCAGTTTGACTCCTCCTGTGCAGGCTAGCTAATCTCTCATGTATGAGTACAGGTGGAAACCATATGTGGTGTGACAGTAGCTAATTTGAGTGGTTTAAGCTACTTTATTTTATTCAGACATACCTTATTTAGTTGAGTACATGGAAACCATGCTTATCATACCATTTAAGGCATATTACTAACATGTCAATTTGAGGGATTTAAGATTCCTCATTGTTTTCTATTTAAGTGCTGTTCATTTGCTATCATACTATTCCTTATCATCTATAAGAAAAATTCAAAGAAAACTGGAAGAGATAGGTTTCTTCCAAAACATTGGAAGAAATGGAAGAAACATATTTCTTCCAGGACGGAAGAAACCAGATTTTTCCATGGAAGAAACCGCCCCTCGGAAGAAACTGCCAACCCTGACAGAGTTTGTTGCACGTCATTAATATTTGCACTAGCTGCAACTTTGTATATATATTGTTTTCTTGTTGTGAGTGCGCTCCAGTGCGGAATCGGAGACTTAATTGATAATTAGCACTTGAATATTTTCTGTATGTATGTCTCTGGTTTCGCGGTGGAGCGTACTCCTTGCACTTTAGCATAAGATTTGTCTTAATAAACTGTTAACCTGCATGCCTGTCTTTGTTGTATTTTATGTGGTAATGAGAATACCACTGGCACTTCCACTACCATAATAAATGTGTCAACTTTCAAGCTTGATCTTTTATCTTTGACCCATTTCGCTTGAGAGCATAATAGTGAGGTTGAGGAGAATGAACTAATATATTGGATCAGATCAGATCACACAAGCATTTTTTAGGCTCATCAAAGGTCAATAAATGGTGCATTGTCAAGACATCCATAGATCTATACTTGTACTCAACTGAGAAAACATTAGAACTTGGAAGACACTCAAGTGAGCTGAGCCTGTCAAGGTCACTAATTTGATCGTCATTTTCACATATAACCGAGTGCCAATGCGTCAAAAAACTTAGACCTACATATGCACAATTAATGAGTTTACCTGTAGATATAGTAAGCTTGCGTTTCCCGTAACGCTCTCTTGTATAAACTCTTCACTCTTTGGGTGTGGGACAGCAGCCGGGTGTTGAGGTACGACATCTTGGCAACTGTAAGGAGTAACGCGAATGACTGAATTTAATTGGTTGAAAATACTGCATACAACGGAACGGGTTGCAGGAATGAAAACCACTGCAATTAATATTTGTAGCGGGAAACTGTGAAGGGAGGAAGCTGCCACACATGGAAATGTCTTCTGGTGGGCTGTAGCAACTGTTTAGTGTTTTGCACTGATTCAGAAGCAGGCATCATAAGTCTGGATTTGAGGAAGGACAAATAAAATGCTTTCCAGAAAACGTGGACGTGTCGATGCTGATACATCCGCTGCTCAATCCACTCATACTTCTTTTGAAGATCTTATAGGTATCATTTTTTTAAACTTAAGGTAGCTCATGGGGGTTGTTTATTTTTTTTGATTCAGTTTTTCCCTACTGCTTTTATTTGACAATTAAGCCTATACAAAGACAATATTGCCTTAAATGTTGTTTTGTTGGCAAATGATATGAGCATCGCAAATGTACCCAACATAAAAAAATGGAATAACTCAACAAAACAAACAAATAATAAACAAAAACATGCATAAACCCCATAGTATTTTCAAACGGAGCTGTCCGCATTTATAGACTAAGGAACATCAGATTTGACAAAAAGAAAAGAACAATAAAGAGGGAAGGTTATCACACGTTTCCTGTCTGTGGGCCAGCCTATGGGAGGGTCTGAGATGCTGGTAACTGGTTTCTTACTGAATAATGGCCTAGACAGTCACAGTTTGTCTGCTTATACATGTGTCTGAGGATAAAGGTGAAGGCTTTAAAATATATAAACATCTCAAAATGACCCTATATTCACAAATTAATCCCATCAGTATGGCAAGTCGAAGTGCCCTTAAGTAAGCATCTATGGAATTCCATAAATGATTTATGGACTTATATAAATGATTTATGGAATTTAATAAATGATTTATAGAATTCCATAATTCATAATCTATTTATGGAATTCCGTAAATCATTTATGGAATTCCATAAATGTCATACAATTATGGAATTCCATTAATCAATTTTGGAATTCCATGTCATTTATGGAATTCCATAATTGTACCCATTTATGGAATTCCATAAATCAATTTTGGAATTCCATAAGTCATTTATGAAATTCCAAAATTGCATGACATTTATGCAATTCCATCTTAATTGGTTTATGGAATTCCATAAATGATAAATGACATTTATGGAATTCCATAATTGAATTGCATTTATGGAATTCCATAAATCATTTATGGAATTCCATATATCATTTATGGAATTCCATAAATGATTGGAATTTCATAAATCATTCATGGAATCCTATAAATACCATTTATTTATGGAATTCCATAAATGCTTACTTAAGGGCACTCTAGCATGCCATACATCAGCCACCTTAAGTAAATACCATAGGAAATGCACAATTCTGTCAAGAACTTATGACTTGAATGTTATACAATGATAAAAACTTCTTGAACGAAATTGAAGTTAGTACTAAACCATGAAAACTGAATTATTCTTAAACTCAACTCTGCAAATAAATTGAAGAACCGAGTGATTTCTATATGTTGACTTATCAATCCACTTCCCCGAGAATTCAGACCTAAAAAAGCATTGCACTACCTTAAAATCATTTTTTCTAAATATCAGATTGCAAAGTGACTTTGAAATATATTTTTGATTTGATTCCCCCAGCATTTCCTTATGCAACACCTGGTCATCTTTAGTTGCTTGGGAATCCATGATTTTATGGAGTGCATGAAAATATATGCACACACTTAAAAGTAGTCTTGCTCTTATCACTGTCTGTGTTTCAGCTGGCAGGAAAAGGAAATCGGAGCTGTCAGATGGAAGTAAACTTATGTTAGAAGATGCAGTCTTTCAACTGATAAGTCACCATCAAGATACAGATGAACTCTTGAAAGAGGTATTGTTATAAATACGGTTTCATCATTTGCTATAAGATACATTCTTTAAAAGTAGGGATGTATTCATTGAATGAGATTGTTATGATCAACTCCCTAGTTTCCTCTTTTGCTTTCAATTTATAACTAGTTTTAGTAGTTTATATACAAATATAGTAGGAAAAAGAAAGTAAGTTAAAGCATTTTTTGATGCTAAAGATTATAAGTTTAAAAAATGTTTTTTCCCCAGAAATAAGAGGTTTTTCAACTCTAAATCAAAATTAACCATTGCACCCTTTTTCCAGGCAACTGAGAGTTCCAATGAATTTGGAGGGAAAGAGGAAAAGGGTCAAGTTCAAGATGTGATCTCTGGCGTTGAAAGTGTTACAAGTTAGTAAAGCAGGATTCTGATTGTTTATCAAAGTACCTTGCATTGTGAGTTGTAATAAAAGTTCTGAATGTTCATTACAAATATTTTGGTATTGTGGTATTGGCAATTACTGAGAAAGAACTTACCAGTAAGTGGAAGTGGATGCTCCTGATAGATGTGAAATTTCTTTTAAAAGTCAATATTATATTGTTAAGCAGTATTGGTATTACATATTTTAAATGATTCAATACTTTTTGCTATGCACTATTGATATTTTGTATTGTATCTAGTAACAGTACCTTTCCCTATTTAGCTGAGAGCTGTTATGAAGCCTTGAAGGAGCAGAGTGTTAGAACAGGATGCCAGCTACCAGTATTGGCTGCCAGGACATTTGCTGAAAAAATCCTACAGATTCTTGCCTCAGAGTCAAGCCCTGGACAACTCTTACTAGCACCTCAGCAAAGAGTAAGCATTCCATTAACACATGTTCGTTTTATCATTCAATATCCACATTTCTTTGATGATAGAGTATCCTGAACATACCTAAAGCAATAATGGGTTAGGTTTTCAGTATGAAGCTTTGTTACTATTGCAGTTTTCCACATTTTTTGTTGTCTTGTCAAGAAAAATAAATGAACATGTAGCATTCTTTTGTTTATGATTGTTTAAAATTATATCCACATTGATACATTTATATTTCTAGATCTAAAAAAAAATCTGAATTAGATTTAACTCGGAAGATATTACCCAATTTCTTTGCATAATGAACACTTATTTTAAAACTTAGTTTGCATGTCACATGTTATAGAATCACCCTGAAATCAGTATCATCTTACTATCCAAAGTAACTTTCTTCCTGAACCAGGTGCAGACAGAGAATATCCTGAGAGTTATGAAAACTTTCATGGAGGAACAGAATTTTCACAGAAGCCACTTTGCAGAGCTTATCACAAAACAGGTAACTAAACTTCCTTTAGTACAAACAATGATTTCTGATACTTTTTCTATGAAGTACAATGCTCCAATCATCTGATAATATTCATCGCCAGATTACCATTTTATTTTAATTTTCACTGAGAAAGGTTCCTCACCTTCCACTATACTGGTAAGTGGTAACCCTAGTGCCAATCCTGTTATATTGCAAATAAAAAATGAAACTAATATATGAAGCTTCAGGCCTTACTGATAGTATCCTGAACCCTACATTTTGTTTTCAGTGTATTATGGTCATACAAAAAAAGCCAGTATATGTCAACTATGTAGAGCAGGCCTCAAAATAAGCTGGAGCCAGGAGCCCAGGGTTCCTTTGAATTCTTCTGCCACTCCCTCAAATTTCTGCAGGGAGCCCAAAGATGTACTGTTTGATATTGTAGCGGAATAGATCCCTGGCCGAAGGAATGATCCGACTAGACATACAGAATCACCTTACTTAAATAAAAGGTTTCTTAGTTCTCTCGTTTAAATGAAATAAAGCTCAGTTGGGTTTCTGACTCTCTAATAACGCTTAGCGAAGGTTGGGGATGGATATGGTGTTGAAGAGAAAACGGGACAAGCAAGTACAAATATCAACAATGCAGTTTAATCACCACAATAAACTATACATACCACCACACTCGTTCTCTGTACAGCAACATCAACACACAATAGTTCCACTCAATGTATACGACTATCTCGACATCACAAGTCTTCAGTCTCTATCTTGTTACTTGACCTCTTAGTAATTGTTCCCTGGGTAGTCTAAATCCAGTCCTCTAGCTGATCCCTGCTCTATCTCGTTAATCCGTTAGTCAACACACCTTCTCTCTTCCACTCTCTTCTCTCCACTTCTTCTGACTCTCAACCCTATTTTAAGACTGACTTGATTCTACTCTAATTTCCCGCCCTTGTCCCTCAGTCGCACGCGCGGCAGCAGTCGTCCAGGCTGCACGAGCGCTACGTCACAGAGCACTCGAAATGACCAGATACATTGTTGCACATCTCTATACTAGGCTCTGCGAAGGCTGAGACCTAGCTTACAATCATACTAGTGACGGAACGTGACCCGTTTCTTGGCCCTGGGGTCATTCCGTCACAATATGTAGATGCAATTGGGCTCCCTCGAGAAATATAAATTTCAAGCCCTGCAAACAGTAATATAGAGGTATTAGGACTTATTGAGAGTATCCTAAACCCTATATCTTGTTTTCAGTGTATAGTGATCAAACAAAAAAGCCAGCATGTAGAGTACTCTCATGTATTTTCACTAACTTCATTTTTTATTGGTTTCAGGGGAAGATCCCTGTTGAGGTTGTCTGGATGCTGCATACAGAGTACATAATGCCTTTAGACACCTATCTAACAAGGTAAAATTTTTCACCACAGCTTATAAATACAGAGATATCTATCTTTTAATGCAAATATATTGTCTTTTGGCCACATGCTATTATGACTTCCACAATAAGTTTCTGCATCTGGAGCAAATTCAGGATTTTGGTCCAGAAATGACTGGAAATCTCAAGAATATGCTACAAAAACTCAGTATGGTACAATGTGATAATGTCAGGAAGGATGAGTTCAAGTACACGGTAACTGCATGAATACAGAGTGGTGAGATCAGAAAGGTTTTACTAATTACTTGAAACTGATCAAAAGTAAAATAAATTTTGATACAAATTGAGTTATCACTTCAAAACCTCACATTTGCTCTTCTTGAAACTTAATGAAAGAACGACTTTTGTACTAAATGAGCAATAATATATATTGCTAGATAAGTTTTCCATGGCTGGATCAACCATTTAATTTTATTTTTACAGTTGTCCAAATATTAAATTCTGATTTTGATACTTGCAGGAATTTGAGCAGACCTGATGTGATGAAAGACTTTGCCAAGGATCTAACAGAGCTCTGCTTCTGCACTGATGAAATGGGCTCTCTGAGAAAGCAAATTACAGATGGTAAGTAGCAGGGTCTTTCCCAGGATTTTAAAAATGCATATCTAAAACAGCAATGCTAAAATTTCTGCATGTCCAGCTTTAGCTACTGATCTACTTCAAATACTTATACCAACTACATTTAATAGCCTTTTGTGTCAGAAAGGGCAATTTACACTTCAGCCATGTCATAGAAGATGGTTTGCCGGGGCTGTTGAGGGAGATATGCTGGTTGCGTATCCGGTGAGCGACATTCTTGCATCTACTGCTACTAAAAAATACCTGTTTGAGAGCTCAGCCAATGAGATGCGGGTAGATAATTGTTGCGAGATCTCAACAAATGCATTGGTGGGGGTAATTTTGCGGAATCCATTCTACTTATTTATTCGAGGCAAACATCAGGTGAAATGATTTGATAATCTTGCTGATTGTATTGTTTTTGCAGATATTGTTGGTAAAATGATTGGTGCTGCATATAGTGAGAGGGTTAAGGAGGAGGATAGTTCTGCCAGAAACTTAAGAAAGGTAAAAAAAAATTAACAAGTGATGAGTGTTAAATGGTGAAGTGGTACAAAAAGAGTAGATTTTGAATATTGTATCAAAATCTGACATTGTGTTGATAGTAGAAATATTGTATTGTATTTTGTTATTTATTACCCATTACTTAAAGGTAAACAAGTTATGCAATTATATATTGAATTTGAGCAAATCAATATCAGTTGCCTCATCAATTTCTTTCCTTATATTTGACTATTGCAAATTTCATTGTTATCTTAAATTAGTACATGTTTACTTTTGACTTGGTATTTCTTGTTTCAGGTTGCCCTGGCAACAGTATCAGCAATGACAAAGAGTGAGTATGTGTATTTACATTTTGGTCGTTTCATTTATACACTATATACCCATGGTTACACTATATACCCATTTCGCTGCATCGATTAGTGCATCAAGATGTTGAGGTTGCCGACATCAATTGGCAGTGTTTGTCGGTTCATCGATATGAGACGCATCAATGACATCCCTAGTTCCTAGTCCCTAAAAAGTTGACATTCCCTTCTAGTTGACCAAGCAGCAATGATATATAGATGGCACCAATTGGTCCTATCCCTAGAGTTTTTAGGGGGGGGGGGGGGGGGGGTGGGGGCTGAGTTACTGAAACTGAGTCCTCTATTCACCAGGTGAGACATGTTTGAACTAATTTGGCCACACTATCCACCTTGACTACTTGGTGCCTGATAACAGAAAATATGAAAGCCTAGAAATCTAGGCTGGTGATGATTTTCTTTTCTGTTTTCATTTCAGATTTCATATCCCATGGTCTGGAGGGAAAAGAGGATGGACACAATATCAACCTCTTTAGTCTTGTGCAGAACAGTAAAATCCTTGATCCCCAGGCAATAAAGAAGTACAGCACAGTTCAACTCTCTACAATAATGGGTCTCAACCCTGAATTCAAAGGTGAGAAATGCATGCACATTTACCATGCAGATAACCCATTCATTGCATCTGAAGTTCATTCATAGTCTTACACCTTTGAACATAACTTTTCTAATATTCAAAAGAGTATTTGAATGTGAATTATACTTTAAAATTTAAAAGTCATAGTTAAATTCTGACAAAAAAATACAAAAATTCAGACTGAATATATTTTTGATTTATTCTTTATTATTAAAAATTCTTTCTTTATCTGAATTTGTCCTTTATGTAGGTAATTTTTCACGTAATATACATCCTGCTGACTATTTTTCCGAAGGGAGTATGTAGCACAAATAGTATTAAGTTTGTTATTGTATTTTTCGCATTAGTATCTCAAGCTCTGATGACACAGAACAAGTGGAGTTTTGCCAGGACCTCCACTCACATCACAGAGGCCTATAAACAGGTATGGGGTTAGGCGGTGGTCATACCCGATTTCCTTTGCTGGTTAGGACTATGATAATTGTTTGTTTCCTGCTCCAGTTCAAAAATAAATATGGGAGAGATTTCTTTGAGTAAAAACCTGTCATCGTCAAGTAACAGGAAGCAAACACCATTTTTTTAGGGCTTACTGCTTTCTTGTCTTGATTTAGCTTCCACATGACAGAAAAAATGACAATAAATGAAATCACTCTAAACAGATACCTACCACTTAGTCATTTCAATTCAGTGGATGGGGAGCAGCACTGAAGATCAATGTGCAAAATAAGTTGCAGGAAATCTATAAAATGATTATTGATAGCCATGAATGAATGCACTGATTAAGACAAAATACATGTCAAGTAAATGAAAATTACTATGATTTAGAAAACAACATAGGCAATTCATTTCGGAGATGACAAAGATTATTAGCATACTTTGAATGATTTAGATTCTAACTGACTTTTTCTCCACTGACTTGGGATTAGGTGATGGTTTTTCCTGGGTATTTATTTTTTTTACTACTAGTTACAACTGGCAGAAAGATTGACAATGAATGAAAATCCAATTAACAGTATGTTTTATTTAATTGGTATGTGTTGTTCTGTCTGTTTGTCACAGTTGCTGATGGTGTTTGAGCCTGCTGAGGCGATCAAGCTCGTCACATCCGTACTGGAGAGACAGGAAGTCAACTGGCAAACGGTCCTCTCCCTCATCTCTAGTATCCTGGTATCAATGGAGGGGGCGCCACAGATACTCAAAGGTAAAATATCTATCTCCCTCATCTCTAGTATCCTTGTCTGAATGCAGGTGGCGCCACAGATACTCAAATGCAAAACATTTATCTCCCTTATCTCTAGTGTCCTGGTCTCAATGCAGGGGGCACCACAGATACTCGAAGGTAAAACATTCATCTCCCTCATCTCTAGTATCCTCGTCTCACTGCAGGGGGCGCCACAGATACTCAAAGGTAAAATATCTATCCTTCTCATCTCTAGTATCCTAGTCTCAATGCAAGGGGCGCCACAGATACTCGAAGGTAAAACATTTATCTCCCTCATCCTTTAGTATCAAAACTTTAATGCAGGGGGCGTCACAGATAATCAAAGGTAAAACATTTATCTCCCTCATCTCTAGTATCCTGGTCTCAATGCAGGGGGCGCCACATATACTCAAATGTAAAACATTGATCTCCCTCATCTCTAGTATCCTGGTCTCCATGCCGGGGGCGCCACAGATACTCAAATGTAAAACATTGATCTCCCTCATCTCTAGTATCCTGGTCTCCATGCAGGGGGCGCCACAGATACTCGAAGGTGAAACATTGATCTCCCTCATCTCTAGTATCCTGGTCTCAATGCAGGGGGCGCCACAGATACTCAAATGTAAAACATTGATCTCCCTCATCTCTAGTATTCTGGTCTCCATGCAGGGGGCGCCACAGATACTCGAAGGTGAAACATTGGTAGCATTTTGAAGAGTAAGATGCACACAGCATATTTTGTCTTTAGTGGGGGCATATTGATTGTTTTATAATATGTACCAACCATGTAGAGCTGGTCCATAGCATAACATCTCTATTAACATCTCAAAGATCTATACTCTAGATAAGCCTGGAAAATCCTATAACCCCGTCCCCCCATATTCAATACCTTTGGGCTTACAATGCTGCAAGATTATTTTCTAAATTTCAACCCCTTACATACATTTTCAGGTGTAATTGATGACTTGCTGAAGAAGGCGTTTGACAGCCTGGAGCTGGACAGTCTCATAACTGGCTTCCTCATAGCAAGACAGGCGTGTCTTGAAGGTCCTCACAGTTTCCCGTCCTACTCTGATTGGTTCCAGGTATGTAATTCTGGCATGACAATATATAATCTATTCTAGTATTTATTGTAAAAAAAAAGATTTTTGTTAAAAATTAAGAAATCAAGATTTGACTCTAACCGACATCTTGTATTTGAATATAAATTAAGTACCTTATGTTTTTCTCAAATAGTCCACGATTTTGGCAAGATCATTACTTATGTAGAGATTCCTATTTCGTAAATGCCTTTTCTCAGTGTTTTGTACACACAGACCTGATGCCATTGACGTCTCTCTTGTTTTGTATGCATATTCTGTAACAGAGAAAAAGTAATTTGAAGCTTCCAATGTGTTGAACTAAGGTTGCCCCATTTCACATAGTGTGAATCAGTCAGTGTTTTGGTGTTGTTGCATTCCAGAGTTGTTTTGGTGATAGTAGCAGTAGTCCCGCGGGCAGCAAGAAGACATTCTCCTTCCTCATGAAATTCCTCACAGATATAGTGCCTTATGAGACAGGACCTTGTCTGAAAGTAGGTCTATATACTGATAATCAGTACATTTTATTATCTGATTTATTACATTATTATTATTATTATTATTATTATTATTATTATTATTATTATTATTATTATTATTATTATTATTATTATTATTATCATTATTATTATCATTATTATTATTGATGTTGTTATCATTATTATTGTTGTCATCATCATCATCATTTATTGTTATTATTAGTAGTAGTAGTTGTAGTAGTTGCAGCAGTAGTAGTAGTAGTAGTAGTAGTAGTAGTAGTAGTAGTACTAGTGGTAGTAGTGTTGTAATTATCATTATAATTATCATTATTACTTTTTTTCACTATTTTTTTGATATTGTTTTTTTATCATTATGGTGCATGGGAACAAACTGTCTAAGCAAGACATTTTTGTATATCTGCTGGTATTGTTTGTTGACCAGATATTTTTTCCATCTCTAGGCTCACATTCTGCGACCCCCTTTTATTCCTCCCAAGTGCAGACCCCTTTACAGTGACTACACATTACTGGCCAAGACCAGGCTGGCTGATCTCAAGGTAACTAATGCTGCTGTTATTACTACAAATAGTATTTGTAATACAGGCAACTCTGCGTAATCCGGACAGTGAATTTCTGTCCGGATTAGGCAAAATCTGGATTATACATAACATGAGCCAATACTCAGTGATGTAGAATGCATCAGGCACGCACAGGAAATAAAAACGTGTAATTTTTTAAAAAAACAACGTATTCCGGGCCCATTGACCACACCCTACTTTACCCGACCCTTCCCCCACTTCCCAATGTTACGTCTATTTACCTTTCATTTCTTCTCCTTTTGTTAGGAGAGGACATGTTTTATTGACGGCTAAAGCGTGTAGCAATGTCATGGGCGTGCACTCCATTAGTTGAGAGGGCGTGCTTGATTCATGAGATCGGGGGTCTGGATTACAGTACACTTTTAAACCTTAAATGGTAAAGAGTGTACCACAAAAATCGTCCCGTTTAGCCGGAGTACAGATTAAATTGTCCGGATTAAACATGGAAATTTGCATGTAAACGTATAGGAAGGGACCGGGACCTTCCAACCTGTATGGTTAAGACGAAAATCCAGATTTGAGTCCTGCATGTTGGTATGCATTTGATAGCTCTTGCTGAGTACTCTCAGGTGAGTACCCATGTGCCAAGGTTGTACAGGTCCGAAATACGTGGAGTTGCCTGTACTAATACTGCTACAATCACTCTCCAGAATCTTGTCCACAATCTAGAAGTTTGAGTCCTTCATATTTCTTTCTCAAAATAACCACTAAAATGATCTAATACATAGTGCCAAAGATTTGGACATTTCTACCTTGATTAATTTTGAATGAATTAATACTATTCAGTTTCGTACCATATAAAGGAAAAATAATTTCTTTTAGATAATCTTATTTGTGTATGTAAGGATAAGAATTTCATATTCCCCCTTTATTGCATTATGATTCATGGCGATTTACTGAATGTCAATTGTTGATATTTATGTTTTTTCAAAATTCAAAGTTGTTCTGCCTCATCAGAACATATGTAGATTAGTATTTCTTTTACAGTTTTTGTGATCCAATATTGCTAGTTGATGAATCTTTATTCCAGGAACCTCTTACTGATACAGGGCTATATGATGATACGGCCTCTGGCACAACAATAGCTGACAAATCTCAGGTAAGCAGCATAAGAAAAATAACTTGGAATATGAATAAATGATGAATAAACACACCAAAACAGAAAATAGTAACAAAAGGATGATAGATTTATCTTGATTTTTATTAGTGATACCATGAAAGGAATGACTGCTTGTATCATAAGATATTGTAATTGTACTGCCAAATTTCTAAAGATGCTAATTCCTACTCCCCAGGTCCAAAGCCAAACTGAGAAGGATGTTGAGAAGGCTCTTGCAGCTTATGTGAAAACAGGCAAGGTCCCAACCAGTATAATGGAGGCAAGGTAAGGGGTGTAGAGAACAGCATCAGAAAAATATTAGTGATGGATTTGTGATTTTTAGCCTTGATAAATCTTACTTAACCCTTCCAATGCTGAGGCTACTTTTGTCCTAAGCACAAGGATACAACTATTTTTGAAAACCATTTAAATGGTGTGCATTGGATAGCTCTCACTGAGTACTCTCAGATGAGTACCCATGTGCAGGGTTTCAATCATTTTACAGCTTTTTTGCATCATTTTGTATTGGACAAATTAGCTACAAGCAGCATTAGGGTTAATAGGCAGATTAAATGAATTTAGTGGCATGAACTAAGTATGTAATATTTCAAAGAAAGAGATGGGACCCTTATGCTGCTGATGGCTAATTTGGTTGATAGAAAAGTATGCGAAAAAGCTGAAAAATGAAAGAAGCCCTGGCAGATGGATATTCATCCGATAGAACTCAGCAAGAGCTTTCCAATGAATTCCAGCACGACAGGATTTCAAAGGTTTTTAAAAAAAGAATTTGCGTTATTGTGCTTTTGATGAAAGTAGCCTCAGCATTGAAAGGGCTACGGAAATATCGATATTGTATTGTATAGTGAAAATCTTTGAAGTGCCAATCCCTAAAATAGATGGATGTCCTTGTCTTGTATCATCATAGGTTGACTTGCTTACGTAATAACAGGAGTGTAGTATAGACCCTTTTCACTGTGACTCATCAGTGACGTCATTTTATGTGCCACCATCTTTGGTGGTCAAGCTAACCACCAGATCGCTGCTGGCAGAAAGAAAAAGACAATGTTTTCCTGAATTTTACATACATGTGACAGTATGGGGTGTGCCTGTAGTGCATGTAATCGCTATGGCAGAGATAAAGTGCAATTTTATAGGTTTCCAGCTGAGAAAAGGAGGAGATATTTTATGGATAGCAGCACTGAAGCATGATGGTTAGTTAGTCAGTATACTCCCACCTGTGCAGTGCTCATTTCATAACAGATCAGTTTAATCTCAGTTGTAGGGTCTCATCTATTGGGTATCATGCCAACAATGAAATGATGCTGTATGGACAAAATTTCTTTAACATTAAACTTTCCAGGCACTGTTGTATTTATCAAACGACTTTATCAATGTAAACCTTATACTGTTAATATAAAGTGCTCTGCTAGTTCTGTTGCTGGCAGAAAATGGGCAATAAGTATGCAGTTTTAATGCCCCCTTTGTAGATGTCCCATATGTAGACCACTATTTGTCCTATTTATAGTTCATACGTTTTCTGTAATCAATGGTGTTATCATAGATGTACATATACATATTCCATGATATATGCCAGAATTAATTGCAGAATTTGGAATTCTGAATTTCTTTTTCTTCCATTTTTCTTGAGGATTGTTTTCCATACATGCAAATACCATGCATGTATATTTTCAAATATACTTTCAACAACCTATATTCATCAAAAGGTTCTTTTATGAGTTTGTACGCTCTGTTAGTATTAACTATGAAATGCATAGATGGTAATTCTACTGAAAAGAGAGCTGGGATGAAGTTTGTAAATATATATGTCCTGTAATGCGTGGATACCAGATATGTAGATATCACCAGATATATATATATCACTTGAAATTGTGATTAAGATAGTACTGCTAAACAAATAGAAAGGCAATTCCTGTGCATAATAACATCATGTTAAATATTTGATAGAAATACACGGTAACTTTTGATACAATGGTTTTGAAGCTGTTTTAACATGCACTCTACCTTCATTACTGGTGAAATGAGATTGCCAGCCATAACTCAATTAGTGCAAAAGTCATCAGAAAGCTAGCCGGTTACCAACTAAAGGATATGAACATGCAGAGCTTTATCTGATCAGAAAATTAGGAAAACGTTTTCATGTCAATAATATGTATATGATTCTTAAACATCATAAGACCTGATATAGTGTCTTTGTTTCTTCTTGAATAATACTAGTATGTCATTATAATGCTATTTAAACTGTTTTTAAGAGGAGCTTTAAGGTTATCATTCAAATACATCAACTAGCAGATTTTGACTTAAATACTGGGGATAGGTTGGTTAATAATTATTCAAAGTATTCATCTAAACAATTATTTGACTAATTGTCAAGAAAATATTACCTAATTTTTAGGAAATCATTATTTCAAATTACAGTGGCGGATCCAGGGGGGGGCGCACCCGGCGCACGCCCCCCCTAAAACTCCCAGAGGGATCCTTATGTGATCTGCCTTTCCCAACTGGAACAGCAAATCTTGTAGTATATACCATCATTACTAGCCTAGTTTGTGGGGCCTGTTTACAGGACAGAGTAGGGGTCAGCTGGCTGGCTTCAGGTTACCTAGTCCACTGCTACTAGTATGTGGCTGGCAAGTTGCTTTCCCTTGCTGGGTAAACCCGACACCAAGCAATAAAATTGGGCAGAGACAAGAAGGCTGGTCTTTTGCACACACCAGCCTTCTCGCTCTCTTCCCTGCTAACTACCCGTGGGGACAGACGTGCTTTGACCCTCCAGGGTCTGACACTTAGATTTCAGGCTATAGGGGCCCGAAAAGGTCTTTTGACAAAAATTAGGGGTCAAAAACAGAATTTTTGGGTTTTATACATACTAATTTGGGCCCCTTGTTTGAAAAATCTAGGAGCCCACAGCAGAATAACGCGGATCTACATTTGCCAAGTATCCCTTAATGTGAGTGTTAACCCTTTTCTTATGTATAAACCTTTTGTCTCAACTTGGAGTTTCCGCAAAATGTTGATTTTGCTCATTATGTGACTGGTCTCATTGTAAAATTTGCCCATTGCCAATAATACAAACACTCGGTTTAGTCACACAAAAAATGGAAAAAGCGGTTTCCAAACTCGAGTCTGACAGACTATAGTCCTGAATATGGCAGTGACAACAATTGAAATTTTAATTTCAAAGATAATTTCAAAGGCATCAGCTCGTGTGTATGTATGTTTATGGACTATAACTTCCGACTTCATAGTTACAAAAGCATACTTTGATAAGTTGGAAATTACAAATATAATCAACAGATATAATCAAAAGAAACATGATATTACAGATAAAAATAATACTGTAGGATCATTATGTAACAATATGGGAATACCAACTTTACAGGTGTATTATGTCCTGTGTGGCAGACACATTATACAAATATTTCACCCCACAGCCTGTGGGGTGGAATATTTGGGCCACAGGGATGTCATATTTGTTGTATCATACCAACAAACAATGGATGCCTGACATCGCTGACCCAATTAGCAGCTCAATCCCATGGGGAGTTCAATCTCAGAGTTAAACACTTTTAATATACTAAAGCAAATGGGCTGCCTGCATTGATCCTCGGTAGTTTTCTTCAATGACATATTTTAAAAATGAAATTTGTAATTAGATAAACTAGTGATCTAATTCTAAATTACCAATTTTGCTTGCAGGATTGCCCTGATAATACATCTCAGAGCATATATGCCATCTGGCTTTTGAAAATGAATAACTGCAAACAAATTGGACCTAATTTTTTCAAAACTTTTGGGCATATATATATATTTAGGGAAGCATTTACTGACCCTGCAAAGAGAATAATGGCCCCTTAAAAAAATCGGCTTTTTTACAACTTTTCTTTGTTCTATTTCACTTGAAAGTGTCCCACAATGCACCTCAGAGCACCTAATTTTCAAAGATTTCTGGGGGAGCATGCCCCCAGACCCCCCTACCATGGACGGCATGCTGTCGCATACTGACCCTGCAAAGAGAATAATGGCCCCTTAAAAATTCAGCTTTTTACAACTATTCCTTGTTATGTGTCACTTGAAAGTGTCCCAAAATGCACCTCAGAGCACCTAATTTTCAAAATTTTCTGGGGGAGCATGCCCCCAGACCCCCCTACCATGGACAGCATGCTACCGCTTACCGTCGCTGCTCGCGCCAGAATTATTCTACTTCTACTTTCTAAATTCCAGTACCAAAATTTGACCTCCTAAAAACTTAAGGTAGACCTCTCATACATAAGTTTCATATTACTTTATACACAAACTTGCTCTGCAAATGCCCGTCAGAAGAGAACACCTACAATATCAATTTCCAGATCCCCCAACCAACCCCAAGAGTTCGCGGACTTCGGCCATCTAACTTAAGCGCCCCCCCTAACCTGAAATCCTGGATCCGCCCATGAATTAATATAATGATTGTCAAACTTGCTATACATGCTTGTAACCACTTGTAAAGTTCATGATTATGAACTTTAATAGATAGATGCTGGTTTTAAAAGCTAAGATTTAGCCTTTTTAGCATGGTCACACCATGAGTAGGCGTGCAGGGCCAGGCGCTGGTGGTATCAGGCTGACCACCAACATGTCGGTGTAAACAGACACCACGTGCTGCAGACCAGCGGCTGCAAGTCCATCGTTACTTGCCTAGATGTGGGGTCTGTTCACAGGGCACAGCAGGGGTCAGCTGGCCGGCCTCGGGTTACCGAGTGCACTGTGGCTGTGGCTGGCCCTGCTCTAGCTCCCTTGCTGAGTAAACCTGACACCATGCAATAACAATTGTGCAGAGACAAGACTACTGGTTGTTTGCACATACCAGCCTTCTTACCCTCGCTCTCTTCCTTTCTAACCACCCGTGGGTGCAGTTGTGATTTTGACCCTCCCGTTACCCATCACCCACGTGGATATACATTTACCAAGTGACTACCTATTAATGTAAGTGTTAACCCTTTCATACCCACCCTCTATTGTCCCAGATCTGTCTGCCCCCTTTTGAGTTACAATTAAAGTATATTTGGTATTAAACTTGTTGTTCTTTGTTATATGTTAACCCTTTCCTCTATTGTCCCAGATCTGTCTGCCCCCTTTTGAGTTACAATTAAAGTATATTTGGTATTAAACTTGTTGTTCTTTGTTATATGTTAACCCTTTCCTCTATTGTCCCAGATCTGTCTGCCCCCTTTTGAGTTACAATTAAAGTATATTTGGTATTAAACTTGTTGTTCTTTGTTATATGTTAACCCTTTCCTTAGAATAGACTAGCCAGGAACCCTCTACAGTATTATCCCCCTCAGTTATCTACTGTTAAACACATAGGATACTACACTACAAGGAGGACTAGTACCTGATAAGGCTCACAGGAGTACTAGACTTACTATTGTAGAGATATTTCATATTTTGAGGGTTCAATTAGCCTAGCATGCTTATATGTGGTAAGATACCCAAAAGGGGATATAATAGGAAATATTGGCATGTAGTCTCCCAAATAGCTGTTAGTAGAATAGATGCTCAGTAAATATCATAAGTACATAGAAATTGTAGGTTATAATGTTTAGTATGGGAATATTATTTCCAAATCAAGAATAAATCACAGGTCCCAAGATCAGTTGTTATGATTGATTGATTGATGTTTATTAAGGTATAAAATACAACATAGGTAAAATACATGCAATATATAAGGAAAAACTGCTGATACATTTTGCAAAGCGTCAACAGGAGAACAACATGCTATTGCACAGATTACCCTAGGAATTTATACCCAGGGATAGCACCAGAAAGTGAATAATTCACTTATTTCCATAGTGGTCCCTTTAAACAATACAATTCCCATTGGCAACACACAATATGAGTCATGTTTTGAATTATTGATATATGAGTATTTAATTGGCACATTTAGGAAGATTTCAATTGTTTATATATGAGTATTAAGTTGGCACTTTTGGAAATTAGCATTTTGTCAACACAAGAAGTCAAAATTACTAGTCGGCATAATATCACAGATGGAATATATTAAAAATAAATAAAATCTGACATTTCTTGCTCCCTTACTTTGTCCAATAAATGGAGTTTAACACATTGCTTAAAATGAGGTAATGTTGTGATGCTCTTTAATTCACCTGGCAGAGAATTCCATAATTTGGCCCCTGTATAATAAAATGAGTTTTTACCAGCATTACTGAT
The DNA here is from genome assembly GCA_963942565.1 of Maea johnstoni. Lineage (NCBI taxonomy): Eukaryota > Metazoa > Annelida > Polychaeta > Spionida > Magelonidae > Maea > Maea johnstoni. Next base: position 39,065,229 of record OZ012688.1, on the reverse strand, counting down.
ATGTCAAATATTATTGTTATGTCATTATCTGGAAAGGACAATAAACTATTTATCAACAGCAACAACAACAACTGATAGGACCCAGGTGTGGTGATTAGACTTACCTAGTCACCTCAATATCAATTAAGGGTCACACCCACTGATTTGAAGTCATAATACTGATGGGGAGTTTATACCTTATCAGCGGTGTAAAAACGGTCAAGGATTGCCAGTCTGGATACCCTGTGCAGTATTAGGTGACACCCAAGCTTTGCCATCACTGAGCATGCTCAGTGGGGGGCATTACCCTGAGCATGCTCAGAGGTGGGCCACCTCACCCAATTTAGATTTAGAGCTATTTGATTGGTTAATTGATTGTGACCATATGATTGGTGAAGATGATGATTTACTAGGTATGTAAAGGGTGAATTTTGATGTATGATTGTAATGAATGTCATTCTTTTAGTAAGTAATTGAATTACCCAAGTTGAATGTGTGACAGGAACTTTGGAATACAAGGGGTTAACTGCACCCAAAGTCTAGTTAATAAATGACTAGTGAAAGTTTTATGGTATAACACATGATAAGATACCCGCGAAAGTAGCGTCAGATAGGCTGTAGCGAACAAAGGAATAGGAACGTATATTTGGAGTTGCAAGGAATTAAAGAGGTATGTGAAGTCAGTTTATCTTTGAATTTACACATTTGTCAATTTTGGATGTATTTCTCTTAAAGTGAATAATGGTCTATTTTGATTACTTGAATATGTATCTAAAGATGATTTAACTAGAACTGAAAGTGTATGGACTAAATTACTAATTGCTTGATATTGTACTTTGTGAATTGTAGTTTTCACGGTGTTTAAGGACTGTATGGAAACAGATATGGAACTTAATTGAAATAAAGAACTGTTCTTAACATCAGTCGAGACTTCAGATTCCTTGGAAGGACCCCAGCTGTAGGGAATTTATCCAAACCCTACATGCTCTTACAGTGAAAACTCTGTGTGTATATCCAGTGGAAACCCTGGATATATCTATAAGTGACAAACCCTTGGATACTACAGCCTATCTCACAAGGAAACATGGAATACATTCGATTGGATTGATATAAACACAATGGAATGCAGATACTGCCTGTGACGTGACCCAGATAACCCCAGCCAGACCAACGCTCTTAGCAGCGGGTGCATTGGGGGTGAGCAGAGCAATAAAACCTGAACCTTGAACCCCAGGACCAGCAGCGGCTGTGTGATACCACTGCCAGCTAGCCAGTGCTTAGCGACAACCCCTTAGCAACAGGACAATAACATTGAGTGCCTCTACACCTAGCGACAATTTGTGGCAACAGGATAACAACAGTGTGCCCCCAACGGAACTATTGAACATGGACAAACACTAATATGGACTACAGGCAACAGGATAACAAGTTTGCCCCTACAGAACTTTTGAATATGGACAGACATTAATATGGACAAAAGAACATTTATTGTTTTTAATTCATATGATTTATCAAGGATAACATTGTCATTCTTTATGGATTACTAAGGTCTGTTTGTTTACATACTTTTAGTATACTTATTGGTTTTTGTGCATGCATATACATGTATTGTTTTTGACTGTTCATAACTAGGTATATACTGTTTTTATAGAACTTCACTCAAGATTTAGATTTATCAAATTGTATGTTAATTATTTGTTATTAAGTTGAGAATAGGACTCATTTATATAGATTAGAAAATTTCAACTGGTTTCTCAGCTTAATCAAATTTATAGAATTAATTATGGCTACTAAAGATGATCAGAGTGACCTCAAGGGGGATAACCTAGAAATGCCTACTATAGGCGTTAGGGATAGAAAACCCACAGAGAAGGGATTAGAATGGCAGATTGAACAGAAGAGGTCAAAGTTCAGAGCAGCAATGACCTCATGGAGAAAACAGGCAGTTAAAATAGAGAATTTGCTGTCTGAAACCCAAGACATCTCCTTGATTAAACATCAGAGAGGGGCTTTGGAACAGAATATGATAGAGGTGTCATCCTCTTATGAACAGCTGAATGACCTTTTTAGGTCAGCTGATATGGATGAGTCTGAGTACTCAAATTATGAGGGAGTGGAAAAGGACCACTACCTCATAGCAAGGAAAATTGCAGATGCAATTAAAGATATAGAAATGGAAAGGAATGAAGTGAGATCATATAGAAGTAGATCTTCACAAAATAGTATCTCATCTCAGTCATCAGCTGCATCCAAGCGTTTAGATGCAGCCACTGAAGCAGCCGCTATGAGAACTAGATTGAAATACATTGACATTGAAGCTCAGATAGAGAAAGTACAGGCAATGAAAGGCCTGGAAATAGCAGAGGCAAAACTAGCTGCCATAAATCAATTAGAAGGAGAGGAGAGTGATCATCAGGATATAGATAAAATTTTGCCAGAACAGCAGGATATAAAGCAATACATACAGAGCTATTTGGAAACTCATTCAGTTTCAGAGCAGGCACCTAAGGTGACTGTTCCTGACAATGGAGGAGGCTTTATATCTGAGTCATCCCCAATAGATAAGGTTAGAACACAGGTGGCTCTGAATCCTTCCGCAGGCGAGTATGTGCCAGGACAGAGACCACAGAACACATGGATTTACTCTCCCATCACATCGGGAAATGTAAATGCAGGCGAACCGCCTAACAGGGATTATGGTCAAAACGTTTCCCAACAACAGATCCATGAATTGACCCGATCATTCGCCGAACAGGTTAGTCTCAGCCGGCTTCCTGTACCGGAACCTACTACATTCAATGGGGACCCACTCAAGTTCCCTGGATGGAAGAGTTCTTTTGACACCCTTATTGATCAGAAGGGTATCCCATCAAATGAAAGGATTCACTACCTGAAAAGGTATTTAACAGGTGCCGCTCTAGAGGCTATTGAAGGATACTTTCTGTTAAGCACAGATGATGCTTATGTTGAGGCAAGAATGCTTCTAGAACAGAGATATGGTGACCCATTCGTGATTGCCAACGCCTTTCGTGACAAACTGGAGGAGTGGCCTAAAATCCCTCCTAAAGATGGCTTAGCCCTAAGAAAATTCTCAGACTTTCTCAAGCAATGTGAGAAAGCCATGGAGACCACTGGGAGTTTGAGCATTTTAGATGACAGTAGAGAAAACAGGAAATTGCTCACTAAACTTCCAGACTGGCTTGTAGCCCGCTGGGCAAGGGTAGCAGCCGACTGGAAAGAACGTGGAAGAACATTCCCACCTTTCAAGGAATTTACCAGATTTATGGTGAAGGAATCAAACATAGCTTGTGATCCGATCACCTCCATTCAAGCCTTGAAGGGAAATGATAGAAATACCAGTGATAAAAATTCACATAAGGTTGGCCAGTTTAGACAAGCCAGGGCTCTCGCTACAGATGTATCTGAGAAAGGGAAATCAACAGATAATGAACAAAAGGAAATAAAATGTGTACTCTGTTCAAAGGGACACGATATAGATGACTGCAAGATATTCTTGTCTAAGTCCCTAGAGGATAGGAAAAACTACTGTATGATAAAAGGACTTTGTTTTAGGTGCCTGATCCGCGGGCACTTAGCAGCAGAGTGTCCTGAAAGGAAAACATGTAAGACATGCAAGGGTCGTCACCCTACTTCCCTGCATATGGGAAAGAAAAGGACAAATGACAGAATGGAAGCCTCAAATAGCAAGGCAGAAGGCTCAGCCAAAGATGATTCTAAACCAGAAACTGCAGCCAAGGTAACCTGCAGCAGAATTAGGACCACCCATCTCTGTGACACAGATGAGGCTGGTAAAAGTTCAATGATTGTACCTGTGTGGGTATCACATGTGGAACAGCCTGAGAGAGAAATAATGGTGTATGCGCTATTGGATACTCAGTCTGATACAACATTTATTCTAGAAGACACTTGTGACTCCCTTTGTGTAAAGGGACACAGTACTAAGTTATGGCTATCCACCATGCTGGCTGAAGACCAGCTTATTGAGAGCAGAAGAGTAGAAGGATTGGTGGTTAGAGGACACGATAGTTCTCTAAAGGTTCCACTTCCAGCGACATACACCAGGAATATTGTACCTGCCAATAGGGCGCATATTCCAACTCCTGAAATGACACAAAATTGGCCTCATTTAAGGAACATAGGGAAGAAGTTGATGCCACTGAATGACTGTAAGGTAGCCCTACTTATAGGCTATGACTGCTCAAGAGCCTTAGTCCCAAGAGAAGTAATACCCCCAAGTGGTAATGGACCCTATGCCGAAAGGACAGATCTCGGCTGGGGTATAGTAGGTATCATTGACCCAAACCAGGTTGAGGTAGATATGCATGATCCTATAGGTGTGAGTCATCGCATCCTCACATACAACATCCCAGCCCAGCTGTCTAGATCAGATGTCAGGGATGACAGCTTAGGTGCGAAGGATGTGTCCAACCAGATACATGTCTCCTTGAAGACTGCGGTCAAGGAGATCATTACTCCTTTAGAAGTAAACAGGATGATGGAATTGGACTTCAATGAAAGAAATACTGGAAAGGATGACTACTCACAACATGATTTGAAGTTCCTAAGAACTATGAAAGAAGGCATTCATCTGTCTGATGATGGTCACTACCAAATGCCACTTCCATTCAAGCTTAAAGACCCTAATCTGCCTAACAACAGAGTTATGGCTATGCATCGCTTAAGGCAACTTGAAAGGAACTTTAAAAGGGATGAAAAATATCAAAAGGACTACATTGCCTTCATGAATGAAGTCATTGATAAAGGGTATGCTGAAAGGGTACCAAATGAAGATCTAGCAAGAGATGATGGTGGGGTATATTACATCCCACACCATGGGGTTTATCACCCAAAGAAACCAGATAAGATTCGTGTTGTTTTTGATTGTAGTGCCAAGTACAAGGGCGAATCTCTGAATGATCACCTTCTCAGAGGACCCGACCTCACAAATACCCTTGTCGGAGTGCTATCAAGGTTTCGTCAAGAACCTGTGGCATTCATGTGTGATATTGAACAAATGTTCTACCAGTTCAAGGTCAACCAAGAGCATCGTGATTTTCTTCGCTTCCTGTGGTGGAAGGATGGTAATCATAAAGATGAGGTGGTAGAATACAGAATGAATGTACATCTGTTTGGCGCAGCATCTTCCCCTGGCTGTGCAAATTATGGATTAAAACAAACAGCCAATGATAATGAGAAAGAGTTTGGGGAAAAGGCTGCAGACTTCATCCGCAATAACTTCTATGTTGATGATGGCTTGAAGTCAGTGGCCACTGAAAGTGAAGCAATAGACGTTATTGCTAGGAGCAAGGATATTTGCGCCAAAGGAGGATTAAGACTACACAAAATTGTCTCAAACTCAAGGGAAGTTATGGAAACTGTCCCATCAGAAGATATGGCAAAAGGCCTAAAGGAACTAGATTTCAACATTGATGCCTTGCCCATTGAAAGAGCACTTGGAGTTCAATGGTGCATTGAATCTGACACCTTTCAATTCAGAATCACACTAAAGGACCAACCACTTACCAGACGTGGCATTCTTTCAACAGTGTGTTCAGTATTTGACCCGCTTGGGTTCATAGCCCCAGTAGTGATTGTGGGCAAGCAAATATTGCAAGAAATGTGTAGATGCCAGGCAGATTGGGATAGTCCACTACCTGATGAGCTTAGACCTCGTTGGGAAAAATGGAGAAGTGAACTGATCAAACTTAAGTCAGTGAAACTTCAAAGATGCTTCAAACCTGAAGATTTTGGAAAGGTGAAACTAGCAGAATTGCATCATTTCTCAGATGCAAGCACTGTTGGATACGGACAAGGATCATACCTACGTTTGATCAATGAACAAGATGAAGTGCATTGCTCCCTCGTAATGGGAAAGGCTAGAGTCACTCCATTGAAAACAGTGACAATACCACGCTTGGAACTCACTGCTGCCCTGCTGTCAGTAAGAGTCAGCAGTTTATTGAAGGATCAGCTGGAATATCATATTGACAATGAAGTATTCTGGAGCGATAGCAAAGTGGCTCTGGGATACATTGCGAATGCCTCAAAGAGATTCCATGTCTTTGTTGCAAACAGAGTGCAACAGATCAGAGACCAGACAGATCCCTCCCAATGGAAACATGTTAGATCTGGTGAAAACCCAGCTGATAAAGCATCACGAGGTGTGAATGCTGATGAGTTAGAGAACAACTGCATGTGGTTTAAGGGACCAGCCTTTCTCTGGGAAAGGGACATACCACAAATGGACCAGGACCCCGACAGGTCAGTTTCTTTAACTGACCCAGAAGTCAAAAGGGTCACAGTGTTGAGTACAAAGGCAAATGAAAACACTAAGGGTTTCGACCTGAAGCGCCTTGAGTACTTCTCGGATTGGCTGCATGCTAAACGGGCTATAGCAGCTTGCTTGAGGTTCAAGACAAAACTACTGAATAAGATTCGCAATAAAACATCACATATGAAATTGCGAAGAAAAGACAAACAGGATTATGCTCCAATGCAGGTAGAGGATATGCAAGGAGCGGAAATGGAAATAATAAAGCTAACTCAAAGGGAAGCTTTTGGACCAGAGATTAAAATACTCGAGAGCCTGAAGGTCAATGAAAGCAACCTTGACAGGCATGTTGCTACTGAGCGCAAGATGGCCATGAAAGGAACTAGCCAGCTATATAGACTGGACCCTTTCTTAGATGAAAATGGCATAGTGAGAGTAGGTGGAAGAATAAGAAATTCACTCTACTCATCAGAACTGAAACATCCAGTCATTCTACCGCGAAAACACCATGTAACTGAGATGGTTGTTCAACACTTTCACAAGAAGACAGGACATGGTGGTCGTGGAATGACAACAAATGAAATTCGTGCAAATGGATTCTGGGTTATTGGATGCAGTGGAGCTGTATCCAAATGCATCTCTACCTGCGTCAAATGTAGGAAACTAAGAAGCCCAGTTCAGGGACAAAAGATGGCAGACCTACCTGCCGATAGATTGGAACAAGTACCCCCCTTCACATATTGTGGAGTTGATTTCTTTGGACCTTGGTACACCAAGGAAGGCCGAAAGGGTCTCAAAAGATATGGATGTCTCTTCACATGCATGTCTTCAAGAGCAGTGCACATTGAGACTGCCAACTCATTGGAAACAGACTCATTCATAAATGCATTACGCCGTTTCCTCAGCATCAGGGGACCAATGAGACAGTTGAGATGTGATCAGGGCACCAATTTCATAGGTGCATCAAGAGAACTTCAGACTGAAATGAATCAGATGAACCACACAAGGGTGAAAGAATTCCTCCTGAAAGAACAATGTGATTACTTTGAGTTCAAAATGAATCCTCCCTCAGCTAGCCACATGGGTGGAGTATGGGAGAGACAAATACGCACTATAAGAAAGGTGCTTGCGTCGTTGATGGATCAGGCCGGGCCTCAACTAAATGATGAATCATTGAGGACCCTAATGTGTGAAGCTGCAGCTATTGTGAACAGCCGTCCACTGTCAGTAGACAATTTGAATGATCCAACATCCTTGGCACCACTAACTCCTAATCACCTTCTGACTATGAAGTCAAGAGTTATTTTGCCACCTCCTGGAAAATTTCAGGAAGCAGACTTGTACTGCAGAAAACAATGGCGCAGAGTGCAGCACTTAACAAATGAGTTCTGGACCAGATGGAAACTGGAATACCTGAATGATCTCCAAAGTAGATCAAAATGGTCTCATCCAAGAGATGAAGACTGGTGACATTGTAATTGTCAAGGATGACAATTTGCCACGGAACCAGTGGTTGTTAGCAAGGGTTGATGAAACATACCCTTCAAAGGACGGTCATGTGCGCAAGGTCAAGCTGGCCATAGCAAACCCCACACTGGATTCTAAGGGCAAACCAACAAAGCCTACAAGTTATTTGGACCGACCCATACATAAGTTGGTCCTGCTAGTAGAGCAGAGAGATGAAGATGGTTTTTAGTTAGATTTAGTGGGATATTAGGTTATTCCCCGACAAGGAGCCTACGTTGATTAAATTGCACTTAAGGTAGCAATCTAGAACATAACACCCTTTGATATACCCTATTGTATTGGGTAAAAAATGAGTTGAAGAACCAGTTGGAATTAATGTTAATTCAAATGCTACTCAGAGCATTTCATTAGTTGAAGGAAAATTAGAAATACTAATTTTAGGGAGCCATGTAATGAATGTCATTCTTACAGTAAGTAAATGAATTACCCATAGTGGAATGTGTGGCAGGAACTTTGGAAAGCAAGGGGTTAACTGCACCCCAAGTCCAGTTAATAAATAACTAGTGAAAGTTTTATGGTATAACACGTGATAAGATACCCGCGAAAGTAGCGTCAGATAGGCTGTAGCGAACAAAGGAATAGGAACGTATATTTGGAGTTGCAAGGAATTAAAGAGGTATGTGAAGTCAGTTTATCTTTGAATTTACACATTTGTCAATTTTGGATGTATTTCTCTTAAAGTGAATAATGGTCTATTTTGATTACTTGAATATGTATCTAAAGATGATTTAACTAGAACTGAAATTGTATGGACTAAATTACTAATTGCTTGATATTGTACTTTGTGAATTGTAGTTTTCAAGGTGTTTAAGGACTGTATGGAAACAGATATGGAACTTAATTGAAATAAAGAACTGTTCTTAACATCAGTCGAGACTTCAGATTCCTTGGAAGGACCCCAGCTGTAGGGAATTTATCCAAACCCTACATGCTCCCACAATATATATATATATATATATATATATATATATATATATATATATATATATATATATATATATATATATATATATTGACAGGTTGACATCCTTATTAAGTGTTGATCATAATCACAGTATTAATGTATGCAATAGCGTAATATCAACAATGAAAAAAAATTTTCATTACTTCTATACGAAAAGGTAATCTCTTCATTACTACGAAATGAAAAGTTACATAAATAGTGAAGTGATTTCTATTGAATGAAAGAGGCATCCATTACTAAATAATTGATTGATTACAACATTATGAAAGAACGTTACTTCATTAATGAAATAATCTACTAAGAACATACTTTTTGTATCTTACAGCACTATTCATAGTGATACCGATTCCATGCAAAATATTAATTTCAATCTGATTACATCAATTTTACTTCACTCGATCATTCATTTATTTTAATAACATGAAAGATGTGAAATTAAGAATATTCACATAATTATATGCTTAAAGTAAATTGTGAATTTGCGCAATGGCGAAATAGTTTATTATAAAAATTAAAAGATAGAAAGTACATTCCTAAAATAATTTGTTTCTGTTGCCTGTCATTTTGGTCATGATTTCATGAATTCCCTAAAATGATATACTAGTACTATTCTGATTGCATAACTTGACTAATTTAAGTAAAATGCAAAATCAATCTAGGTTTGAGAGCCATTCATACATTCTTCTCAACATTCATGGGACCCCCCTTTACATAAATAATACTATGAATTTCAATGTTGTATAATAGGGTCTTGGATATTCTATGTCATTCCATGAAACACAGATTTATAAGCCAATTCTAATATACACACACACATACATATATATATATATATATATATATATATACATATATATATACATATATATATATATATATATATATATATATACATATATATATATATTTATATATATATATATATATATATATATATATATATATATATATATATATATATATATATATATATATATATATATATATAAATATATATATATATATATATATATATATATATATATATATATATATATATATATATATATATATATATATACATATATATATATATGTGGGACAAATGCGGTTACAGATCCAAAACAAACAAACAAACAGACGGTAAATACTGTCAATGATTGGTGCTGGTAAAATGGGCTAGAAATAAATGCAAACTAGTTGCTCGTAGGACCTACTATAAGAACTGTAAAACACGTAAATTACAAAACCTCAACTATCCTTTCAGGTAGCTGGAAATCTATATTTATTCCTAAAACAAAACATACAAGACAAGCTATATAAGAGTTGTACAAAACTCTATGGTAGTACAACATAACAAGCATAAGCATGGATAGAAATTGGTCCAGGAAAAAACCCTTGTGAATACAGGTATGTGAAAGAATTCATTAGTTTATAAGATACTAATACTTAAGTATATATTTTCATTGGTGTAGGAAACAATAGTACCCATCAAACACCATTATCCGTCAAGCACTACTTCAGAGGTTCTTCTTAGAGATTATATCTATATTTAGAAAATACAAGCCTCCCCCTCCCCCCAAAAAACCCAAACAAATTAACCAACAAAATAGGACAACTAAATTACAAAAACGGGCAGCCCAAGTTAAATTTAAATACCAATTTCTCAATTCCACCCACTATTCTATTCCAAAAGCTAAAATGGATACCTTTTTCTAAATATGTGTAAGATCCCTTCCATTACAAAAATATCACTGAGGCAAGCCCCCTTTGCCGGTTTCAGGTATGAATTTGAATTATGGCGTGTCACATTTAAGACATATTTGTGAAACAAGCCCCAGGGAAAGAATGAGGCCATATATCTCCATGATATTCTATATTGTGTTTGTTCACATCAGGGAACACAATGATGCTTACATGTACAAGGAGCCTGCTCTGAGGGCCAAGCAGTCTAAGGCGCCGCCACTGACTGTCCGCTGTCACCACTGCCCGGGTGGGAATCCCGGGCTAGGCATGTGAGAAAATTACCAGTGACTTGGAGTTAGGCAGTGGTTTTCCCCAGGTACTCCGGTTTCCTCCAATACTGACAACTAGCAAGTCATGAATTAGCCACAATATGGCATAAATGTGAGGAAAAAGACAAAATTCCAAATTCTTGTATGTACAGTAAATTCCTGGTAATTTGGACCACCTGAGAATCTGGGCCACCATAATTTTTTCTGCAGAATAACTACTGGTTTGTATAGATAATGTTATCCGTGGAAATTCACACACAAATGTGGAAAGTTTAGATATGGTGCACATCTGATAGCTTTAGCTAAGTCACTGTAAACTATTGTCGCTGAATATAAAAGCATTTTTGGCAAATTCTATTATAGCATTTTTGGCCTGGCCAATGGTGAGGGCTGAATTTTTAAGTAACATAGTTATGATTTTGTTGTATATTAACCCTTTCATACCTGAAGATCTACTTGACTAGTAGCAGTTTTGGCTGATACAGGTATGAATGGGTTAAGAAAAGAATTTGCTCATACTCATTTAGGCTTATGTATACAGTGGCAACCCACGTAGTATTCAACATGTCTACAAAAAGGGAAATATTCTTGCTTTTTGAATAGAGTAGTGGACACAAATTGAGAAAACGGCAGTTAAAATTGCCATACTGCCAATTTCTGTGATTTAGTTGTCGTATTTTTTTGGGAAGTTGCACAGTCAAGGGAATTAACAGCAAACAGAAACATAAGTACATCTCATGAAATCCTAATTCAATCCTAAACACTCTAATTTGCATGCCAAATCATGAATACACGATAACATTAACACAGTCCATTTTTTTAAACACCTCGCATATCTCAATCTAGAAAGCTCTGAAACAGTTTGAGTGTTATGGAAAAAATTTAGGATAAATAGTTCATATATCATATATGGATAATTTCAATTTCGGTGACACGACCATAATTTCTTTGTTGATGAACATCAATTTTAGCTTTATCTAGTTGAGAAGTAAAGTTCACAGGTAGAATACCTCCTTACATTGAACACCTGCATATTTTGAACTCTTTTGTGACTTAACTCAGGTGTACAAATTATTCAGATTCCATTCATCATAACAATACACAGAATATTGAAATGGATACATATCTAGTAAAGATGATTATATCTAAGTGAATACAATTTGACCATGCCTGAGATAATTTCCTCATTCTGGCCAAGTTTTTATTTTATGATAGCTTTTTAAGAAAATACTTCTAGGATTTAATACCCTGAAACAATGGCATTATGGTTATTATGGTAAAAACCATCATGGTTAAGGTCAATGTTATATATATATATATATATATAATATATATATATATATATATATATATATATATATATATATATATATATATATATATATATATATATATATATATATATATACATATATATATATATATATATATATATATATATATATATATATATATATATATATATATATATATATAAATTGGGTATTTAGAATATTTTGTCTAATAGATTCAATAAATGACTAAAACCGTCATGTATATACCGATGGTAGAAAAATAACTTGTTGCCCCCTACTAATACTGATAGATATGATATTCATACACAGAGCACCCAGATACTCAAACAAAAAAGACAATCCTAAATAAATGCATACCAATTTAGGAAAATACCTGATTCCAATGTGAAATTTATTTTCAAATAGTTTAACTCGCTGCATATCACACTAGGCAAAGCAGGTTAGAGTACTTGGGTACTGTGAGTAAGAATGAGTTGTATGTCAGCAGTAGTGCATTCCTTTGGCACACATCCAAGTGTATGAAACTTCAAATAAGATGTTCATAGGTTTATACGCAGAAACTTTTCAATAACTGCTATTTTCATCCAAACATTTTCCAGACTTTGAATAAAAAAGAAAATTCAAAATACTTAAAGAACCAGAATCTCAACCTGGCTTGAAACAAAATCCTCTTGTTAGATAATATACTTAACCAATTCTAATAATGAAAAAAGTCTTGTATTAAAAATAATGGGTTAATTTAAACAATTTTGTGATGGTCCAATATCATCAAATGTTAGTCTTCGAAAAACAGCAAATATAGAAAGCTTTGTATCAAGCTCTAACAAAAAAGTTACTATGAGAAGAAGTTCTGTTATCAATCAAAAGACTTCCCAGTATAAACCTGCTACATAGGTGAAGCTATTATAATGTTCCTCCAAATAAGTACACAGATGGGTAACAGCACCCCATGGCCGCTAAAATCTTGAACGCTTGCATGCTACGGGCTTGAATGCGCTATTTTATCTTTTGTTACGCTATGCCTGATTGGAGGGAAATGCCAAAAAACGCCATGCCAGGACGGAGGAAAACAGTTAAAAAGAAGAATACAGTATGTCTACATTCACAAGTTTGTTTAGTCTGTTTAATGAACAAAAAATCATGAAGTCAAAAAAGACAACATCAGAAAAAGGAGTATTCCTACAAACTCATCAAGGCATTATTTCCAAGCCTAATAAACATCCAAAAAATGTATGGCCTTATGAAAAGCATTCTTTTCTAACATTGAATCGAATTGAATAAAGTAATAATCAGTCAACTATTATTCCTTTACAAACTTGCTATTGTAAGTCAAGCAATCACTCAAGAACTGACATATGCACCCTAAAAGGACACATACACCGTATATACACTGTACAAGAAATAAAGGTATTATTATGACAAAAAAACATTCACAACCATAGTCACAAATTGAAAATATACAGAAGTATAAGACTACTCTATATGTTGTGCTAATCAAATTATTTCTAGTCAGTTAATGCCTGATGGGATTATATATGTGGGAGAGATAAAAAAGAAAATAATAAATAAATTTGACCATTTTTTTATATAATTTTGACCAACATTTTTTTTACAGCAAACCTGCTCCATAATAGCAATAATAAATGAAAATATATAGTTCTCTTCATAATTCACTGGTGAGTGAAGTATTACAATTATGACTCCATTAATGCTTACAGCAGCTAAAAGCAGTCTGACAATTTTATGGAAATCATGCAGGCTAATCAAAACCAGGGAAATATTTGAAGGGGAAATGTTTACTTCAAATGTTTACGATTCTTAGTTCCCATGTTTTTATCAAAAATATCACATATCTAGACTACAACTTTGAGGAGGGCTTAACTTAAAGCATAGGTGGGTTAAATGCTATATCAAATAAATCTTTTACTAGTGCTGGTACTTATTCTGATTTTATACTGTATAACACGTTAATTTTACACATAGAAAATAATGCGTAGGCAGGCAGCTGCCTTTGATCTGCAGTTTATATTTTGTGTACGCCAAGCTTTCATGCCAGTCTGTTGTATGTTACTAGCATATGGATCCGAATCCAAAAATAGTTGTGCATTTGAATATATGCGGAGTCCAGGGGTGCGCAAAGTATGTACGCATAAATCCAATTGTAGCAATATTAACGCTGTATACAGAACTTATTAAAGCATAATTTTAAAGCGAATATCTTATTACATACATTATTCTATAGCTTTAATTTATTGCCATTTAAAATCAATAATCAAAATCATATCATTTATCATCAATATACACGTTTATGACTTAGTGTGTATAAATACAATAACCAGCAATATGACACACTAAGCTGAGAAAAAAGTAAATCCAAGGCACAAGTGCAACTCATTTGTGGCCTATGTTCTGAAAAAAGTATACATTTATTTGCTTGTAAAAATACATATACACCTTGTTTTATATATCCCTGCATTGTAACTCCAAGGCCACACGTATTAAGAGGCCATCTGCTAACCTTAGGTGCTTTCCTTATAGTGGTACTCTTAAAGAAAGCCCCTATTTCTATCAGTAGCATGCCATAGTTTCACCACATATCTTACAGCAGTTGTGAGAAAGTATATTAAATTCAAATGCTCTAACAAATGGTTGATGTGTGGTAGATCCCAGGCTGACCTATGGTTGACTTTTACCAACACCTATGAGACACATGTGTTGAGTGCCTCAGCAGAAAACACATCATGTATTTGACTACATTACCATTTTAAAATAAAGATAATCATAATTTTCTTTACCATCATTATGATTATTGCAATACCCCTAAGCGAGATTTAAATGCGATGGTCTATGAAGAAAGTTGTATTATCAATAATACAACCCTTCTAATGCTGAAGCTACTTTCATCCAAAGAACAAAGACACAAGCATTTTTGAAAACCATCTAAATCCTTCCATGTTGGCATTCATTGGATAGCTCTCGCTGAGTACTCTTTAAATGAGTACCCATGTGGCAGGGTTTCATTTATTTTTCAGGTTTTTTGCATCATTTTGTATTGGCCAAATTTGCCACCAGCAGCGTAAGGGTTAAAATCAATATTAATGGTTGAACAAGACTCGACGGTACAGTGGCTAGAGGGCATGGGATACAGAGTTCAACCACATGGCACGGGAGATATATGTGTGAGTCCACCAAAAAGTGTCATTTTAAGTCTTTATCATCAGTCTTCCAATATAGGATATAGATTACTTAGAAGATTTTCAATTCATTTCATATCATCGTTCTCGCTATCTGTATCATTTGCATTTGAAAAATGCTCTTCTTTGTATACATCTGAGCCAGCTTTAAAAAGCATGGTTGAACAATTATAAAAATCAGTTATTGGGATGCATCATTCAAATCCTTTTATGAAATAAAATAGTTATAAAGGGTCAATTATGAATGAATGCAATGCTAGATTGCTAAGGAGCTATAGTGCAGCAATGCCAAATATGTTCATCTTAATACAAACAGTCCCAGTTCAAATGCATGTTTTTAACCCATTCATACCTGTATGTGCTAAAACCGCCTTACTATTTTGGTGGTGACTATGTAACAAAAGCAATATACATGAAATATTTGAAGGAGGATTGTTCATCAAAACTTTATCTACAGCTCTCCTTTAAATATTTAGCAAATTCATGCTTAATTCCAAAAATATTTTCAAAAGTATGACAGGTCCAGACGACATAGGTAAATTTAGATTTGCCGGCATGAATGGGTTAAACACACTCTTATTGACAGCCACTAATTGGTTTTGGCAAGAAATACAAATGAACTTATATGCAAACACTATGTACAGCATGTTTTACATAATAAAGATATATGCCTGCTCTAAAAACAGAACATTTACAGAAAGATCGCGCAGGAGTCAAAATGAGTGAGTGCAGGTGTAAAAAGAATGCCAATACAATATTTGTTTCATTCCACCTCCTTCCTTTCTTGAAATGAATTATGAATATTTCCTTCCTAAGTGACATTCCCTCATAACTGAGTGTCCACTTTGTAAAGGAATATCTATAGTACCATATTTGTCCGAATAAGCGTATCCAAAGTGTTCAAGCGCTGGAAAATAGGCTCAATATACAATCTGTACAGGTACCACATGTAAAGGTTAAGAAACATTTACGTTTGCAGGGGGCGGTTCAGAAGGCCAGAAGTTTATAACGTCGCTGGCTTGCCCCTTCACACATTCCGAAAAATGGGTTTGCAGTGATTTGGGGTCTGTGTGCAGATGAATACCGTATTTTGTTGGAATCCTTGTCATTTCAAGTTATCATTTTTCCTAAAATGATGGAGCAGAAGCTCGGATGGGTGGGACTGGCCCTGGGACTGTTCCCATCCCTGGGTTAGCCATCCCTGGGTTAGCCATCCCTGGGTTAGCCATCCCTGGGTTAGCCATCCCTGGGTTAGCCATCCCTGGGTTGTTTGTCCCTGGATTGGCCATCCCTGGGTTGTTTGTCCCTGGGTTGGCCATCCCTGGTGCAGCTTTTTTGGGCACTATTCCGTGTTTCTTCATATATCCTGTGACTTGTCCAGGAACCTCCGCCAGGACTTCCTTGGCAAGGTAGGCTTTGCTCATGTGCATGTTGTTACCATACTTGGCAAGGAAATCTCGGAAGGGGACAAACTGAAAATAAATAACATGTGAAGGTGATGCAACATGCATGAGGGCTTTCGTGGGCGAGGTGTTAGAGGAAAAAACAACATGAACGCTTCAATAAACAAAGCAATAGTAAAATAATAGATACGAAAAGTTCAATGAAGGATTGCAGGTAATTGTTAGTAAATTGGTGAATAAGTAACCAAAGAGACTGACATATATATATATATATATATATATATATATATATATATATATATATATATATATATATATATATATATATATATATATATATATATATATATATATAAAGATGTATATAAGGAGTGAATAATCAATGTATAGTAGCAAAGGATAGAGAAAATGTGAAAGAAAATATAGAAGAGCTAAGAAAAAATGTTGATATATAATGGTGAGTACAAGTGTTGAAGATTGGGATAATGATGATTGGAATAAGATACAAAATACCAAAAGTATCGTGACAATACTCAGAATAATATCAATCACCTCTTAAGACTTCTTGAAATAATGTGAATGAAAAAGTGCACGCATTCATATGTAGTATTAGAATGGTGCTGATATCACATACATGACTGCACAAATCCAACAATCAAAAATTATTACTGCTGTTAATCAATATTTCATGCCTTAGTCTAGAGCTATCCTGGTGACTTGAATTAGTATCTGTGAGATCCTTAAACACTATGGAATGCTCCACTTATACATCTTTTTCACTAAATGACTACTGAAAACACAAGGTGTAAATGAATACTACTATTTCCCAAGCAAAGCTAACTTTACTAGACTTAAGAAAATACTTATTGAACACCAAATGTTATATTGACACATTTATGAAAGCAAATGTGTTGGGTATGTCTACATGATACTATGTGTTCCAATTGTGGAGGTTCTTCGCTGATTTTTCCTACCTGTACAATATCTCTCTCAGCGTATTGCCCTCGATAGTTGAGACGAACATTGTCACTGTCTAACTCATCCATGGCTGGAAAATACAGTGTCAAGATAAAGGAAATATTGTAGAATAGTAAAAATATAGTTCTAAAATGAAAGAGTATGGCAAAAGCACAATAAGGGGTTTCTTAACCATTTAAGTGAAAGTTAATGACATCAGGCTATGAAATTTGAATTATCGCCATAGTAGATTTTAAAATCTACCTTTTTGAGGCTTCGAAAGTCAAACCTACTAACATGTCCATTAGAAGGTGTTTTCAAGCAGGTTTTTTTTGTACAGGTGAATTACAATGCATTATATCACACAAATGTGTGGTCTGGCCCTAGTCTCGTAAAGCAGACAGTCTCTCATAACTGATGATACTTAACCCTTCCAATGCTGAGACTACTTTAGTCCAAAGCACAAGAATATAAGATTCTTGAGAAACCATTGAAACCCTGTCGTCTTGGTATTCATTTGAAAGCTCTCACCGAGTGCTCTCACATGAGTACCCATTTGCTAGGGTTTCAGTATTTTTTCTGATTTTTTGCATCTTTTTGTATTGGCCAAATTAGCCACCAGCAGCATAAGGATTAATTTTGGGTGGTGGTTTTCTCTAGACACTCCAGTTTCCTCCACCTCTTACAACTAGCTAGACACGATTTAGTCAAAATATGGCAGCGACAGTAATGGTAATCGAAACTCCAGATTTTTGAACTGGTAGTTTTTGAAGCAATTGTGACTGAAACTAACTTCCCTCTTATCCCCATATTTAAGTCTGTTTAGTGTTACTTTCCCTGAGAGATGAAATTTGCTATTGTTAAACACTTCAATACAATGTGACTATCGACTGATCAAATCATCAGTAAATATAAATTCTAAAAACATTGATGGTATGAAAAATAATAAGACTCAACTTACCATCAAAGTCTGCATTTCCTACTCCTACAATAATGATGGACATGGGTAACGATGAAGCCTAGAAACAATAGAAAACAATAGGTAATGATAAGGCCTAGAAACAATAGAAAACAATAGGTAATGATAGGGCCTAGAAACAATAGAAAACAATAGGTAATGATAAGGCCTAGAAACAATAGAAAACAATAGGTAATGATAAGGCCTAGAAACAATAGAAAACAATAGGTAATGATAGGACCTAGAAACAATAGAAAACAATAGGTAATGATAAGGCCTAAAAACAATAGAAAACAATAGGTAATGGTAAGGCCTTTTGTTATAATGTGTTTTGAAGCACATTTAACATTGTGCCTTAGTTTTATTATGTCAATTATGAGCAATATAATTTTATAAAATCGAAACCATAACTGTTTTCTCTAGCTCTTAACCAGGAATAGTGAGAGCAAAGTCTTATAACACACATATTACTGAATTCTCTATATATTGTGAATGATATTGTTACAGATAAAACATTGTACTTGTAAATATATGAGAGAGTTGATCAATAAAAAGAATTTGGTAAACTATTCTAACAACATGCCTCTGGTACAGTATAAAGACAAGAAAGCTGACACTCTGGGTTAGAATGAAAAAAGTAAAGTAAAAATTGACTAATTGGGCCAGGTAGTCTCTAACGCTCCCTCTTAAAGCTGTCCTGCCAATATAAATTGGGAAGTCACATAAGACGAGTCACGGGCAACTTTCTCACATGCCCTGGCTGGAATTTGAACCTGGGCAGCGGTGAGAGATGGCTAGCAGTCTGTGGCAATGCCTTAGACCACATGGCCATTAGGGCAGGTCCTGGCTGCCAGATAGTACACTATAATCGATATCTATGGGTTTGAATAGGCATGTCAGCTTTAAGTGTTTACTTCTCACCCGTATGATGGCCTGTTTAGTTTGGTCCATGTCAGTGATGACGCCATCAGTCAAGATGAGAAGGATGAAGTAATGAGAACCATCTTGAATAGCTGATGCAAATCTGGAAATAAAACCATTACATAATCAGCTTATCTCACTCTCTCCAATTCTTTATCA
Organism: Maea johnstoni; assembly: GCA_963942565.1. NCBI lineage: Eukaryota > Metazoa > Annelida > Polychaeta > Spionida > Magelonidae > Maea > Maea johnstoni. The sequence goes on along the minus strand of OZ012688.1, from coordinate 39,045,586 downwards.
TCACTCATAAATTATATTCAATATTCCATATTACGTGTCAATGAAAAATGAATTGTGTAATAAAAATTATTACATACGTGAATTAATTACCAAGTAAAATTGTTGATTGCAGGTAATAAATTGGTGGGCCTATAGAGTTTAACCTGAAAGTAGAAAGTAAACTATTTACCAGGGAACATGTTTAATAACAGGTGAGAAGTTGACAAGAAGTTGGTGGGTTCACAGAGTTGTACTTTGTATTTAAAAGTAAACTATACACCTAGGTACATGTTTTTATAACATGTGAGAAGTTGACAATAAGTTGTGGGTTCATAAAGTTTTACTTTTTATGGAAGGGTAAACTATACACCTTGCTTCACGGTCAGTAACAGGTGAGAGGCTGGTGGTTCCACAGAGCTGTACATTTTATGAAAAGGTAGGTATTTACCTGGCTACATGGTTAATTACAGGTGAGAAGTTGGTGGGTCCGTAGAGTTGTACTTGTTGTATGCAGGAATGATAGGCCTGTAGTAACCCTGCTATACCAGCACAGTAAGGGTTGCTAGGATTAAAATTCTGAAGACAAAAAAGGAGAAAATTTAACAAAATCATTCTTTGCTATTTTGCTACAACGTATTTCTATTAGAGCACACAGATATAAAAAAAATTTTTCTAAGATTGCCCAAGTAAAGGTATCATATATGAGATTAACTAGAAATTATATTGAGATTTTTTTCCTAATTCAAATCCATTTTTTATCCTCAGAGACAAAATGCTGCTTTAAAACATCGGAACAGATGCATCGGAAACAATATGACTAAGAATAGGTAATAAGTCACCCTCCTATGTCATTTTAAAAAAGCATTCCACATTTAAGATAGTATCACTAAGGACAACCATGCTAAGTAATCATTAGAGTATTTTACTGAAAATAACTTTTCAAAAGTCTGTATTGTTTTATATTGAACTTGATTATCACAAAACTGTGTGGAATTAGTGGGGTTACACGACTGAGAAAGCCTAAAACTATGAAATGACTGCTGCCGTTGCATGATACTTAGGAAGTTGCAATGGTTGGACAAATAAACAACCCTATCATGTAATATATCTATAGGGATACCTGTCTGTTTTAACTAAAATGGGGTGAGGGTTGGTTTTCACCTGGCATTCTGGTTTGCTCTACTACTTACAACTTGCTAGCCATGAAATAGCCACAGTATGGCAGAAAAGGTGACCATAGATACAAAACTCAAAATTCCAAATTAATTAGTCATGTAGCTATTGGTCAATGGAAATCTGGTCAAAGAATGAGATAACATGTAACATACCAGGAAGAACTCATGAGAAACTGTTCCAGTGGGTGGAATTCTTGCCCCGAAGCCTAGACCAGGAAACATCTTATCTCTGGAATCACAAAGACAAATACTCACACATGGAAAATAGTATACAATGTGTCCTAACCCTTGTCATGCTAGACCTCCATATGGGAGAACCTATCCCCTGGGAACAGGGACATTGTGGGTCTACCCACAAAATCAGAAGGATTTCATAGATTTCTATTACTGTTTCAATAATGTGCTTCATAAACTGAAATAGAAACATAGTAAAAGGTAAAACCTTGATATCTAGTATAATTCAATACCCTTTAATTGACCTATGTAGTTTTTATTTCGTTAAGTGCAAGGGTGCCCAAAGACCAGATATATCGGGTGTTGGTCACACAGGCAAGATATGTAGCACCGGATATATCCGGTGTTAGCAAGAGCAGGGCTAACATATGTGTAATGCAACGTACAGCACAAAGAATGGCTTGACTGATATTCATAGCAAAAAAGTCAAAATGTCAATCTCGAAATGCTTACTATCAATTATTTCACAAGAAAATTATTAAAACACCACACTCTAGCACCTTAACCCATTTATCTCTTGCAGCTGCCATAAATAAACTTAGGCCTAAAAAAAAAGTTGTTTGTTTCCTGTAACCCTACCCTAACAAGTTTTTATTAAAAAAAATCCCTACCCTAAAGTTTTTATTGCCCTCCCAACTCCCAATCAACGTAAAATATGCATAAATCACACATTATTGACCAAAAAATAATGCAAAAAAATTCTTTTTACCGACCTACCTACCCTATTTTTTTTTGGACCGTTACAGGAAACAAACAATTTATTTTTTTAGGCCTTAGGTGAAATATTTCAGACAAAAACATATTTGGAAAAATATTGGAAGAAATGTTAAGAATATGGTTGAAGTGAAAGAGCGCTATTTGACACATCACCTGTCCTTCAGTCAAGATCAAAAATAAAATGTAATAGTTAAAAGATACAACTTCAAAAGATTTTGGGGGAAAGGACTACAGTTGGACTGCAGGATTTAGCAAGGCTAGGGCTATGAGATCAAGGGTGAGGTTATGGTCTTTTGAGAACCTGAAGAGTTTTAACCCCTACCTGCTGCTGGTGGCTAATTTGGCCAATATGAAATGATGCAAAAACCCTGAAAAATAACTGAAACCCTGGCACATTGTTACTCATTTGAGAGTACTCAGCGAGAGCTATCCAATGAATACAAACATGACAGGGTTTAGATGGTTTTCAGAAAATATTTGCGTTCTTGTGATTTGGACAAAAGGAAGCCTCAGCAATAGAATGGTTATCAAAAGCCTGACCCCTGGGTATTCTAGTAATCTTACGTGTCGTAATCTTGTATGATTTCTCCGACAGCCCCCAGGGCGGTAGCATACTGGTTTGGCTGATAGGGGTTCAGGTAGTGAAGAGAGTTGGGCGACTTTGGGTCTCCATTAGACGCTGTGAAGTCAATCGCTACTGTGAAGTTCATCTCTAACCTGAAAGTAAACATGTATCATACATGAATCAAAATTGGACTAAACAGAATTGAACCCCTCTATGTTCACTGACAGTAAGGTTGTCTGACAGTATCTATTGATAAGAATATCAGTTTTATTCTTTTATGAGAAAATTCGCAATTGATGACTCAATTTCAACAAACTCAAAAGATTTTCCTAGATTTCACATCTCCAGAGTAATTGACATCTCCAGACACCATTGAATACAACTCTCTAATTACCATCATGTCTGAAACACATTTGTAGAGGGACTTTATTATAAATGCAACAGGATCAAAAGTTTCGAGTCCATAAGTTCATGAAATACAGTTTTGTTACAAAAAAATTCCAAATGTGTCTGTCCATATTTACATCTACAGTACAGACAATTGATTCCTACACCAGTCGACAGGACATCTGCCAGTGCCTGGTTGTACATACACCCATGACTAGCATATATCAAAATAAGAAGCAAAGCACATCAATGACCCGCGTAGCTATGTTAAGTGGTGAGATCAGGGATGTTGTCGCATCCATGCCCAGGAAACTGGGTGGCAATTGGGCTTGTGGATGTGTATTATGCCTGGGCTGCCCACGCATTTAGTGCAGGAATTATATGTCAGCACTGTATACCAAAAGTGAATGGGTTAAATCCTTTACCATCATCGTAAATCATAGTTATGTTTGACTCACCCTCCTGAGATGTAATCTAAGAATGTGTGTTCCACTTGTATCCTGCAGCTCATTAAACTGACCTAGTAGAAAGAATATCACAAGACAAAATATATCACGAAGGCTATTCTATCAATTGATACTGTAGAGGAATGCATTTTTGTACAAGTACATATTTTTTACAAATGCCCCCTTTCAAAGTTCCCCTTTACTACAAATAGCCCCTTCCCAAATACCCTTTTTCTAGAAATACTCCCTTCCTAAGTACCCCTTTTCTACAAATTTCCACTTTCCAAGTACCCCTTTTCTACAAATGCCAACTTCCCAAGTACTCCTTTACTACATATACCCCTTTCTAAAGTTCCCATTTTCTACAAACACACCCATTTCAAAGTTCCCCCTTTGCATTAATTCAAGTCATTTTAATAGTTAGTAGGTACAAAATCAAACCATGGGTATGTTATTGTGTAAAATCATTCCAATATCTATAAGCATACCTGGGAATTAAAAGGATAGAATAATTCAGATTCTTTAACGGGTTTTGAAAGGACAGTTTTTGCAGTCAAGCCTCTAAGATAGATACAACTGTATTTGTAGACATAGTTTTACAGAATATACTTACAGTTCCTGAGTTTTTGTATCCTCTTTTCTTTGCTTTCTTTTTAGGATTAATGCACTGGAAATAAAAGAGAGCATTTTTTAAAAATATCATTGTTACATGTCATTTTCACTACTAACCGTGTCAAGAAGGTCCTTTTGGAGTGTTGGCCTGAATCCTTAACACCTTTCACAACAACTGTTAGATTTCATTTTGAAGTTGGGAATGTGTTAACCCTTCTAATGCTGAGGCTACTTTCGTTCAAAGCACAAGTATGCAAAGATTTTTGAAAAACATCTGAACCCTGTCATGTTGGTACTCATTGGAAAGCTCTCGCTGAGCACTCTCAAATGAGTACCAATTTGCCAGGGTTTCAGTTATTTTTCAGGTTTTTTTCATCATTTTGTTTTAGGAAAATGAGCCACCAGCAGCATAAGGGTTAACCCTTCCAATGGCACGCACGCATATATACGTTGTTGCTAACATAAACTAGACAACCATGCATTCATATGTGTGTGCAAGATAATCAAATTCATTTGAAGAAGGGACTAGCTTGCCAATATAAAAGACTGCTTATGTGGCTTAAAACTTGGCAATTGGATTTCAGAATGCTGCGCTTGATTCAAGATTCATTTAGATATGTCACATGACTCTGGTGGACCAAATTATACAAGATCGTCAAACATGAACAACCTGGTACTTGTTTTGGCCAGTAATCCCCATTACAATTTGGCATGAGATATATGTAGAAAAATTACAATTTGGAATCACAATTGTCAACCCTTATGCTGCTGGTGGATAATTTTGCCAATACTTACTGTTGCAAAAAAGCTGAATAATGACTGAAACCCTGGCAAATGGGTACTCATCTGAGAGTACTCAGTGAGAGCTATCTGATTCATACCAACATGATAGAGTTTAGATATTTTTCAAAAATCTTTGCATCCTTGTGCTTTGAACGAAAGTAGCTTTAGCATTGGAAGGGTTCAAATTAGTGCTCATTATAGGAAATGTGCACAGCTAGACTTCCCGGGTCGCCGCGACAGTGGCAGGCTGTGCATCCAGCCAGTTGCTCCCCTGAGAATGCTGAGCCTCTGGCAGGTCCGGATGTGTGCTGGTTATCTATATAGGTCAAATACAGTGGGCTGTCTGAGGGGGTGTTACACAAAAAGAAACTTAATTATTATTATTAAAGCAGTTTTATTGGGAATGACTACAAAAAAGTGGGATATTTAGGTAAGGAAGTATATAATACACCGGCTTGCAGTTTAATATAGGAGTCTAAGCGTGCTCTTGAGGGTTGAAAATTGCCCCACTCATGCTATATAGAGTGCTTACCTCGTAGGTGGTGTTTGGTCCCGGCCCCCTCGTCAGCTCCCTCATTGTTGTGGAGAAGACACCAATAAAATCATGGCTGCTGAGGCAAGAGAGAAGGACAACAAAACAGTGAGTCACACCTATTGTATTAGCTATTATATTGTATTGTATTTGTATTCAGGGACTTAGCCAGGACCCATCCAGCCTTTGTTTCGGACATCCAGTTTTCTGAAAACCTCCTTTTTGGACAGGCAAAATTTTCAATGGAGAATTTTCAGTTTGACGATTTGTGGGTAATAACAAAATATCTTCTTATCAAACCATCTTATAGGACATGGCTTAAGTGTAAACAGCCTTTTTTGACATGATGAACTATCAAATTAGAGTTTGAAGTGGATTTTTAGCTAAATCTGGACGAGCAGATATGTTAAACTGCATCTGTATTAAACATTATAAATTTAGGAAGGCTTTCTAATTTTAAACTGCATCTTTATCAAATGATAAATAGAGGAAATATCTGAAATGCTCTGCAGAACAAGCTTTCCAAGATACTTGTCAGATCTAGCAGAGCCCATTAACTTTGGTCTCTCTAATATTCAAATGCCTCTATCGCACAAGCATGCAACAATGTGAAAGTTGGGTATCCAAAATGTGCGATTGATAATATGTAATACGATTTTTGAGTGTCATCAATTATAGAAGCCTTAATATATTCATATAGTAACCATAAACATGTATTACTTTTTTAACAACGTGCAGAGCATCTTCAAGTAACAACTATTTTACTTAGATTGGAGTGAAGATAATGATTTCTTCACTTGATGTTAATATTTTCCAGAAATTTCTGACCAAAACATTTGTGTATCCTGATTAGTATTTTCAAGCTTTTCCAACTATAATTAAATTCTACTCACCCTCCATCATTATCCCAGTCGTAGCATTCTATTTTTATAACTCTGAAACAAAAATAATCTTTTAGAGTACTCACTTGTTACAATTACACATTTAGAAGAATAAATATAGTGCAGGATTTACTTAGATAAATTCAGAATGTCTGGTAGTTTCAGGTACTTTCCCTATTACACACAAAAAAACATGTTTCAATTTCCATGGTCTGACCTCTCTGGCCCGTGGTTGATCTAACAACTAATCAACCACAACTCATCCATGGATGTCCCATGATATATGATTAGTATGTGGCAACATTTGTTGGCCCCTATGTTATATAATTAGTATGCGGTAGCAATGTACCAAAGTTATAGGCCAATTATCATACATACTTGTATCAAAGAACAACCTAGTTTCAGCTAAATTATACTTGGTAAAAATATTTCAACTTTTAATGGTTGAACACAGTTCACCCTAGGGCTGCACTCACAGCTCCCAAACTCAAATGGCGAGCTTGAGCTGGAATGGCCAAGTCGTCGACTCGTCTATGTAGGGAACACAAACCTAACACAGAACAGTTCTTATCACTGCTTATCACTGTCAAGTCTTGTTTACAATCCCCAATGTGTACAGGCATTGTTGAGTGTTATACTGATCTTTGTACCTCGCCAATACATTTCAAGATGAAATTAAAATGTAGATGTTAATATATTTCCATCAGTAAGTATTTACTTCTTAATTGCTAGGCTGAGTGATAAATACTTATCTATAAAAACCCTGTGTCTGTGAGCTCGAGTCAAAATAGTGGTGAACTCATGAGTTCATCCTATTCTGTGAGTGCAGCTCCCTACATTTCTTCAGTTGAGCAAGAGATAAAATATGTTATTGTTAACTGAGTAGTCTATGAATAGGTTTATGATAGCAAAACAGTTAGGTTCTTAGCCAGGATTTAGAAACTGGGTGCCTAAAATTGGCCATTGTAAACTTTTTGGGCATCCAAATTTTTAAGGGGGACCACAATATACTCAGATTTCAACCATAAACATGTATTAATTTTTCAAAATAAGGCATAATATCCTTATACAATGCCATGGGAATTATATTGCTTTAGAAGGGTTTGGGTGTCAAAAAAGACACACAAAGCCCTGCTGGCTAAGACCATGGATGGCATGATGTGTGATTACCTGTCGTAATCTCCATTGCACAATGTTCTTGCATGGACTGTGAATGGCCGCCACGTAGGATCTAGAGTATTCTTGATGACCTCTGTCTTGTGACATATTGTATAACTAAAATGCAATCATATAAATTGGTGATCCATACAATTAAACAAAATCACAAAATAACCATAATGATAATGATAATAATATTAATAGAAATTACAATAATAATAATGATAATAATGGTAGTGGTAATAATAACAATAATAATGATAATAATAATAATAATAATAATAATAATAATGATGATAACAATAATAGTACTAATAATGATAATAATAATGATGATAATAATAATAATAATAATAATAATAATAATAATGATAATATAATAATAATAATAATAATAATAATAATAATAATAATAATAATAATAATAATAACAATAATAATAATATAATAATAATAACAATAACATGATAATAACCATGAAAATAATAATGATAAAATTAACAATCGAGGTAAGGGGTGGCAATTGCCATTAATTACAACTGACTAGTCACAACTTAGCCACAATATGGCAGAATGGCAGAAAAAGTAACAATACATGATATTACAAATCCAACTACAACCTTTCTCTGTTCTTCTGAGATGACTACTTTGGAAAAACATTCATGTGGCATACTAAACACACAGACAAATGATTTAATGTAAAAACTTGGAAAATAAAATGTTTGATTCCTAGAATTCTGCAATAAAGGTTCTGTCAAGATCTTGTAACTTCTGAAAAACATTTTATTAAAAGACTTAAAATATCATTGTTGTTATTTAAGTGTTGTATTGTTTGTATAATGTTAACATTGAATTCTCATTTGTTATCCAAAGAACACTTATATTTTGAAGGATATTAGGCCCATTGGCAGGCCATTTTGTGCCGATACAGATATGACATGTTTAATCAGCAATGATTAATTTGTAATTCAGCCAGAGAATCTTTTCATTCATAAGTTATTAGGATCTTCATATGATGAACTTACGATTCATCCTCATTGCACCTATAAAAGACAAGGAAAGGATCCGATTTGCCAAAAAAGTCCTTTTTGTCCAGTTTATGAGCGTTGAACTGCATCGTAACACTCTCCTGTAAAGAACAAAGGTCGAGGCATGAGAGAAAGTTAACAGTACCTTAACGTGGTACTGATTTCCTCTTCTATTGACCATTATGCTGGTGGTGGCTATATACTTAAGCCAATACAAAAATCTTGGTAAATGGTTGAAACCCTGGCACATGGGTAATCATCTGAGAGTACTCATTGAGACCTATCCAATGAATACCAAGACAACTGGGTTCAGATGGTTTTCAAAAATCTTTGCGTCATTTTGCTTTGGACATAGGTAGCCTCAGCACTGGAAGGGTTAATTACTGCCTAGTCCGAATATAGTCTAGACTTGCTACACATCTGTCTCTCTTTCCTTGAATTCAGGCCAGGTTTAGTTCTGTGTCAATCCTTAAAGGGAACCTGCTTGAGCTGTGCTTAAAACTGTATCACCTGAAAACTGTGCTGCCATCTATAGTTTGATAGAGATATCAAACCTACTTAATACCCAATATATATATCTAGTAGTCATGGCATCATACCTTTGTCAGCCTGACAACCAGGCTGACTTTAGTCATAAATGACTGAAGGAATGTATAAAATTTATATCTAAATATTGTATACACTACAATCTCATCTTTGGGACTGCTGGAGTTTGGCTCCAGATTTCTTGCACTGACCTAAATTTCAGACAACAAGACTTTTCCAGTCAATGTGACCTTTGTTTAACCCATTGATACTTACAGTGGCCAAAAACAGCCTGACAATTTTGATGAGATCTGGCAGGCAAAAGCATAGTTGGGAAAATATTTGAAGGAGAGATATCACTGAGAACAATATCAACAACTGTCCTTCATATATTTTATAAAATCATTCTTTACTCCAAAGTTATTGTCAAAAATATGGAAGATCCAGACAATGATTTTAACAGGAACTCTGAAGTGTTAATGGGTTAATGGCACACCAAGGGTGACAGCTCTAAAGCTCACGAGCAACTTCACTCACAATCTCACCAGCTCACTGACATCTCATGATTTCTCGAGTTCATGAGTGGTGAGTGTGGTTCTACTTTGGTTAACCCATTCATGCCTGTAGAACCCAAAACTGTCTGACTATTTTAGTGATATCTCTATAACAAATGGAATTTTCAGAAAATATTTGAAGGAGAAATGTCGAGGGATATTTAATCCACAACTCCTCTTCAAATATTTTGTAAATTTATGATTGACTCAAAAGTATCAAAGCACCAGACGATTTTCCTCAAGGACGTCTCCAGGCATGAAATGTTTAAAATAACCTTACTTGCTACTGACCTTACAGTTCATGACCTCCTCTGCTCGCACTGAAATATGACAAGATGGAACATATATTAACGTATTGTAATTAACAATATGTTACAAACTAAAGGCTTTTTTTTATTCTAAAATTATTTTTCCGAATATAAACTGAAGCCCTTTTATTATTCTAAAACTATGTCCAAAAATGGGAGCGTGAATGAAAAATGTCTACAAAATAAATTTCAATTCCATTCGTCCATGCAGTGGACCAGAATAGGCCTGGCAACTTTGGTGATACCTTACGGAGAATTATTGAAGTTTAAGAAATAAACTATATAGTCTAAAAAGTCAATGAGTGAGAATAATTATGTAATAGGAAATTGTCTTTATATGTTATACCAAGGTAGATGAAATATAATTCAATTAAGCCTTGCAACAATTTTCTTTGATAGGAGTTAGACACAGTAATCGTTCTTGAAATCTTAACCAATTAATGATCACAAACCAGACTGTCAATATTGATAAAACTTTAGAGAAAAAGCATTAAATAAAGAAAATATGTGATGGAAATTAGTTTATCATAACTTTACCAACAACTCTCCTTCAAGTCTTATGAAAAAAAATTCAGAGTTATGTCATAAGTATTTTATATGCAGATGACAACTTTTTAAGGAGATGTTAAGCATCAATCCATAACTCTAAAAACCCTTAAGAATGTAAATTGATAGATGAAAAAGTAACCCTGACTCACCTAATATATTCCCACATTTTGTCCCTGCTCCTCTGCAAAACCAAAAAAACAAGAAATAAAAATAATTATTTGAATAAGTAACAAGGTCATATGAATTTCTCCAAAAATACCACCAAAGCTTTAAGTATAGCTTAAAAAATCCCGGGTAATCTGAAGGAACAAGTCAACACTAAAATAATATCAAAAGAACATTATGAAATTCTAAATTATGTGGTAAGAAATACAGTGAAAATATATGAAATACTTAAACTAGTTTTAGACATTTTCCAGAAAGTAAACAATGTAAGAATGATGATGAAAATGTAACCGACAACTTTCCTTTATATATTTTGGGAAATTTTCCTGAATTCTGAGGTTATTTTTAAAGGTATCAGAGATTCAGGCGTTTTTTCCGCTGGGTACTCCCAGTTTCCTCCACCACTTACAATGGGCTGGTCACGATTTATCTGCAACATGGCAGAAAAAGTGGCGATAATCGTAATTCTGATACTTGTCAAGATCTCCTGGCATGAATAGGTTAACTTTCCCTGACTGGGATCAGACAATGGCGCAGTGGCAAGATTGCCGGCCTGAGTGCTGGGAGGCATAGGGTCCAGAGTTCAATCCCAGGCCCGGGCGAGTAGGAGTTCGATTCCTCTATGAACTGGGACAACCACCGAAAACCTTCATTTCTTACTCTTTATTGTCTGTCGCCCAATTATAGGGAGAGATTACCTTTAAGAGTTTCATATTCATTTTGTATCATCATTCATGCTATCATTCATACAAAACAAGCTCTCCTTCTGAGCCACCCTTAAAAAAGGGGTGGCGAACCCTTTAAAAAAAAAACGAACTTTCACTGGCTTACACTAGGGCTCTGTCTAACTTGTTCCCAGGTGCGCCGACCACCTCTCCTAATGAACACTCGATCTGTCCCAGGAAATCCTGCAACCAAAACACAACAAAGGTGGGTATGAGGCAAGAACTAGGTTAAACTATAGGCATCTGGAGTGCACTCACTGCCTGACAGCTATAACCCTTGTCCTGCCAAATTGCTGGATGTGACCCACCATGCCAACTGTGTTCTTTAAGGTACCTGGGAACAAAAATGACCACAAGGGGTTTTAGGGATACAACTTTATTTTTGAGGATTTACCCTCAACTTGCCATATGTCTAAAGATTTCTAGGGGGGGGGGGGGGTGGTTGGTCTCCAAAAGGGAGCTGTTTTGGGTCATGTACAGGCTCCGTGGGGGAGCAATAGTCATTTGCAGGTCAGCAAGTGCACATCCGCATATTTCCTGGCTACAATTACAGCAGGTTAGTTAGTGTCGTCCAGATATTTCTGGGTTCAGCAGGACCAGGGTAAAGCATAACTCATCAAATAAGAATAAATACAGGATTGTTATGAATAGGCATAGGTTCCAATCAGAAAGTAACAAAAACTAAGCAATTAAATAGGTTATGAGCAAAAAGTAATACTAAAGTGATAGCAAAGCCCAAAAAACAGTGGTGATTCTTTCAATGATTAATTAACACATTTTACTGATTAATTGGAAAAATTATTTTGATCGCTCGATTCGTCACATACCAATTACAACCCTACTTACGTGTTTGTTCAATGATGAACTAGAGGAATCTGAATCATACCTGAAGGAAAAGCAGAGTGAGTTGTACATTCTGGTTGTTTTGTAGTTTTTATACAAATTTGAAAAATCAAAGCATTTTGTTTTCAAAAAATGAATATGAAACATTTCATTATTTTCTGAAATAGCTTTGATATAAAGATGGATTTGCACAAGTGGTAGCCATCTTTACTTAGCAAGCTGTATTCTCTTTAAAAGAGAATCCTAAATTTTGTATTTACGGTTTCATTATATGAATGTGGTATTGAGCCTATTGGCATTAATAAAGGCGTACTATGCAAGCAATATTCATTTAAAACAAAGTGTCAAATGTTTTTCGAATTGTTATGTACTCAATTAGTGTTGCACAATTGGTATCCAGCCTAACTCTGCAAGACACAATTTTAACTGGGTAACCAGTTGATCAGTCAAAGGCAGGCTCCCAGTCATGTGGTGCAAGAATTGAAAGGCTTCAATGTATCTATAAGAACAAGAAGAGCAAAGGAAGTCACTTACAGCTGGAACATGAGCTTCTGCGATTCCTCGAAGAAATAGTTCATGGTAAATTTCTTGACAAACTGTGGATTGAGTGTGTTCATGATTACCTCAGTTCTACCGTGCTGGAAAATAATATGATAATATGATATTATTTAAACACATTGTTGCTTAAAATTAAATCTAGAAAATGGCGTCTTTATCTAAGAAAGCTTTGCTTATAACTTAGGAATTTGAAATGTTTTTGAAACCAGTTTGTCAATACTGAGGCTCCGAGAAAACCTGATCAGTCCAGACCATAGAAATACTTTCAGGGTGGTTTCAAATGGCCTTGGTAACCTCACCAGTCCAGACCATAGAAATACTTTGAGGATGATTTCAAATGGCCTAGGTAACACCATAACATGAATGAGAGCTTGAAGCTCTCACAACATAAAATATTTGAAGGTGAGTTGTTGGTAGTATTTTAAGTAACATTTCTCCTTTAAATATTCTCCCAAATATGCTTTTGCACATGGTCTTAGCCAGCAGGGCGTCTGGGTGTCTTTTTGGACACCCAAGCCCTTAAAAAGCACCACTCAGGACACCCAAATTGTTTTGTGGAAAATTTCTTAAAATGTTAATCTCAAGCATATAAATAAATTTTCTCATCTTCATATAATTCTCATGACATTGTATAAGGATATGATGCCTTATTCATTTTGATAAACTTATATATGTTTATGGTTGAAATCTGAGTATATTGTGGACCCCCTTAAAAATTTAGAGGCCCAAATATTTTACAACTGCCAATTTTGGGCACCCACTTTCTAAATCCTGGCTAAGACCGGCGCAGGGCTACTTTTGCATGTAAGATTTCATTAAATTTAGCAAGCTGCTTTTAGCCACTATGAGCTACTTATGGGTTTACCCACTCATAATTGAAAATTCTTTAAAAAATATTTTGCCGGTTCAGAAAGGATTTTTACAGGAAACTGCCACCACACAAAAGACAGGCAGATGGGTCCAGTCTATGTTCCTGTAGGGAAACCTTACTCCTTACCTCTATATATCTATCATGACCAAACTGCTTGACAAACAGGACACACATGGGATCCGACTTGGAAAACGTATCTTTATCTTTTAAGTTCCTGAAAATCAAACATAGAAAAAGTATTATGTGTTCTAATAACAAGAAAATAACCTTAGCGGTGGTGGTTAAAATGATATGTGCTGGAGATTGAAATATTTGACAGTGATGATTTGACAGATATGATTTTATTTATACTTATACTCTTTCTGTCAGTGGTTAAACCATTCATGCCTGTAGTGTCCAAAACCACCATACTATTTTGGGGATATCTCTCTAACAAAAAGAAATTTCAAAAAAATATTTGAAGAAGAAATGTTGATCAAAATCCAACTGACATCTCTTCTTCAGATATTTGAAGAAGAAATGTTGATCAAAATCCAACTGACAACTCTCCTCTTTAGATGCTCAGATGAATAAAAGAATGGATATGTAGTGATCGAGAGACCAATTACTATATGCACTTTAATGAAGACCTGGCTATCCTAGGGATCTCAAATCTGGCCTCATTGTGACATCACTAGGAGACAAAGACCAATGAGAGCTCTTGTATCGTTTGAACTTTTTTAATACAGAGAAAGATGCACACCAACATGTGCAGAACATGACTTTTGGGCTATTCGCCTTTGATGTTTAGGGTTGAACGACTGGTTTCATATCCACTTGTTTCTATTCATTTTAGATAGATGACAACAGTATAAAACAGAGATATGACTTAATGACTAAGTCGGCGTAACATATGTATGGCTTAACATATCGTGTAGTTTGTACCATTATTCAATGGTAATATTGTACTTTACGATCACAATTCTGGTACGCACAAAAACTTCTTATATTCACAACCATTTTGGGGGAGAGAAAATACAAAAACTTTATTTTCAAGGCCATTTCACACATTTTTTGATTTTCTGCTCAACAGTACTGCATAAAAATGTAATTTATCTACACTTTTTACGCACACATATGGTAGTAGGTCCATGTTTTAATATGGAATATTGTGTTGCCTTTGTACGCAGGGCGGTAAGGTAATCGCTGTATCCTTCAATAGTACGCTAGGGCGGGATAAATGCCCCATCCATCCCTGACGTTTATGTCACAGATGCCACTCCCGTAGTGAGTGGCATACGCAACAATAGGACTATATATACGCAAGAAAAGGACGTCACAACAATATTTTCACGTAAATGACGTCATCAATTAAAATATTTGATGGTCATTTACGAAGAGCTTCGAGAAACGCAATAACTGATCTTCGTAAAGACGTCCCTAAATTTAGGAAATTGTAAATTAGGAACGATTCGCTATTTACGATACGAGAAACAGGCCCCTGGTATGTACCAGAATTGAGGTCGCTAAGTACAAGACCTATTTAATTAGAAGGCGGACATAGAGGCTTGACTATAGTCTGTCTGACTCGAGTTTGGCAATCACTTTTGCCACTTTTTTGTGACAAAACGTTCCAGTTTTCCATCCAAACTTGGCAAATATGTTAGGAGCACTACTACGTGTATGTACAAACATACGTTTTGTCTCAACTCTGCAAAATGTTGATTTTGCTCATTAGGTCCCATTGTAAAATGTGTCCATTGCCAACAATACAATCTCGCGTGTTTGTATTGTTCGCAACAGACAAACACGCGACTTACGCTTGATCGTAGTGTCAGCAATGTGCACATTTTACAGTAGGAACTAATGAGCAAAATCAACATTTTGCGGAGCTGAGACAAAAAGTATGTTTGTACAAACACGGTGTAGTGCTCCAAAGAGGTTTGCCAAGTTTGGATGGCAAACTCGAACGTTTTGTCACAAAAAAGTGGCAAAAGTGATTGCCAAACTCGAGTCAGACAGACTATAGATGTAGCTGGTAAAGGTAAATAAAAGGACCAAACAAAATAAGGGGTTAGGCTGGGAACCCATCATCAGCTGGTCAGTATCATAACATAATCATATTGACATATCCACAGGGGCTTGTATCGTTGAGTGCCACTAGCACATAGTCACAGCCGTACTAGTAATATAGGCTCTATTACATAGTACCAGCCTCAGACTCGCGAGTGACCCCCTCAGCTCAACGATACAAGCCCCTGTGGACATATCTGCTCATACTGTAACGGTGTCACGTACATTCGCACATCTAACAAACCTTGCATCAACATAAAATACGCTGCAGATAGAATATATTTTCATAAAGGTGTCAGGAACGTCCCTACCTGCATGAAACGGATATCTCGACTTGAGTGGCCGGTGCGGTGGCCGCCCCTGGCTGGAATGGGGTTGAGGGAGTCGCCATCTTGGTGCGGAGTGAAGAAGTGGGGCATCACGCCCCCAATGCCAATATTATGTTGATGAGAAGGCGCAACTAATTATTTCAATATACTTTTTTACATTGCTGTTAATATAGATACTTTTTCGAGTATATCATAATCATTCATTTGATGTACCATATGGAATTATCAATAAATAAACTAATGCGCTTGCACATGCATAACGAACCGTCTACCACAGTTTGTATGAAGCGACATCTATTGGCTGAAAGTCTAACTATGTTTTAGAGATACCTTTGAATGTTCTGGCTAACAGGTGGTGTACAGTCAAAATCGCCGTTCACAAAAAGGCCGATGGTTAGAAGGGCCCTATGTATTTGGAATCATTCAGGTCTAGGGTTAGTGGGATTGGAAAGAATGAGCTACTGCCTGATCTTAAAAAAATATAGATAAAATATTTCTTTACTAAGTTCCCTCATTAAAATACTTTTAATGAAATCTTCCAAATGTATTCTTATCACATGGTAACTTTGAATTTTGTAGATTGAATAGTTTGTGTAGAATCTTCCATAACTTATAAACAAGTTCCTTAAGAAATTGTGCCATCTAGCTCTTGCAACCAGGGAGTTCCCTGAAAACTCCCAGAATGCAATGCTGTTATGACATCATATGACAGCGTTGCACTCAGGAATACAGGTGTGCATACCAACAGGATGCTCCTATGGATTTATTATGGATTTATACATTATTTGGATGGAACCTGACCATAGCTTAAGTAAGTGTTGTAGATAAACTTGTATGATGAATTAATTGTGTTGGCCAGTTGAGGCCAAATAATCATCTCTATGATTATAAATATATGCAACTTTAAGTGTTTTATGTTGTAGCAGTAAGAAGTTGAAAGTACATGTATCATAACAGCTCTTCTTAAATTTGATACTTTCTCCCATATTTTTTTATTCTAAAAGCTTAAAACAAAAGATGTCACTAGAAGATATATTTATTAAGGTATCCTGGTATTTTCATAGTGAAATGCAGCACAGAAATATGTTTTTCAATTTTTCAAAATCCTAGTCAATCCTGTGATTTTTAGTGACAGCCATTTTCATTTCACATTTCTTTGTACCCATAGAGCTTTCTAATCTGAATCTAAAAACATATTGCCTAGTTACTGTATTCCATAGAAATAGTATTGAAGAAGATAGTATTGTAAACTTAATTTTAAGCCATGTTTCAGGAGCAAATTTTGTCTAATTTTTTGTAATACAGCTCTCTGATAAGAGTGTGGAGAGTAAAAGAAAATTATTGCGATGGTTTTACGTGATGTCATTTATCATTAGACAGATTTTGGAATGTTTCATGAAGAAAAGTCAGCTTAGCTAAGCGCAATGGCTGCAAGACTAAGAGGTCTTGGCTTTGGACGTAAATACTTCATCCACATACTACTACATCAACATACTATAAGGATTATCAGGAGAGCGACCGAGGACCAGTTTTTTTTAGAAATTTAATCAACCCAAGAGTCATACGGACACAACATAGCTCATTTGAAAGCTTGTCTTCTGCACTTTAACATAGGATATGTTGTGGTCAGATTTCTCTGCAATCACTGAAAGGTACTGGCATGTCGAAAAAAAATTGTCAAAAATCATGAAAATGAAATTTAATTTTAATGAAACTCCCTAATAAAGATATTCAACAACAAATTATTTTCTTGTTTGCTCAGTATGTTTATACTATTAAAAAATATATTGAAATTGCAAAAATATTTGTAGATGAAAAAAATGACAATTTTATTTGATATTTTGGCATTTTTTGTGTTTATTTTCATACGAGTGAAACATTTTCACCTATATATTTGTCTGTGAAGCACAGAGGGCACCACATCATACATCAATAACAATTCTGTAGAATATGACAAAAAAACTATTTTTCCAGTACAAATCAAATTGTAATGACATTAGAAGTCACTTAAACTGTCCAGTAAGAAGTATTTTGCATAATTAAATGATTTTATAACACACCTGTATTTCATCTCCTGAAGTGTAAGATGCCTAGGAACACTTATATTAATATACACCATAGTTGTGGCAACTACACAAAAATTGTGAGATAAAACTAGATATTTACTTTGCACTCTTCTATCTTAAATACTAGCAGTCAATCCAGAGAGAAAGAGAAAAAACATGAGGGTTGTTGATAGTGTCTCAATTGTTACTTATAACAAATAACTTCCGGTTACGGTGCGATTATGAATTTCCCATGTGCTTAGGTGAAATGTCCCACATAAGCATTATATTTCTATTTGGACTTCGATTGGGTGTTCAGACTGGATACAACTTCTGTTGTTTATATGATATTAAGTCTATATCCTTGATTCCAATCTCTCTCATTTCCCGTAAAATGTTGTCTCTTTCTGTGATATGGCACATCTTAAGAGTCATCTTCCTCTTCAAGATCTAGAGCCATGCATTGTGTGAATATTTCCACAGTCTTCACTTGCTTCACTGGAGCAGAGGTCCGTACAAGACATCTCTTCCTGGTGGCATACACAGCTCTGTGAGCACTGTTTCCGACCTTTGCAATTGCAGATGAGGTCTTGTAGCACCTCAGACACCATATAGGGAAAAATCTATCTGAACCTAAACCAAACTTAATTTGAATGTTCTGCTTTGGTACAGGGTGCGAACCTGAACCGTACATACAATATATGTACATTGTACGTTCATGAGTGTGAACCTAAACTGTACGTACAATGTACGTACATTATACGTCCAGTGCCAGCTGGGATGGTGTCTTGCTGGACTTGGTCAATCAAGTTACCTCTTTTGGGATTCTATATGACACCTGGAACTTGGCTGGTATACCATCTGTAATTCAAGACAACAACCGTCAGAAATTGATACAATCTACTCACAAGTTAAGTACAAAGCAATGTGTCTTTATCTGGAAAGTGCAAGTAAGTGGTAAAATGTCTAAAACTATCAAAAGTAGTACTAGTATACATGCGCATTACATTGCCAATGCCTTACAAACAATTCATAGAAGCATAAGATAATTCTTTAAGTTCCTGGGACAACTAAAACACCCTGAGCTACAATAAAAGATGCCATTGAAGCACTAAGTTACAACAAGGGTAGTCTAAAGATGATACGTTCAAACAAAGTTCGAAACTGTTGAAAATGAAATGGATTAAAACTTCA
>OZ012688.1:39016371-39021371 GCA_963942565.1 Maea johnstoni | reverse complement strand
TTCTGTTAGCATCCTTTTCAAGAGTTGAAGTTGAGAATTGAGCACATGAACCTGACAACTCTGAGTCAGAGTGTTGGAAAGTGATATTGCACCCCAATATCACTTTTGTAAGGTGGTCATGTGACCATGATCTGACCAATCACAACAGAGAATGAGCAGTAGGCATATAATAATAAGATATATTCATACCCTGTGTATGCTTTGGATGGGAATTTGTTAAAGAGTTCCTACAAGTTGAGTTAAAGCACTCCTGGTGCGTGCACAAATAGGTTTGTAAAAGTTCTATTCATTACTTGAGTATCTCTTTGACAAAATTTCTATTGGTACCATGATCAATATGCATTGCAGATACATCCATAACCAGCTTGGTCAAGTTTATGAAAACAAACTTAGAGAACTATAGAGAACTATATGATTTACTGCAAAAAGTGCAATAGAAAGATATAATGGAGTACTTTAAGAGCTCCACGATATATTAGCAGATGTGAGTTTCTAATTAAAGGGCAAATGCACCATCATGATGATTTAGGTTCAAAATGTGCCTATACGTGTCATCTTTCAAATAAGACCACCCGCAAGTCTGTCCTCCTCAGCACTCCTCAGATATGGCTTATGAAAGTTAGTAAAAAACTGGCCTGAGTGTGGGTATGGAGGCTGACATTATCAGAAGTGGTGCTAATGAAGTGACTGCCAGCCCTGCTTCTGATTGGTTGAGAGATATCAGTGGCTGGAAGTGACTGCCACTGATATCTCTCAACCAATCAGAAGCAGGGCTGGCAGTCACTTCATTAGCACCACTTCTGATAATGTCAGCCTCCATACCCACACTCAGGCCAGTTTTTTACTAACTTTCATAAGCCATATCTGAGGAGTGCTGAGGAGGACAGACTTGCGGGTGGTCTTATTTGAAAGGTGACACATATAGGCACATTTTGAACCTAAATCATCATGATGGTGCATTTGCCCTTTAAAGAGAAATTCTAAGCACTAATCATTACCACATTACATATAGATTCAACTGGTTGGATCATTTCCTAGATTTCAGCTTTTTGTATCATTTGTTCTTACATTAAATAGCATACTGAAAACATAAAATAAGGACATTTGTACCTTGTGTGAGAACCGCACCAAAACAGTACCAGAACGATGCCATGAATGAAGCAAACCCAGTCAATGGTTGTTGTCGATGATGCACATGTACTGAACTACAGCGTGTAATTAGTGACACAATCACACTCACAAAGGGAACAGATAGTGCAAGGACTACCCACACTAGACTTTTAAAAGGCTTTGTTACTATCTGCCATTTTGTTTCCGAGGCTGTAGGTAATCTATAAAGTATTACGTAGTAATCATAAAAGAATGGTACTTTTATGAAATCCATTACTTTCATTCTCTCTTTTTGATTGGCAATTGGTGCAAAAACTGCATCAGCATCCTAAAAGTAAATAACAAGTACATGTAATAGTTTTGAAGCATAGCATAAATACCGGTAATAGGAAGCGCCAAATCATGCAACTATAAGGTATGGTTAGATAATAGTCATTAGCATAATGCAGATTCTTTTTTGAAATTGAATTTTCAGAGACAAATTCCCCTATCAGATTTTTGATGATAGTATTTTCTGATATATACCACTACTTTTTAGTTACATTATCTAGAAGTAGATATTCATGTTTCATTTGTCTTTTTCAAGTATTCCAGTTATATTTGCCTTTTTTGTATTATGTGAATCATATTCATAATTACAAGTATCGGTATGGCTGGTATTTGTCAAAAATATATATTGTTTTTTTATTGTCTTAACATGTAGGTTAGCGTTTTTTTTCAGGAGAGATATATCTTTATAAAAAAATTAAAAGTCAGTTTAAACCAATTACCTCTATTGGAACAGAGACTTAGCTAGGAATTTGAAAGTAGTATTTTTATCCAAATTAAACGCTTTTGGGTGGTGTCGTATGTGAGCCTGAAGCTCTTAGCAGCCATGGCTGGCCTTTTAAGGCTACACGAATCTTTTAAATAGAAGTCTACACACTCTGATATGCATTTTCAGCTATTTTATGGCACTTGATATGAATGAGTATCAATCTGAGACAGACAATTCGTTTTTATTATGCAGGGATAATTATCTTTTATCCAAAATGTACATGCCCCCCCCCCCAAGACTTCAGTGGACGATGCCTTACTTTTAAGCCTTTTAAAACATTTCAAAAAGAGCAAGGATCTCCGTAGATGCAAATGGGTTCAACATGTTTAATATCCTTTTGCACATTATTTGCAAAGGAACCAGTGCAATGCGTCGAAGCATTAATTTCATCCAACTCTTAAGATAAGGAAAAAAGTATTTATCTATTGAAAATATTGACTGAATTTCATAATTGCTATATCATTGATAAATACTAAAGATTACACCTTTGTACTCACCCTTCGAGCCATTAAACCAATGAGGCCCAGCCAAGTACCATTCTTGTCCTTGGATCCCCACAGTCCATCAGGTGGTTCAATCAATGTATACCTGTAGAGCATGTTTTAAAAATAATGTCAAATTAAGACAGATACTTCAGATGATAAAACGTATACATGATACACAACCATATGTCTGATTGCCGCTTATCTATCATAGGCTAGGAGCATAGGCCACTAATAAACATAGCTTTGATATGGAGCTACGTTGATCATTGATATGCCTGACCTTTCAACATACCGATATATATATATATATATATATATATATATATATATATATATATATATATATATATATATATATATATATATATATATATATATATATATATATATATATATATATATATATATATATATATATAAATATATATTCATATATATTTATGTATATAAGACTATACATGTATCAGAACTGCAATGCTATTCCTCTCATGGAATCAGAGGCCATTCAATGGAAACTTTTCAAAGTTTTACTTATTTTCATTGAGGTCAATCATTATGCATACCATTATAAGGCACCTGACAATCATGTCACCGGGGATTAAAATTGAAACATAATTTGACAAATAAAGATCATAAAATGAAACTTAACATACTCACGTGAAGTTAAGTCTAAGTGCCATCTCGTGCAAGAGATCTATGCACAAACCCTCGTATATTGCTGTTCCAGTTCCATTCATTACTTTCTTGTGTACAAACGAAGGCCACTTTGGAAGAAAACTCATTTTATTTATAAAGAAAATTAATTGCGCACTTTGGATAGTAATATGCTGTGAGTAGAAAAGGTGTAAACGCTTGATAATAAACATGTATATTTATAAGAACATAAGAAATCACTAGTTATGGGTTACCATTGCAGTTTTTGAATTTGTTTTATTATCACCATTTCTGCTATACACAGGATAAGTCTTGACAAAATGGTCGTATATTGCTGTGATAGCCGGATTAATTAGGAAAAACTGTTACTGGCTTTCACACATGACCAGCAAAGGATGGCCGAGATAAGAGGCCAAAAGGAGTGCGAGACCACTGGCCTATACAGAAGGCTATACAGAAGTTTAGGCTTGGCAGCCATCGCTCAATGCATAAAGCATTACATATTCTGAAGACCATCATGCTAATCGGCGATTTAGTATGACAACAAGGGACAATTGATATCCATAAACTATATAGGCAGGGATGAATACCTCTAAGAACTAAATGTTATGGTATGGTATCAGTTAAATGAAATGATACAGAACTTCTTTGAATTATTACCTTATAAATATTGTTGCGAGTAGTCACGCTTACGATTCGGGACAATCCATAATATATGCCAACTTCACAGTGCTTACAGTATCATTAAGAGTATCTTTAAGGAATAAAACAGAACGATAGGGCACTTTTTGAAACAATGCTAGTATCATTAACAGTACTTATTGATATCAAATGCTACATCCAGGTATACTGTTCTTACCATTAGTGTTGCCACGGTCAGATGCTTCCCATTTAGCCCATATCTTATGTTGGGAAATATGTCGTCTACAGACAAGAGCCTTCCCTCTTGCCAGGAGGCTATCTTTGTAAACTCGCGTTTCTTGCGCCAAACTGCTGTATGCACATAAAACTCTGGGCAGGTCGGGCACAATGAAGAATACTTGCAAGACTGAAAGTAGATATGTGAGACAGTAATAAATTTCATACTGTTTAGACCATTCAATCTTTTTGAAAAAGATATGTATATATATATATATATATATATATATATATATATATATATATATATATATATATATATATATATATATATATATATATATATATATATATATATATATGTGTGTGTGTGTGTGTGTATTTGTATATATTCATATCCAGAATGTACTTCAAAAGCGTCATTTACAACTTCTCGATGCTTTATTTAATGTTTCATTTAAGCTGACCACACAATACTTAATCAGAAGTGTGAGGAGCTAGTCTTAGCAAGATAACAATCGGTAATTGTCAGTTCATTTTCAATTAACATTCCAAAAACGAACTGCATAATTATAGTCACACTATTATGCTTTTGACCTCGAGTGGAAATATCTATGAAAGGGTTTATCCATCTCCATCTACCACACGGAAAAGGTATGAAACAAAATGGATACCTTTATAAGGAGCAAAATTTGATTAGTTTGACAGTTGTCATATCGTGTGCATACTGTGGATGCGAACGGGTAAATTACAAATCATCAAACATTACCCAGTGATTTACCATTTTTGCTCATTAAATGTTCATGCGTGCAGAATTAAATATACAAAAACCTAAGAGTATTTGATTTCCTTCAATTGTCAAGTTATCTTTGATGACATTATTATGAGGTCTGGGCAATACACGTGGTAAGAAATAACTCCTGACGTATTATTAAAATCAGGGTTTTGTAAAAAGATAAAAAGTATTCCAAATAGTATTTTCTTACCCCAATAGCCCAATCCATTGCAGCTCTTTTAGCCAGGTGCTCGGGACAGCTGTGTGGTGCACTAATGATAGCATTACAGTCTCTGGTATG
>OZ012688.1:38878171-39016171 GCA_963942565.1 Maea johnstoni | reverse complement strand
TTCCAAAAACTTTTGTTTTGTTAATTTTTCTTCATTGCTTCATTTATTTATTCATCTCTTTATCTTTGTATATATTTGTTACTTATTTTGTGTTTCATTCTATCTAATTTTTTATTTTTCATTCCTGTCAAGTGCCCCGTTTGTTCTATGGTTCTCAAAAAAAATAATACGCCTTGGAAATCCTTTCTTTAAGAAGACTTTTCTTTAAGAGATAATGTCAGAAATGGATAAACGGGAGGGTCCTTGATAGGAGCGGTATTAAGCTAACTGTAAAGACTGGTACAGCCCACACCACCATACAAGATGTCTATCTTGCATTTAATAAAATCTGACTGGGAATCAGTCTAGAGGTTTAGATCTGCAGCACATCCTGGCGGCAAAAATCAAAACTATCCTCTACAAGATTGAGCTTGCCCGCCTGCTCGTGACGTCACGTCTAAAAATAGTTTGAGGCGCACTTCGCCCAAGCTTGTAGCCGGTGTTTTGTTGAGGATATAAAACAGGCGCAGTACACTGTAATGCTAACCACAGCTACACAGGCAGCGGTAGAGCACACACAAATACACCAACTATCTACTACGGTGACGATATCCTAAAATGGCAACTATGGCGGAAGAAAAGCCCGTGCAAATGAAGAGACATCGTCATGATATCAGTGACAGCGAGGTAGTTTATATTTCTATTACTTAAAGCGATACATTTAATTACAATGTATATACATGTATTTGACTTTGTTACAAGTTTGTATCCAACACGCCTTCCAGTATATCACCAACGGCCCACGGTCCTTCGTTGAAAACGCCTTTAATAGCTCCCCTAGGTTGTTGATTTATAGCTAATACGAGAAAAATGTGCCGTATTAAATGGAATGACAAGTGTCATGGTATTCAGTTACCTGGTTACCTTGGCTTTGCCAGTTACCAGGTAACTGCAAAGTGTAACCAGGGCAGGTAACTGCATACCTGATGACACTTGTCATTCCATTTAACTGTTTAATATGGCAAATTATTTCTCCTGAGACAGCTAAGGCGTTTTCAGTTTAAATATAATCTTAATCAAATGTCTGCATTAAATTTGAAAAGGAATATCTTAGGGTTAAAACAAATACAAATTTCAGGCTTATAACAGTAACATGACCTTTTAACCACGCTGCTTAGGTTCTTGGTGTTAATGAACACTTTTGTAAAGGAAGGCTGATTTAATGAAAGCTTAGTTTCTACATGAATAATCAATGACCATGACATACCTAAAACCTTTTCATCTACAAACTACAACTAGTGGTATATACACTGGATTCAGCCTTTTGATGTATACTTATATGGTAACCTATTATTCCTCCTCAGACTATGCATGATGATGCTTACGAATATAACAATCCATTGCAATATTAGTTGACCATATGGCATGACACGCCCATTTTTCCTTGGAACCCATGTTTAACTGTAATAATGGTGAAAGCTTGGTTACACATCCACAAGATATTTTTGCATAAAGTAAGGTTCAATATTATTGAACTAGGTTACACCAGGCATACAGCAAGAACCACACAATCTAGGTCAATAATGCAAGGTTGCGTTTTTCTTATATCATCACCCTCGTCTCTGAATAATATATTAGGTAACTACAATAATACTGTAATGGAGGCTTGTAAATCACCCTTTAACCTACATTTAGGTCATATTCTGTGTGGTCATTCAGGTCATGATTGAATTTTTTCAGGATGAGGAAATTGATGTCTCACCAAGTCCCCCCAAAAAGGTGACAATGGGAACACAGACAAGCTTCATTGTCACCTGTGTTAAGAGAAAGGCTAAAGGGAGCAAAGATAGCGGCTCTGAGAAAGGTGAAAACAGCGAAGAGGAAGGGGAAAAATCAAAGGGAAAGAAATGGAAATGCAGGTACGGAAATAAGTGTTACCAGACAAGTGCGGATCATCTAGAAAAATATGAACATCCCCCCAACCACAGACCCAAGAGGCAGCCAGGTGGGGCGAAGAAAAAAGAGAGCCCAAGACCTCCCAGTCACATAAACGTCCAGGTCCTCCTTGCCAAGAAATACAATGAAGAAAGGTAGGTTTATGATACTTTTCATAGCTTCAATCATATTGTTAGAAAGCAGAGTCCATAGATATATTTTTAGGCCTACTGTATTTGACAATATCTATACTGACAGCTCTTGTTTATCAAGAGGGCTGTAAACTAGAGATGTCACTGAGGAAGAAATAAGGCCTAGTTAGATACTGACATTGGGTCTATAAACACATCAATGCAATATTCCATATTCCAAAGCGTTGATTTATTCAATACATCCAGAGCCCCATTTTCTGCCAAAATACATAATACTTGCAGATGCCCACTACCCTATTGCACAGTTTGTATGGCTAAATCAGTCTACATAGCACTGTGTAAATGAAGTAGAAGGGGTGAGCTACTCAGCCAGTACCCTGCTTTTCTATTTGGGAAACTTGTGGTTCAATGGTTTTGTAGGTCATGTTACAATGACACATATGATTTTTTATGAGGGCTGAATATGCACACACTCACACGTACACACACATATACATGTAATATATACATATATATATATATATATATATATATATATATATATATATATATATATATATATATATATATATATATATATATATATATATATATATATATACATATATATATATATATATATATATATATATATATGTGTGTGTGTGTGTGGGTGTGTACACAAACTTGTTTAGGTAAAGTCTCAGGGCCTTGCTAAATGATAATGCTTTATTTTTTCAGTGATGACCCAACTGGCTGGTGGGTGAGTGAAAAACTGGATGGCGTTAGAGCTTACTGGAATGGCAGAGCATTCTATTCAAGACTCGGAAACGTCTTTGTTGCACCAAATTGGTTTATCAAGGTTAGTATATTCACATATTCAAAATATTACCCAGCTTACCAAAATCAATTAAACAATTACAAATGTGGTTTGGATTGTTTGTAGATTTTTGGCCTTAAGATAATTATAAGAAACCTATTTTAAAGCATTCAGAGAAGGTGATACATGTTGGAAAAAATTAAATGCCAAAATATGAACATAAACCCTAACATGTTAGTGCATTATTTATAAATGTGGTTTGGATTGAAGGTAGCCCTTTTAATAATTATAAGAAATCTCGATTGTATTTGCTATAGGCATTTTAGAAAAGAAAATTTAAAATGGTCATGCATGAACAAAAACACTGAGGGATTATTTGATAATGTGTGAACTCAACAGTTTGCTTTTCAATTCTCAGGACCTGCCCAAAGATATGCCACTGGATGGAGAGTTGTTTGGTGGGCGTGGCATGTTTCAGTCAACTGTCCACATTGTGAAGACAGGCACCGATGATGAATGGAAGAAAATCAAATACCACGTAAGTACATCAGTATTCAAACTCTCAAAATTATTTACATGATAATTAAAGTCCCCTATTAAACAATTTGTGCTGTGACTTCATAAAAGTTCCAAGTGTTAAATCAACCCTTATGCTGATGGTGGCTAATTTGGCCAATACAAAATAATGCAAACACCTAAAAGGGAAAATGACTGAAACCCTGGCGTATGGGTACTTACCTGAGAGTACTCAGTGAGAGCTATCCAATGAATACCAACATGACAGGGTTTAGATGGTTTTCTAAAATCGTTGCGTCCTTGTGCTTTGGGCGAAAGTAGCCTCAGCATTGTAGGGTTAAATAATTTGTTTTGTAAATTGAATAATTAAAGTTCCTTGTGGTAAATCAAGGGATTTCTGAATAGCCTTCTAAGTTTAATTTAGATTATGGACATATTAGTTAATACTACATGTTGATAGTTATGTTTGGACAAATCATCAGCTGTTGATTCTTTGCTGTACTTGTGTATTAAAACACATTGCATGTCTGACTTTCATGTCCAACTGGAAATGTTAGATTGGCTCAAACATTGTTTTCATATATTTCAGGTGTTTGATGCTCCCACAGTTAAGGCCCCATTTGAGCAAAGGATAGAAGGCATTAAAGAGTACTTCAAGAATACTGAGTAAGTATTTACATTTTTACATAATACAATCTATTAAACAGAAATCAGAGTAAATATATTTCAGATAGAATTAAAATAAGCATTTCATGTCATTCAGAATTGTGATCAAACAACCAGAAATAAGTATGTACATAATGGTGCTTCATGTTCTTCTCATTATACCTGCTTTTCACCTGTCAATGAGCTGTTCTCATTAGATACATTTGTTGTCAGTTTTACTCTAAGATTTAGAAAAATCCATCCAAAAATATGCAATAGGCAATGTTCAATGAAAAATGTATGAGTTTTGAGTGACATTTTACTTTCTAAATTTCCCCTAAGGATGCCTTTGTGGTTGTCTTAATGCCAAAATAGTTCGGTCTTTCATGGCTACTGCATTATTGATGAATGGGTTGATGATTGAAGTTTGTGCGATACCATTTTTCTTATTCAATCTTTTTGTTATAAACAGTGTGCCATCTGTGACAGTTGTGGACCATTACAAGTGTACTGGTGCTAAGCAGATAGCTGAGGAGCTAAAGAAAATGATAGCATTAGGAGCAGAGGGACTGATGATTCGCAAACCAAGATCTGAATATGTGCGATCGCGGTCAGACACCTTACTCAAGATCAAGAAGTTTTATGATGCTGAGGTGAGTGTCATTTTAAAAACACTTGAGGGAAATAGAAAAATAACTTCAAGATTCTTCCACTTTTCAATAGGAATATAAGTTTCTTTTCAAATACCAAATAAGTTTTTAGAAGTGATCAGCAATAAATTACAATGTTTATCAACATGTTAGTGACCTATTAATCCTTCTTATTGTCTATGTTATGCGAGTAATACAATCACTTGAGGAATATGAATTCAAGGTTCTTTCTTAGATGCATCAAGTAATGAATCACTTTAGTCTTTGAATAAAAGTGGAATATATTTAATAATATGTTATATTGTGTTTTTGGTCATCATAATCTGGTGGTCTCTAGAGCATGTTTGACTAGTTCATTTTATGATTTTCATTATTTTGAAACGTGGCCATCTCTGACCCTGCCTGTTATTACTTTTCAGGCTGTTGTAATTGGCCATGAACCAGGCAAGGGGCGGTTCTGCAATGCTACTGGGGCCCTGAGGTGCAGGATGGAGAACGGAAAAGAATTTTCAGTAGGATCAGGGTAAGTGTCAAATAGATGTACAATTCTCAATCCTTACTGAAGAACTGAAGAGAAAAAATTATTTAAAGCAATAATTGAATACTTGTAAATTAATCAGTTAAGTCCTTAATTAAATGTAGATAATTTAGCTATGGACAATTATCTGAAGGAAATAATTCTGTACAGCAAATGGTTATCTTAGAGTGAAGAGTTGCTAGAAAATCTATCATCTTAGAAAATATTGATTGAATGTTGCTTTAAGTATTCAGTGACTTTAAGTCAATATCCAGTCATAATTAATGCACTAGAAAATTTAATTTTGTGATATGAAATAATACTTGTGATATTACCAGTGGTAGATGATTCAATATTTAATTTCCTTTACTCTTTATATTACAGGATGTCTGATAAAGATCGCATGAGGCCTCCAAAGATTGGCAGCATTATAACCTATAAATTCCAAGAGTACACCAACAGTGGTTCCCCAAGGTTTCCGTCCTTCTTGGGTATTAGGATAGACATGGACAAGCCAAAAGATGCAATTGTCCCAAAGAAGCCTAAAGCTGATGCAGATGCCTAATTAAGATATTATTACCTTAACTTCACCTGTAAAGCATCCATCACCTTTCACCAAACACAAGCATGTAGATAGCTCCATCGGGTTGAATATAACTTGTATTTCTGTAACTCATCCATAATCATTTCCCTCTTGTGGTCAGAATACACCTTATGGCGAAGTGTTACTTAATGGAAGCTATTTTATATCAGCCACTGTACAGTTCTTTGTCTTGTAACTTTTTACTTGTAATTTCACTTTAATATTACTACAGTTATTATTAACTATATATGAGGGTTATAAGAGGATTATTAAGAGGTTTTCCATGGAACCATATTGGCTGGTCCAACATTTGGTTCTTAAAATTGAGATGTTATTTTATGATCAATTCCATCCACAATTTAAATAGTGACATGTATTGAAACTGGTTCAAAACTTCATATTTGGAAAATAAATTTTTTTGAAGGATGTATGGAGAAAATACCGAAATGGTATTTTTACAGATGAGGGTGATCTATTTATGTACCAAACCCTAAAGCATATGGTTTGTGACTGTGATATAACTGTAACTGTGATATTATTGATATTACTTTAGATTCTTGGTAACTCATGGTTACACACGTTTTCTTTCATATTTATAGCACTTTATATTTGTATAGATATACACAAAACTCGTTATTTATGTACATTGTGAAAAGCTTTTAGCAGGAATGGGATATCTCTGCTTGGATACATAAGATTTTATTAAGCATGATATATTTATATTTTAATGCTGTTTCTAAATTTAAACTATATATATATATTTATATATATATATATATATATATATATATATATATATATGCGTTAATATATGTGAATTGAACACTAAGTTTTACTGACTCATCATAATGATTATGATTTAGGAGAGATATATATTTTACATTGTTTTGCTTCATCTTTTGTAGTTTAAACTTATACTTCTATTTTTCAATGATATATCAACTGTATATACGTTGTAAATATTTTGTTTCTGTTAATTCAATGAGAATAAAATATACATGATGCCATATCCCAGACTTTATCATTACTGTATATATAGATCTCTTTAAGCCCATATACCAAGTACCTGTCTGAGGAGTCTATCTAAAAGGAAGGCTATCCAAAACAGTTCTCCTTGTTCTCTCTCCATTTGGTGAAATCAACAGTTTTCTAGAGTTATCATGGAATATAACAATATTCCATCATCAAAGATGCTTTACCAAATATATATCAATAAAAGGTATTGTCTAGAATTCTCCAAACCTCCTCTAATTCATAAATTAATGTTTCTTCATCTTATATAAGAAACAAAGGTAGTTAAGCTCCCATATATGTTTATGGAATAATTATTTCACCTTTCCTTCATTTAGGTATTTAAGTTATATTTTTCAAAGAAAGACTCCTAGTGATAAAAAATTAAATGAACACGTCTACATAAAAATGAAACAGGATACAATTTAATTCAGAAAATATTTATTCAATATAAAACAATAGCTAGGGACTGACACTCTTGAAACTTTTGCGATACAATACAATATTGATATTTCCTGAAAATAACAATATTTGTACAATAATTCTAATGATACTGCCCAGCTCCCTCCTCATTTTCTTAAATTTATCACATAAATAAAGAAATCATCTTCACTAATAAATGGCGTACTTCATTAGCGCAAATGTCTTCAGGCTACAGGTGAGGTAATCCTATACGATTAAGCAGTAGCAATATAAGATCTTTAACCATACAATACTTTTTCCCATTCAATATCAATATTTGGTATCATATCAAGTACTGGTACCAGCCCCTAGCAAATATCACATGTACATGAGTAAAAAGAATTACTGTATACCCTGTTAATTTTGTCCATATAAAGTAATAAGCTCAGCAGGCAGCTGCCTTTGATGTGCAGTTAAATTTTTGCAAACTAAGGCGACACATAGTTGAATTGCAGTTTTCCGGATCCGCCAAACTAAAAATATCCCAACCAACGGGAAAAAAATGACTTAATTTTTTTTTATCAAAAACAGCCGACCCAACTTAAAAGTATCTGATGAGGAATATATAACAGTGAGATTTACAATTAAA
The DNA here is from genome assembly GCA_963942565.1 of Maea johnstoni. Classification (NCBI taxonomy): domain Eukaryota; kingdom Metazoa; phylum Annelida; class Polychaeta; order Spionida; family Magelonidae; genus Maea; species Maea johnstoni. The sequence continues at coordinate 39,008,333 of OZ012688.1, read as the reverse complement.
TAGATAAAACGATAGTTAAAATGTCAATAAAAAAACACAAAATAAACAGACTCGTAATGCTTGAATTCAGAAAAAAACAGGATTTTTATTTTATTTACTGACTCTGCATAGATGATCCAGGAAAGATCTGGCAAACTACAAATCAATTAAGGGTCACCTTATGTTGAATGACAAGCTATCATATCAGTGAGATGATCAATACTAGCATAGGGGTTGGATGTCCAAATGATGTTGCATAGTTTAATAAATGCAGACTTTAAGGGTGCACAAAGTACCCATTATTTAAACTGCCACAATATTAAGGATATACTTTTTATGGTACAACTAGAATCAGACTTAAAATACTTCCTGGTGGTGTGACAAATATGTTATTACTTTCTATGAAAATACAATATACTGATATAGGTATAAAGAGGTCTTTTTTCAGTAAATTACAAAAACAAAGTTTAAGTCACTAGTTAAATTGATAATCTTTAAATACAAACTTTCGTTATCAACAACATGTTAGACAATCTTGGTCCCTTGGTTTAATAATATCACTTGACTTGGTGTAATATCACTTGACTTGGTTTAATATCACTTGACTTGGTTTAATATCACAGTTGATGAATACATCCTCCATACAGGTATAATTGACTTGCCAACTGGACAAGATAAATGTTGGTTATCAAAACTATAACCAATAAAAATATTCTACTCTTCAAATATCATACATTCTACCACATTCATTTCCACTCAAAAAATGCTACATGGCAATAATGGAATGTAACAAACTCATGAAGCTGATGTAAAGTGAAACAAGAAGTAGTTGCATAAGTTACTGACTGACCTCATTTTCATATCCATTTTTTCAAAAGAAAATGCTCCCTAGTAAAAATACAAAGAACCTGACACATCAGAAATCACAGCACGTATTGAAATAAGTACAAATTTCATGCAAATATTGAGAAAGGGTTATTGACAAATTACAAATAGTGAGACCTATTATTGTGCACACCTCAGGCATGTGAACTCTTAGTGTGAACACCATTTTCCAGTTCTATTTCTACCTTCTTCATTGTAAAACAACCTCCAATAGGAACACATTTGCCCCCTGGTTTCCAGGTGTTCACATCCCTTCTAGTTTTGTAGAACAGGGAAATTGATCTGAAAGCCAATAAGAAACTGACATTGCAGAGGTGAAATAGAATATGAAAATGATAGGTCTCAAAGAAAAAGGAAAACGTACATTGAACAGCCAAATTCTATTCCTAGCTCAAAGAAATCTTTAGTCACACCTCAGAGAAGAACAAATTTATCCCTTCCAATAAAGCTGAGGATACTTTCACCCAAAGCCCAAGAACGCAGTTTTTTGAAAACCATTTAAAACCTGTCATGTTGGTATTCATTGGATAGCTCTTGCTGAGTACTCTCATGTGAGTACCACGTGCCAGGTTTTCAATTGTTATACAGATTTTTGCATCATTTTGTATTGACCAAATTACCCACCAGCAGCATAAGGGTTGAAGGCTTCTTTGTGTCATACTACACTGAAGAAGCCTCTCTTTTACTGTCATATATCTTCATCTTTTCTTGTCTGGCTGATTCCCATGTCTGTAATTCTTCGGAAGCAAGAATATTTGCCATTACTTCTCTCATAAGTGCATCACAGTCACCGAATACCCTGGAGCCTATGGGTTCACCTGCTGTGCCACCTGACCTTGTGTCAGATTTGACCTTGAGACATACACCATCAAGGTCAGTCTCTTGTCTGAAAAGTGAAACAATATTGTATATGATAAATAAAAAAATAAAGATATGTCAGCTAGTCAAATTTCTTCAAGAGATAGACACCAGGAAATTTAAGGAGTTCATTGACCATTTAACTACTAGCCTAACGCATTCATGTCTGGAAAGGGTCTTAGCCAGGATTTTAGAAATGACTGTACATAACAGCAATTCCAAAATTTCTGCCCTTCCAGATTTAGCTACTTAGCTACTTCAAATCCTTGTACCAACTATATTCAATAGCCTATTGTGTCAAAAAGGGTAATTTATACTTCATTTATGTCCTAGAAGATGGTTAGTTAGGTAAGGATTTGGTCATTACCCCCAAGTCATAAGTCAAAATTGTAAATTCTTCCCAGAAATGTTTGCTGTCCACACGGGAGGTTTTCAGGAAACTGCCTTTCAACAGTGGTGCGTTTTTGTTCAACCTTTATTCCATTCATGCTCATGAGTCAAAAATATCCTGGTTAATTTAGGTATGCCCTTGATATCAGAACAATTTTGAAAATTTCAAAAAGCAAATTGTTGGTCAAAAACTGACTGACAACTCCTCAGCAAAAGATTTTATATAATACCTGTCCCTTACCTGTTACATATCACCAAGCGTAGTGGTCTCTTCCCCATCTTGACCAGATTGCAGGCAGGTGTGACGGTCATGGTGGTCCCAAGACAAAGCATGAGGTCACATTTCCTGGCTTCATCAGTGGCACGATCCAAGATGGCGTCTTCCAGATTATCTCGGAAATTAATGATGCTGTCAATCAGGAATCCTTTACAACCCTCATAGATAATAAAAACAAAGGAAAATAACAATACATTCTTCAAAATAGATATTACAACACTAATGAAAAAATGAGTCCTAACCTCATTAAAACATATAAAAGGAATGATGAATTAGGGTAGGTGAGACCAACTTTATGCTGCAGTAATCATTAGTTATAAAAATGCACATAAAATAAACACCAATATTGAAAAAAATAAAAGTATTTCGGTAATGAGAATAGCCTTAGAATAGTTTTGAGAATCTAGCACTACATGGTATATCATTCACACTTGGAGACATTATTTACAAATGGCATATGGATCTATATGTATCATACTTAACACATACTTAAAATTGTTTAAGAAATTCAGATCAAGTTTACAAAACAACTGAAGGAGGGTTGTTAGTTGGATTCTGGTGAACTTTTCTCCTTCCAATATGTTTCTAAAATGCTCTGGTCAAAACATATGACAAAAATAGTCTGAACATTTTGATCGCTACACTCATGAATGGTCTAATAGATATAAGCCAAACCATGTAGATAAAATTCACGCATCATAAAATTGCAAACTTGGGTTTGAGTCCTTTAGGATTCTCAGTTGCAGGTGGTCACTAAAGAAATGTGTAGCTTTAAAAAAAATCTATTCAAGGTATGAAAATATTGTACCTAGGTATGAATTGTAAGTAAAAAGGAGTTTTATCTTGGTTCAGGGTCTCTTTGAAGTTACCATGTGACCTAAGCTGTTGTAAGCAACATTACTATATCTAACAAACAAATAATTTAGTTATCACACCTTTTTTTCACAGCGCCGTCCTGTCCTATGGCAGAGGCCACATCTCTTGCACTCCTTAGCATGCTTGGGCTTTATTATATCTGTTTCCCCATTGTCTGCTAACTCCTCAAAGTACAATGACGCATGGTCGTCCATGACATAAAATGGCCGCTCATATCGTGCTCCACATTTCTCACATATTTCAAGGAATACATTTCCATGCAGTTCTGAGATTTTGTCCTGAGGTATGCCTGAAAAAACAACTTATCTTTTACAATAACATTTACAAATTAAAATGCCCTGAACAGGCAATGTGGAATGACATACATACCCTAAACACAACACAACTATTAAAAATGACTGAATTCTTTTTCTAATATGGACTTATATCATTACAAACACAAAGATATTTAAGATGTAATACAAAAAAATTGATTGAATGAAGTTAAATGCTCTCTTATCAAGGGCAGTGTGGTCCAGAAAGACTATTTAAAGAAAGTGAAGAAAGAAAATCAAAACTTGACAAATAACAAGGTTTATTTCATAAAAAGGACACCGAACTTCCATTATTATCCTATTGAAATTTCATTTTGTATTTGGAAGTATTAAAAGTGAAATTTTGTAATATTTACCAAGAAAAGCTTTCTTTATATTTTAAACAATTAGGTAAACACAATGGAAATCGTTAAAATCTTTAGCTTAATCTATCGTCTCCAATACTGTAATATGGCATGGTCTCTGCCATTTGCAAAGATTTATTATTGAGAGATATACCTTTTATTCTTGTGTAAGTTATTGTGGGTAGGCAATAAAAAGCATATGGGGTAGATGAAAAATTAACAAAACAAACAAACACCTATTTCTTGTCCTTACCAGATAATCCATGAAGGCCATCTCCATTCTGACTGATGATATAGTGAAGGTGGCCCATTTCACTCAGTTTGACCAGGGCCTCATGGGTGTACGTTGGCCTCAGATCTTCATAAGGAACTCCTCCATCTTCCTCATCATTTTCCTCTTCTTCCCCATGATCATCTTCCTCTTCATCAGCATTATCTGTGGTTTCATCTACAAATTGAATACATTTATTAAATTGTAAATGATGGTGGTGTCCTGTACTTAAGGTAGGGCCTGCCCTGATGTCTGTGTGGTCTAAGGCATTGCCACTGACTGCTAATTGTTTCTCACCACTGCCAGGGTTAAGTATAACTTCACAGGAAATTATGGTAATCAAACATGGTTTAAAACGGTATGACTACAATCACTTCATTGGCAATGCTGCCAAATATTGTTGTCTCCATTGGAGTTGACAGTAGTTAGAAACAAATAAGGATAACTAAGATAGTGTGAAAGGGCCTCAAAACATGAAGAAATACCTGAAATACAAGTGCCATTTTATAATCGATAGTCAACTCTACAAATTATTTCAAAATAACACTGTAAATCACATCTTTAACCCTTATGCTGCTGGTGGCTAATTTGGCCAAAATGATGCAAAAAAACTGAAAAATGACTGACGAAGCCCTGGCATATGGGTTCTCATCTGAGAGTACTCAGTGAGGGCTATTCAATGAAAACCAACATGACAGGGTTCAGATGGTTTTCAAAAATCTTTGCGTTCGTGTGCTTTGGACGAAAGTAGCCCTAGTATTGGAAGGGTAAGTCATATTAAGTTTTGGCCTATTCTTTTTCATTACATACCAAGTTTCCGTCTTTTTCTAGGAGTAGGTTGATCGGCATTCTCCATTGCAGCATCAATATCAGCAGCTCCCCGGTCCTGCTCTGTCCATTTCCCACTCTTACCTCTATAGTCACCTACACAGTGAAGACAAGGAGGCAATCAGCATCAGGGTTTTGGCCAGGATTCAGAAACTGGGTGCCCAAAATAGGCAATTGTAAAATTTTGGGGTGTCCAAATTTTTTAATTATATGGAGATGAAAAGATTCAATTATATGCTTGAGATTGACATTTTAAGGAATTCCTTATAAATTGAAATAAAGCAAAATATCCTGATATAATGTCATAGGAATTATACTGGGTGGCAAAATTTTAATTATATGCTTGAAGTTGATGTTTCAAGAAATTACTTGGGTATCCAGCGGGGAGATTTTTGAGGGTTTAGGCGTCCAAAAGACACTGAGATACCCTGCGGATATTGTCAATTCTTTGGTAATTCTAAGAATATTCTAAGCTGAGTAAATATAACAAGGGAAGCATAGCTTACCAATTCCAGCAGAGGTGGAAATCCCAGCCCCTGTAAAAGTGCAGCAGTGTTTGGCTGTCATGATCATCTCCGCCACTCTCCTACCTTCTTCTCTCAGAGTCTCCTTATCGTCATGGTGCTCAGCAGTTTCTTCAGCCTCCTTCACCATTGCTTTCTCAACCTTACTTAAGGACAACTTTCCCTTGCCGCCCGGCTTTCCCCTGGACCTACTCGCAGCAACAACCTTGCTCCAGCACTCCCGATGAAACACAGCATCTCCCGAACCACTCCATTCTATCTTTATATCAGAGTTTCGTCTAAGACTTTTCAAGCCCCCACTGGGTAGGGAAGTCCGTACCTCAGTACGCTTGGACTCACTTAACAACACTTCTTCATCACAACCTTTATAGCAACAGATGGAGGACATTTTTTGTGTGATAAACGTAAGATATACTTTCTGCACCTGAGCTGAACCAGAGATATAAATAGTCAGGTAATGTAGTCCTCTCTGGCTAAACTACCATGTGAGTATCTTACACCCAGCCAACCAGAATGACCCTCATTGTAGCTTAGTTGCACTCAATGTATATCTGATACCTAGATCCACTTCAAGTCCTGTAAGCTACCAAATGAGTAACTAGTTCCAAGAGCCCTGCAAAGAAAAGAACTCTAATTAACCTATTACATGTACTGCTCATGGCAGCCAGAAGCAGTGTGACAGTTGGCTTTAATCTTGTAGGCAAAATCATTCAAACTGCATATAAATCCTAGGGCACCTGGGAATCAAATTTCTATTGATCAAGAGCCTTAGTAGCTTGTGTTTCTTGTAATTGATATACCGACTTAAAATACAGATTTCATTTACATGTTTTACATTTATCAGTGAACAATGAGTCATTTATACTACTGTTTTGCTCTTCAACCTTTATCAACCCACAGACCTAAGTGAATGGCTAACTTTCACTTATAAAGAAACCTTCTGCTTAAGAACTAAGTAAAAAAATAGTTCTTACTCATCACAAAAACAGTGCTGACACAGCTACATGTACCACTCAGAGTCCTGAGAGCAGGACCCTAAGCCAATTGGACATCAGATCAATACCTTAATTTAGCCAAATGGCTCATCACATAGCAATGTCAACATCTAATTTATCTCATGCACATGTTGCAATAAATACCATTCAACTTGGTGTGCTTCTTGGCCCTGTCCCTAAGGGTTGACTCATTACAATGAACACAAACATGCCTTCACTTGTTTATATGTCTGCTTAGATTTGTTACAAAGAATGTGATTGGATATTGAAATAGATCAGGACTGTAAAACAAATGCAATGATTGGCTGCTGCTCATAGTTAGTTTCACAGATTACCGATAGATGTCACTACCATGTGAATGGATCAGCTGGTTTCCTTTCATCATGAGAAATTTCTAATGATTTGGAATTGAGACCCCCTAATACTGTAAAACCTTCATGGCCATTGGCCAGTAGTATATGGCCATTTCTACTGCTGGGTGTCACCTGGACACAACCCATTTCTGAGAGAATTTTTCTAAAATGTAAAAACACTAACACTGATGTCCTCATTTTTACCTCAGGGATTTCATTTGTACTAGTTTGTACATTGGCTAAATGGAAATTCTGCTTATTAAACCATAAATACTAGATTTTCATATCCTCAAATTATTTTGGCACCCAGCCATCAATCTCAAGCTATATTCACACATGAATTGGTCAGATCATCTAAACCATATTTAAATGGTTGTTACCACACTCACAATCGCCAAGAATAGCCCTCAAATGATAGGGGATTAATCTCATTTTATTGTGGCATCTCATGCTTTTTTTTTTTATTCAAACTGCCAATGCTGAGAGCTGTGTAATGAATTGCAATTACCAGAATGATCAGGCAGTCTCTATAATTGATATCAATGGAAAATCTGGGCCACAGTGTCTAGCTTTGGTCCCTATTTCCTGCAAACATGGGCCACCTTCAAATAACAAAAAAAGTAATATACTAGTATTCATAAAGTGTCCTAAATTACTTATAAAAATGTTTGAACTGAGTTTAAGTATATTTCACTGAGAAGTTAAGCATTAAATAACAGATATCTCCGATTGTTAACCCCCTCATGCCTAGATGCCTTCCTGACACCTGGGATTGTTGATCCTTAGTAAAACTTTAAATTCAAAAATGATTTCACAAAATATGTGAAAATTTTGGTTTAGTTCTGATTAACTTTTTACTGTCACATACTATCAGATGATATTCCAAATGTGATGTAGTTGGCTATGTGTGTCACAGTGTGTGGGTATGTTGTTGTTGTGGTTGTAATGTATGCTTATATTGATGTTGTGGTTGTAATGCATGGTTGTATGTGATTATGTTATTGTTCTGGTTATATATGGTTGTGTGTGGTTATGTTGTGATTGGCTATGTGTGTCACTGTGTGTGGGTATGTTGTTGTTGTGGTTGTAATGTATGGTTATATTGATGTTGTGGTTGTAATGTATGGTTGTATGCGGTTATGTTGTTGTTCTGGTTATACTTAATATGGTTATGTGTGGTTACGTTGTTGTGGTTGGCTATGTGTGTCACAGTGTGTGGGTATGTTGTTATTGTTGTTGTGGTTGTAATGCATGGTTATATGCGGTTATGTTGATGTAGTTGTAATTTGGTTATGTTGTTGTTCTGGTTGTATATGGTTATCTTGTTGTTGTGGTTTTATTTAGTTGCATATGGGTATGGTGTTGTTGTCATACATAGTTGTGTGTGGGTATGATGTTGTTGTCATACATAGTTGTGTGTGGGTATGGTGTTGTTGTCATACATAGTTGTGTGTGGGTATGATGTTGTTGTCATACATAGTTGTGTGTGGGTATGATGTTGTTGTCATACATAGTTGTGTGTGGGTATGGTGTTGTTGTCATACATAGTTGTGTGTGGGTATGATGTTGTTGTCATACATAGTTGTGTGTGGGTATGATGTTGTTGTCATACATAGTTGTGTGTGGGTATGATGTTGTTGTCATACATAGTTGTGTGTGGGTATGGTGTTGTTGTCATACATAGTTGTGTGTGGGTATGATGTTGTTGTCATACATAGTTGTGTGTGGGTATGGTGTTGTTGTCATACATAGTTGTGTGTGGGTATGATGTTGTTGTCATACATAGTTGTGTGTGGGTATGGTGTTGTTGTCATACATAGTTGTGTGTGGGTATGATGTTGTTGTCATACATAGTTGTGTGTGGGTATGGTGTTGTTGTCATACATAGTTGTGTGTGGGTATGATGTTGTTGTCATACATAGTTGTGTGTGGGTATGGTGTTGTTGTCATACATAGTTGTGTGTGGGTATGATGTTGTTGTCATACATAGTTGTGTGTGGGTATGATGTTGTTGTCATACATAGTTGTGTGTGGGTATGGTGTTGTTGTCATACATAGTTGTGTGTGGGTATGATGTTGTTGTCATACATAGTTGTGTGTGGGTATGGTGTTGTTGTCATACATAGTTGTGTGTGGGTATGATGTTGTTGTCATACATAGTTGTGTGTGGGTATGATGTTGTTGTCATACATAGTTGTGTGTGGGTATGATGTTGTTGTCATACATAGTTGTGTGTGGGTATGATGTTGTTGTCATACATAGTTGTGTGTGGGTATGATGTTGTTGTCATACATAGTTGTGTGTGGGTATGATGTTGTTGTCATACATAGTTGTGTGTGGGTATGGTGTTGTTGTCATACATAGTTGTGTGTGGGTATGATGTTGTTGTCATACATAGTTGTGTGTGGGTATGATGTTGTTGTCATACATAGTTGTGTGTGGGTATGATGTTGTTGTCATACATAGTTGTGTGTGGGTATGATGTTGTTGTCATACAAAGTTGTGTGTGGGTATGATGTTGATGTCATAGTGGGTATGTTGTTATCATAGTCATACATAGTTATGTGTGGGTATGCTGTTATCATAGTCATACATAGTTGTGTGTGGGTATGTTGTTATTGTAGTTATACATAGTTATGTGTGGGTATGTTGTTATCATAGTCATACATAGTTGTGTGTGGGTATGATGTTGATGTCATAGTGGGTACGCTGTTATTATAGTCATACATAGTTGTGTGTGGGTATGTTGTTATTGTAGTTATACATAGTTGTGTGTGGGTATGTTGTTATCATAGTCATACATAGTTGTGTGTGGGTATGATGTTGATGTCATAGTGGGTACGCTGTTATTATAGTCATACATAGTTGTGTGTGGGTATGTTGTTATTGTAGTTATACATAGTTGTGTGTGGGTATGTTGTTATCATAGTCATACATAGTTGTGTGTGGGTATGTTGTTATCATAGTCATACATAGTTGTGTGTGGGTATGTTGTTATCATAGTCATACATAGTTGTGTGTGGGTATGTTGTTATCATAGTCATACATAGTTGTGTGTGGGTATGTTGTTATCATAGTCATACATAGTTGTGTGTGGGTATGCTGTTATCATAGTCATACATAGTTGTGTGTGGGTATGCTGTTATCATAGTCATACATAGTTGTGTGTGGGTATGTTGTTATCATAGTCATACATAGTTGTGTGTGGGTATGCTGTTATCATAGTCATACATAGTTGTGTGTGGGTATGCTGTTATCATAGTCATACATAGTTGTGTGTGGGTATGTTGTTATCATAGTCATACATAGTTGTGTGTGGGTATGCTGTTATCATAGTCATACATAGTTGTGTGTGGGTATGTTGTTATTGTAGTTATACATAGTTGTGTGTGGGTACGTTGTTATTATAGTCATACATAGTTGTGTGTGGGTATGTTGTTATTGTAGTTATACATAGTTGTGTGTGGGTACGTTGTTATTATAGTTATATATTGTTGTGTGTGGGTATGTTGTTATTATAGTTATATAAAGTGTGTGGGTATGTTGTTATTATAGTTATTTATGGTTGTGTGTGTGGGTATGTTGTTATTATAGTTATATAAAGTGTGTGGGTATGTTGTTATTATAGTTATTTATGGTTGTGTGTGTGGGTATGTTGTTATCATAGTTATATTAAATGGGTGGGTATGTTGTTATTATAGTTATTTATGGTTGTGTGTGTGGGTATGTTGTTATCATAGTTATATAAAATGTGTGGGTATGTTGTTATTATAGTTATTTATGGTTGTGTGTGTGGGTATGTTGTTATCATAGTTATATAAAGTGTGTGGGTATGTTGTTATTATAGTTATTTATGGTTGTGTGTGTGGGTATGTTGTTATCATAGTTATATAAAGTGTGTGGGTATGTTGTTATTATAGTTATTTATGGTTGTGTGTGTGGGTATGTTGTTGTCATGCATGGTTGTCTTTGTGTGTGGTTGTAGTGTTCTTGTTTTTTGAAGTGGTGGTTGCTGTGTATGGTGGTACATGTGTATGTTGTTTTTGTAGTGGTGGATGTGAATATCGTGTGTGGGTTATTGTCCTTTTTGCTGTTTTTGTAGTGGTGGTTGTTGTGCATGGATATCTGTGAGTGTGTTGTTGCTGTTATTGGTGTGTTTGTCAGGGTGTGTGTATAATAAAATAGTGGGATCATAAACACAAACAAGTCAGTGGTTCCTGCAGCACAGTTTTACTTTATGCCCATTTCTAACACAGCACAATATTTGTCACATTTCCAAGGATAGGGGACCTAAAGATCCTTTCTAAGTTTTTGTAGGACAACTTAGGACTTTGTTCACTTACAGAGGTGCACCCTATTTGACAACGCACGTATAGGGATGGGTACCTCTAAGATTTTCACAAATTAATATCAATATTTTGACTCCCACATTTAATTTTGCTTTTTTACTATTTTATGTCATACCAAGTACAGATAACCTGTTAACAAACACAACACAAATGTTTAATATCATGATCACCTCTATACTTTCAGATAATAAGTCTAATAGAACAAACACATATCAGTCAAAATAGGAGTATTTGAAACTACATTTTCTTTCCATCTTTTACCATTTATCCCAATGAGCTGAATGAACACAAAATAAAGTGACATTAGGAAAATTTTAATTCAACTGAAAGAAAAATCAAATCTACTATTTTCAGATCTAAGGCATATATCGGGGACAATTATAAACAATACTACATCTGCCAGGTTTCAGTATGCATGTATAGGCATTGTTCATATATTCCACCTTCTAATAACGAAGGGGTATGAATGCCTGTGGGCAAATAAAGGGTGCATTGTTGATCAGATACAAAGCAAAACAAAAGAACAATGCATTCAGTTCAGTTACTCAAAGGCAATAACTAAGTTTCAAAGCAATTTACATATATCAGACAATAAAGCAACGCTGGAATGTTTTAACAAAATATATGTACTAGCTATTTTTGAAAGCTGAGAACTGTTTTGGATGAGTAGAGTTATGCTTTTACCAAATACATTTACTGTACAGTACCTTAATTTCCTACCATTTGTATTGAAAATCACAACTTTTTTAAAGTTTTAAGTGTCTGTTTATTGAAACTCCTCCATAAGATGTATATTGAGTCTCTATAATATTGACTGGTTTATTTGAAGTTCTTATTCAAAAATAACCTATGCCAGTGATTATTTTCTTTTGCAAGAGAGCATGACATGATTAGCCAGTTACAACCATAGGGGTATATTTTCCAAATTTACATTATAAATGAAATTTCAAAATTCATTTCAAAATAATAGTAACAACCATGACTTTGGTAAATTCAGAATAACTAAATACCTTCTAACATGAAAATGAATTCATTTTAGTTCTTGTTTAGAACTGACAATGACCATTGCATATTATAAAACTGTATACCACTGAGACCTTAATTAATTACCTGCTACCTTTCTGTCATATCAAATACACTGCTCTATGCTAGACTTTACCTTACATACTCATTGTTATGATTTCTTAATTATAATTCATATTGTTTCACAGCATACATTAATGATACCTTTCACACTTTGTAGTTCCAGGTATAACATGGTATTTAATCAGTGGGACTTGTGTACATTGAATGCATGCAGGGAATGAAAAGGTGTTCAATTTACACAGGTGTTCATTGTCAAAGGTGATTCATTCATCAGGCATTGATAGATAGTAAAAAAATATTTCAAATCTGATACATATTGTTTCACTGTATAGATTCAATTATAACCTTTTGGAATGCCAGGTAGCATTGAATACCTAGGTATATGCAATTCATTTATGACACAGTGTAATACTATGCACCGATATAACTCAATCATCATTGCAAACAGGCTTTAGTTAGAAATATGGATGAACATATCATAAACAATTATCTACTTATCAATATTAATGGTAACTTTAGGCAGTCTCCGAGCATTCAAGTCAAATTGAAACTATCATAGTATTTTCATGATATTTGGCAAAACTAGAAATTCTTGGATAACAAAACAATACTAAGACCCTCGAGGCATGGTCTTAGCCAGCAGGGCGTCTCGGTGCCTTTTTGGACACCCAAACCCTTAAAAAGAACCCCTCAGGACACCCAATTCTTTTTGTGTGGAATTTCCAAAAATCTCAATCTCAAGCTTATAAATGAATTTTTTCATCTCCTTATAATTCCCATGACATTGTTTAATGATATCATGCCTTATTTTGATGAATTTATACATGTTTATGGTTGAAATATGAGTATATTGTGATCCCCCTTAAAAATTTGGGCGCCCAAAAATTCTACAACTGCCAATTTTAAGCACCCAGTTTCTAAATCCTGGCTAAGACACTGCCTCCAGGTGTTCTTCGTTCAGGGTCTGAGTATCCTAAAATTGCCTGCCTTGATACCCTGTTGCTTAAGGTCCTTAATTAAGCTCTATATGCAAAGTATACCAATAGAATGGACTGAAGGAAAAAATATCATCGCACAAAATTTGACCATATGAATATGTTGACAGTGCAAAGTGGACCAAGACTTCCTTTGGCTGAAGAAATGAAATGAAGATTTAACACTACCCCAAAATGGGAATCTATTCATCAGTCATGATCGATACAGCAAACAAACCACACCTGCAAACCACATTGGTCTTACTTGAGATTTGCAGACATAGTATCAGGCTCTTTAACAGTTTTTTCTTTTGAAAAAAAAATGAAAAATAGCACAGATTCCAGGCAAATAGTCCAGATCTGCGACCAGACCAGTTGTACTTGAGATTTGCTATGAGTCTCCTTACATTGTTCTTCTGAAAAAAACTGGTTAACCAACAGTTTTCGTATACAGCAGGGTACTTTGATTGTTCTAATTGTTCATAAGACAAATGTTCTAGTTGGTGCATCTAGCAGGTCCTACTTGCAACGGTACACAACTCTCACATTAATAATTAATAAAGTACCTAGATTTGCTTAATCTCATTCATATTTGACTCTTGCCATAGCTACATAGTATGATGTCTTGTCTGTGACGTCGTGCATTCCAATAGGTCCTATCTCGCAATCAGCACATATCAAGTACTTAATATTGCCCACTGTGTTGGAAAATCCTATGTTGTCGAATGTGTACATATTGCTAACCACCCAATGTTCCATAAGTGACTCTCCATCATCGGGTTTCTGTGCCTCTGATTTCTTCTTCATATGAGGTAGAAAAATCTGGAACAGTACAAGGAAAAAGTGTGATTAGTTGTCAGCTTAAGTATAATATAAAAACTAGTATACAGTAGTGCTTGGACTTGGCCGAATTTTTTTGTCGATATATCATCCCTGATAACGATAGATTATCGATAAATACAATAATTTGACTCACCACTTCGCAACTTCTAATAGATCGTTATACTGGCAATCAATCCGGCAAATTGAGCAAAATCACTTTCATGGCGGGATCATCATTGTTATTTCGAAGTCCAAAATGGTGGTTTATTTACGGAGGGGATCATCGGTATATCGATCTATTGAAGTAGCATTGTGGTGAGTACTTAGCTTGCATATCTTACAGTTTCCGATCATTACATGTGGTTTTATTTTTGACAAGAATTAATGTGAATTATCGGTAATTCCTCGGGTTATCGATAGCTCTACTATCGTGGCGCAATGATCAAGTCAGCAATATTTCGATTTATCGTCCGAGCACTAGTATACAGAGAAGCCTACATGCAGGTATACTTTGTAGTGTGTGGAAAAATAAACCTGTTAAAATTGAATAAATGTGACTTTTTTGCTAAATCTTGTGTCATAGCCAGTAGCGTTAAACGTAATACGGTTCACACTCACATTTTGCGTGCAAATATCAAAGTAAAGCGAAGAATTAAGAGTTAAGAGTTGCTCCAACTAGAACATTGAGTGACCCACTAAATCTAGCTTATGTTTATTTTTGAATTTGAATCAAATATTTTACAATGACCAGAATAAAATTCTATTTTCTTTAAGAAATGGAGGCAACACAAATAAATATCTGTCTAACACTAAATTGCTTGAAGTAAATGCAAATGGCTAAATATAATCAAAACCAAACAAGAGGTTAAAATAACAAGTAGACACACCTCTCTCTGCTTCAGAACAGCAGCACCGGGACTCAGTACAAGACTGCCACATCTTTCACATTTGATTTTCTTTGAATTTTTCCCGTTGGCCACAAGATCTGACGAAGAACTGGAAAGCACTTCGGTTGCCGCCTGTGATGCGCCTTCTCCACTCATTTTAGTGTCAAATCCGTCTCAAGAAACGCTGGTTAATGAGTGGATTTAATGACGACCAGTCGGCTTCCAACTCACAAAATACTACAAGGATGAACTATTGACACATGCCTTCAATCTTCGTTTGGTGCCTCTGCATGGAAATATGTACAGCTTCGGCGGAGTGGATATAGTTTAATCGGTCGCCCATTATCTCGCACAGTCGATTTCCTCAAAATTTGATTGGTTAAAATTGAGCCGCGCATGCTTTTAGGACATGATTATTTTCGTGCTTCCGTTTGAAGTGAAACAGTGAAACTCATGCATTGACTTCTCCATAGCCTAAGCATCTATTTGATTTGGCCATCTAGAGTTCAGGTAGGCCATAACCACGAAGAAAGGGCAATGGAGATAAAAGACCAGTTTGAATAATTTCAAAAGACAGGTGCTATGGTCAACTACATAAAGCAGGGTTTTCACCCAAACAATATTGCATATACTCAACTGAAAGAAACCAGTGTCAGTGACCAGGGAACCTTTTAAAACTAATAAGTTCAAACAAGTATCCTCTGAAGAAACTAATGCCCATACCTGCTGCAATCATAAAGCCCAATGAGCACATATAAGTGGTCCTTATTTTGAAAGAGAACAGACAAACTCGCCCCAAGATTTCTGACATATCTGAAAGATTGAGAAAACTATTTCCACAGCAGCAGCTGTGGAAATAATGTGATGCTTTTGCCAATGCTTCTGCAGCAGAAGTGAACATTACATATGAGCCTTGTTCAGCAACCTCAACGTTGATCAACGTGGTGGGAAAACGGAATCTGAACGGTTTCCGTTGACTTCCGTTGTGTACCTTCCCAGACGCTAAGTCAAGATCGAGTTACAATTGTTTTTTAACGTTTCAAAATAGTTCATAGCAGTATTCAGTGTTTTGGAGTTTACATTAGGTCATGTTGTTGAAAAACTGATTGAAACTATACAATGTTTTACTGTCAACGAAAATTAATGAAGAAATTTATTGTTTGGGCTATCAATTACATGGAAATATTTAATTTACACTGTGTGGGGACGAAGGCTCTTGGGTCCGAAATCTCCTGCACCACCTCATTCAATATGGACGTCACAAAATGAAATCTGGCGGGTTTTCAAATTCGTCTTATACCGTTTTGTCTGTTTTTGTTTATCTATTTAAAAATAAACATACATTTCTCATAGATACATGCCTTAGTTCCATTTATTGATAACTTAACTTATAATCCCTAAACCATGGCCAGAATGTAGTTCTCCGCATATAGTACATAGCTTCTTATTGAGCGATGATAGAGGAAATCGCTTTTTTTACATTTTAAAATCACTTATACCCAATACAAATATGTCAGATACAAGTGGAAAGATAGAATTATAGATAACTTATTTGTGTCAAATCTAACTGCTATATCCCTTATCAACCAGAATAACAAGGATCCTTTTTGGACCTTTGAGTTTATAGTTGATCGAGACGTAGAAGCCATGTTTTTTTGCATAGAGACCCGGATGTAAAGCGGTGTGATGACATCTCCTATGTGTCATCCTACCGTTTATCAACGTTGACTTGCGATGACGATCTGAACGGGAAACGTTGATCAACGTTTATGGTGCTGAACAAGGCCATGATGTGAACAATGTTAAATATGCGACTAATTAGATACATAGATGTATATAAACATTGTTAAATATGCAATTCATGACATACATAGATGTACATGTACTAAAGAATGAAGATGCCAACAATTCCTCTTTCTGATTTTTGGAAAATTTCAAGCTTACAGGGTTCGACTTTCCCAGGGGCCCAGGGGCATATGCCCTTAGATTTTGCTGTGGGCCCCTAGATTTTTAGACTAGGGGCCCGAAATAGTATATATAGTAATACAGAAATCCTGTTTTTGACCACTTAATTTATCAAAGGACCTTTTCGGGCCCCTAGCCTGAAATCTAAGTGTCATACCCTGTCTTAGATGAATAAAGCAATGGATTGCAGTGTCTTAGCCAGGATTTAGAAACTGGGTGCCTAAAATTGGCAATTGTAAAATTTTTGGGCGTCCAAATTTTTAAGGGGGATCACAATATACTCATATTTCAACAATAAACATGTATAAATTCATCAAAATAAGGCATGATATCATTAAAGGACAATTACACCATTAGGCTATTATATGCTGAGAACATACTTTGATATGTGTACTTTACTGTCCCTGTTCACCTGAATACTGTTTGGCTTCCCTACCTGTGAAATTGCACTTAATTATCACCCCCAACCAGCCATCCCAGCTGAACACCATGGGCGCCATTGTATCCCACAATGCCCTGCCAGAATCCATCTGACAGCCAGTTCATGATGTCACAATCGCTCTACTTCCTGTATGCAGAGCTGCCAGAGCCTGTCTAGTGTACACATGATACAACAAACAATGTTGTGAAAATGGTGACTTGTGCTGCTTATATGGATGCTATAACAGATCTGACAAGGGGAAAGGAAAGGGAATTTCCTTCTTCTCCTTTCCTAACCCAAGGATTAAACCAGAAAAGAAGGATTTAGTAGCAAGATGGCTATTCAACATTGGGACAGGATGGACAGTGAAGAACTACTGTTTTGATAATTGCCAAAAAAGTTTGTCATGAACATTTTGAGGAATCTTGTTTTGAGACTGAAGTGAACTACAAGAAAGACTTAGATTTTAAGGATCCGTAAACACCTGAAACCTGATGCAGTGCCTACAATATTTAGTTTTAAACCCACACAGAGCCATGGTCAACAAGAGAGAAAAGAAAGGGCCAAAAAGCGCACAAAAACAAATGTAAGATCTGTTACATTCAGTTGTTGGACATGGAAGACATTTCTTTATTTAGAGGGTACAATAAAATGTCTAACAAAGGGAGAGAGATAAAAGTACACTTTACATTTGTTTTGGATTTGTTTGCTTAAGCTAGACCCCCAAATTTGTGTATTATCTATTCTATACTACCAACATCAGAGTCATATTACTCTTCATTTTGGTTGTTTGTATGACAGCTGAAAAAGGTCAGTATCAAATGATTCCCCTTGATAATTCCAAAATTCCAAAACTAGACTTACAAACCTAAGGTGTTCCTTAGATTGACAGTACTAGCCAGGTCAATTGCATTACCTGACTGATTGATTGTTAGTTCCTCAGATTCACTTCCTGCAATGGTAATAGAAATCCACATAATGGTGTTGAAGTTTCCTGAGTACCTGAAGTCCCATGGGGTGTTTTCAATTCAGGGAAGTGCTTGAAATTGTTGATATCTACCCAACTTACCATTTCCTGCCAATTCACAACTACCATGTATTTCAATACACATGTAAACAAACAATAATTTAAATCTAATCTAAATGTGGTCGAGAGCGGTGGGAAGGGTAAGGATTTTACTCAAAGGTGACATCTTAAACTTGCAGAATCTAGTGTGTCTATGTAAACTCAATAAAAATATCATTTGATCTCTGTCAAGTTTCATCTACCAGAGGAAACAGGACACAATGTATTTGGTCCATCTCACTAAACTGTTTAACATAGGAATTTCACACTCATTTGAATATCAGTTAACAAAATGCATCAAACCACTAAATTGCTAGGGACACAGAATGGCTGTGCATATTATAATCACATTTTAAATCATCATTATTATTGGTATTATCATCAAAAGTAGTAGTTATAGATGAATTGCTATTATCATTAACATTATTAACATCACCTCAATGATAAAAAGAGGAAGTTAATTGTCTGCAATTGACAAGTGAATATAAACAGGTGGATGTCACACTTGGTGTAATTGTCATACTTTGCATGATTGCTACTCTAAATAGCAAATAAAATATTCTTAGTTTTTATACAGATTATCAACGATTTTCAATTACAAGTGAATGAGGTGTGAGCCTTGTATTGGACCATTATGTAGATGGTGAATCCACACACATATACACACACATATACGCTGCGAAGAAGCCACACTCCCAGCAGCTAGTACTGGCTGCTGATGACAGCTGCCTATCTAGTGCAACTATTCTTTTATCTTCTGGTTTCAAAATGGCCGCCCCCAGAGACCCACTTCCTGTTTGAAAATCATGACTTTAAACACCAATAAACTTCTTATATGAAGGTGGGTAGTTGTGGGGTCTTGGATTTGAGTAGAGTATACCCTTAGACACTATTTGAGCCCATGTTTTATTCATGGTGGAATTGTCCTTTAAACAATGTCATGGGAATTATAAGGAGATGAAATAATTCAATTATAAGCTTGAGATTGGGATTTTTAGAAATTCAAAACAAAACTATATGGGTGTCCTGAGGGGTTCTTTTTAAGGGTTTGGGTGTCCAAAAAGGCACCCAGACGCCCTGCTAGCTAAGACCATGATGGATTGTTCACCACAGACCAATTACCATATGGTCTCAGTGTGATGTCACTAGGAGACTAACGAATGAGGGCTCTCATATTGGTTTACATTATAGAGGAGGTTGCTCATGCACATGCGCAGAACGCACCTCTTGAGTGGTTCTCGTCAACAACTGGGCAAAGAGTCTTGCCCAGGTTGCAGAGAGAGGTCTGCTGGTCATGGTCTTAGCCAGCAGGGCGTCTGGGTGCCTTTTTGGACGTGTACCCAAACCCTTAAAAAGAACCCCTCAGGACGCCTAATTTTTTTGTGTGGAATTAAAAAAAAATCTCCATCTCAAGCTTATAATTGAATTTTTTCATCTCCTTATAATTCCCGTGACATTGTTTAATGATATCATGCCTTATTTTGATGAATCTATACATGTTTATGGTTGAAATATGAGTATATTGTGATCCCCCTTAAAAATTTGGACACCCAAAAAATTGACAACTGCCAATTTTAGGCACCCAGTTTCTAAATCGTGGCTAAGACCCTGCTGCTGGTTACACATCTGGTGATTGACATTTGTGTTTCAACTCAGCATTTCACAATTTTTGGCAAAAGGTTCAGGGGATTCCCCTTTCAGTCAGTTGACTAAGAAAGTAGGAAAGATTAGATCAAACTTGCCTTGATCAAATGCAAGTCCTTATCGCTGCCAGAACAGAGGTTCTGTTGTTTTGTTTAAAACTACTCCATTAACCCATAATACATGCCAACATTACTAGGAGCTGATGGTTTTGATAGAGGTTTTTGCAAATATGATTGTTAAATGCACGGAATGCATACCAGTATATATGTTTATGATACACAAGAACACAAGGCAAAATGACACTTATTTAGTCACATGATTGTGCAGTGTACCCTATATTTCAACTTGTACATACATTAAAGCCTAGAAGGCAACTTTTCTAGTGTCAGCACTCAAACAATGGGACAGATTGAAGTTGCGATCTTGTTTTAAAGTGGTAGTAGTGATAGTAGTAGTAGTAGTAGTAGACGATAGTGATGGGACGATGATCGACTGTAGTCGAAAGTCGTCAGCAAGTTAACAGTAACCAATTAATCGGCTGGAGACTTTACACCTAATTGTTAGTCGGTATAATAGCCCATTAAGCCAGCCCACATCCTCTAAGGTCAAAGGGTTCCTTGACAGATATCCCACAGAGAAAGTTGCTTGCCTCACGTACTGACCTGTACTGGCCTGTTTATACCTTCTAAGAGCCAGCACTGTAATAGGTCTAGTATGGGTCATGCAAGTAGTAAGTAATAGCATACCAAGAAGTATACCTACTGACTCTGATAAAAACTGGGGTACTGAGCAAACTAGATATTTCAGATTCCTTCTAAATGTAGAAATATGAGTTGGATGAAATGTGTTCTATGATGTGTCTTTCATTATTCTTCTAAAGACATCTTTTAATGCCTTCATACATATTGTAAAAAGTATTTTGATTTATTAGAATACTGGTAATTTGTCTCTAAGTTACTGAATAAAAATAAGAAAGAAAACATACAAGTATATCTAACCTGCACTGTTTACATGTATAATCCTTCATAGCATAAATCAAAAACACTTGAGAAAGTTTGATGCCAAGATAGAATGGATAATTTGAAATAGTACAATATTATAATAAGTGTTAACATGCTAAACTTAAGCTTTGACAAGCAAACATTCTCATGAAAGTGCGATGAACCGATTAATCGGTGATAGTCGGTTGGCCTAGCTGACTGATGATCGGTTGGGAAAATTCAACTGACTCCCACCACTAGTAGACGACTACAAGTATTACATCTAAGAAGTAGTAGTTGTATTAGAGAAGTAGTATGTTTATTGACTGCAAGGTGAACCACTAATTTTACATTTATAATTTTACACTTAATTAAAAAAAAACATTCACTGTAAACTGCTAAATAAAAAGAACCAAACAAATTAAAAGGAACAAAAGGAGAAATATCAGAAGGGATTTGGGGTTGGTTGCACCAATATCTTCAGACCTAATTTTACTATTTGTTGCCGTAGGAAGAAATTCTTGTTGGCGTTCTGAAGACAAGTATTGTGAAGCCAAAAAATAAGTCAAAATAGCTGGTGCAACTTCCAACAGGAGTCATCTTTCATTTAGTTGAAAGTAGGGTTATTACCGTTATTTAGGTGAAGTAAGGTTGATAAACTTTCACATGGATTTTGTAGGTTAACAACATGGCGGACGACACTGGGTTACAGTTCAAAAAGTTTGTTACAGAGAATGAAATTGAAGAAAAAAGAAAGGAAAGACAGGAAGAGTGGGATAAAGTGAGAAAACCAGATGATCCGATTGGTAAGTATTTATTTGAATCAGCTAAACCCTTGCTTTACAATACCAATATAGGCTGACATTGTGATTTTGACCTGGATGATTAAATTTTAGCATTTAGAATTCCTGCAGAAACTGTAAGCTGGATGGGCAAGCCTTCCTTAACCTAAAATTGACTGTAACATACTGAGGACTCACCTAATTTAGGTTGAATTTAAGCTAGTACCTAGTTGAAATGAATGAAATTCTCTTTTTTCTGATCTAGTGCCTTTTACTGCCAAGAAAGTAGTGCCATAGAATCAGTATCATTGGAGTCACAGTAGTACCGAAAAATCCTGAAACGAAAAGACGCCTGACAAACTGTCTGTTGAGTATCTGTATGATGAGCACTTGAGGAGAGGCTTTTGACAGACTCGTCATGCTGGTGTCAGAACAGCCAGATATAAAAAAAGATCAATGAAAATATTTTTTGTATGGCTGGGCTTATATCGGTAATATAAATGATATACTTCTTTGATTTTTCAGAGGCGCCTGAAGAAGTAATTGATAACCGATGTCTCTTTGAGCGACTGGAGGAGCAAAGGATGAAAAAACAAGATGAATATGACGACCAATTCAAATTGAGTAAGATGATTAAAATTCTCATTGTTCAAGCAAATGTGTTTTGTTAAAAGCACTTGGGCTGAGTTGGGCAGTAATCAAGATATCCTGAATTATTAATACATCTATTCTCAAAATGCCTAGCGTTTGCTGCAAAAGTTGAACAATTATGGTGAATCCATGATCTTGTTTAGAATTATAGTCCGATTTCTAAAAAAAAAATAGATATTTTTTTTATATATCTTTATTTTTAGATTTTCACACTTATCTGACCTATTTTAGCTCTCAGAATGATGTTAAGCTATATACTCGTAGCTCACCAAAATCATCTTGACAATTTTGGTGATATCTTTGTGATCAGAGCATTTTCCAGACAATATTTGAACATTTTATGGTGGTCAACACTCAACCCCAATGCCCAACATAACACATTCTTAAATATTTAGTGGATTTCATGTCTTTTGGTAATGAATTTATAAAATATATCCATTCTTTCAACATTAATCTATTAATCTCTAGATTTTATTTATTTAAATTTTGAACAGGTTATGCCCAAACTTCACAACGTGCTGACCAGGTTCTTAGCCAGAATTTAGAAACTATCTGTCCAGATTTGCATATTGTAAAAAAATTGGGCATTTTATATTTCAAGGGAGACCACAATATACTCAGAACAAACCACAAAAATGTGTTCACTTATTGGAAAAAGGCAAAATATCCTTATACAATGTTGTGGGATTTATATGGGGCGAGAAAATGATGCTGATTTTGATGGTAATGTGTGTTGAGGCAGGGACTTAGCCAGGACCCGTCATACCTGTCTTTTGGACAGGTAGTTTCCTAGAAACCTCCTGTTTGGACAGGCAAAAATTTCAATGATGATTTTTCAATTTTGCCTTTTTGGGTGTAATAACCAAATATTTTCCTAACAAACCATCTATAAATTGCCCTTTTTAACACACTAGGCTATTAAATATAGCTGGTATAAGGATTTGAAGTAGATAGGTAGCTAAATCTGGACAGGCAAAAAATTTGAAATTGCTGTTTTGGACAGGCATTTTTGAAATCCTGGCTAAGACCCTGTGTTGAGGGATTCTTAATTTTTCCCCTTTATTTCCAGGTAACCAAGTTAAAGGTTTGGATGATGATGAAGCACAGTTTCTGGATGAAGTTTCAGAACGACAGATGACACTTGACAGAATGAAAAGAAAAGAAGAAAAAGAATTATTGGATGAATATAAAATATCCTTTAAAATGTAAATCATGCTATCAATTGGTTGATCCATCCATCCATCCAGTATTGATATTACCGTAAATTCTCCATGATTTGGGACACTTCTTAATAATTACGATTTGTATGTGTTCAGGGTGGCCCATGTTTTCTGGAAATACCCTAATGTTGTATCAGCAAGATTTACAGCTAGGTCCACAATTTGGTAGCTGGTAACTGACAATAGATTCAGGAGTTGCCCAGATTTCCCATTAATTATTTTGCACAATAATCATAGAGGCCCAAATTCCCAGGATGGTCTAAATTTCTGAGCATTTACGGTATGATAACTTTCGAAAATGTGAATTAAGACTATATCTAGTTAATCAAGTTCCTAACTTAAACCTTAGTTGACTCTAATTAACTTATAGTGCCAGCAGCCCCTTAAACAGCCTTAGGCTAGCGAACTCTGGAAAAGTACTTGCATAAATTTTAGCATGCCCATATGAAATTTTGTATCAGAAATGAATTATCATCTAGCTTATTTTAGATGGTGTTATTCATGTGCAGGGGGCTTTACAACAGAGGACAGATGGAGCCCAATAGCCAGGGCCAGTAAATAATGCGAGAGGGAGCTAGAATAAAGTGAAAAGCAAGATGTATTGACTGACATCTAGGGAGTATAACGGTAACTAAATATTGATGACCTGACACCTATTGAGCAACTTGGAAACTTTTTCTTATTTTTCTTTTACTACAAAACCTGCACAAATATAGCTTTTAAGGAATTACTTTTCAACTTCCCTTAACTTCTTTTTTTTCAATGAGGGGCCCAAAATCAATGCGGGATTTTTCCTAAAACAGAAAAAAATTACCTTATATTGTAAAGTTGAAATCTTTATTTATTATATAATAAAGTTGAATCTTAAGTTATTTGATATTATTAATCATATAGATACTTTGATTATTTGTTTCTCCTTACTTGGGACATTGGGTGCAAACCTTAATTACCAGTAGTCCCTAAAATAGCTGTATTGTGGAACCATGGCAAAATACCTACAGGCCTCAACATCAACAAAATCTTTGATTAGCCAGTGACTTAAATCAATGATTTTGATCAATGTCTCTGGATTAGCCAAGCAGGGCTAGTTACCTTAACTTATACTAGCCCAGAGATATTTATGTTTGCCCTGAAAATTGATGACATAAAATGTGCACACTGTGCTAGCGGTTCTACATTAATTGACAAACCCTTAATCTCCATTGACAACATGAAAAAGAATGCAGTGAATTTGTTGATTTCACCTTTATTATCAACCAGGTGATCAGAGCCAGGGGAAGACTTCATAATCTTTACCTGCTGATATTTCAATTTCATCTAGTCCCTACAGGCTACTCACAAGTAGTTGTTACTAGCCCTGACCTGTGGATTATAATGTAAGCATCCCATGTCTATAGATAATTTGCTGTTTGTGTAGGTGAACTTGTTTGTCTTTCCTTATCTTGCTCACAATGCTGTATCGACTCAGGCGGTGGAGTCAGGCAGCAGCAAGTCGTCAGACGCAAAGAGACCATCAGTAGTACAAAAAATTGGTGCACCACAGACAAAGAAGTCACAAAAGTCACTTTTAGCTGGAGTGGTCAAACGAAAAAGGTAGGTGCTCTTATAAAATACAGGATGTGATGCAGGCCAGGATTTCAAAAATGCCTGTCCAAAGCAGCAATTCACAAAATTTTGCCATTCCAGTTTTAGCTACTAAGCTTCTTCACATCCTCATACCAACTACATTTAATATCCCATCTTATTTAAAAGGGCAATTTACACTTCAGCCATGTCTTGGAAGATGGTTTGTTCATGGAAATTCTTCATGGAAATCTTTGAGTTTTTCAGGAAACTGTCCATCCAAATGACAGGCTGGCTAAGTCCCCGGTCTGATGGTTACCAAACAGTTCTTGTAGTCTGGAAGGGCAATTTTAGTCACTGCAATTGGTTAGATATACTGAATTCCTGCCAACCACATCTCACCTTACAACATTTTTGCTAGACAAATCATCAATATTTGTGCATTTTAGCCAAGGAAGGCATGTCTGTTTATATCATTACAAAAGTTTCACCTAGAACAGGCATTTAGGGATTAATGATAGAAATTGATTTAATCATTATTCATTTTCATAGATCCTCTAGTCACAAGAGTTACTAGTATGTCTTTGATGATTAGGATTCACTACATTTTTACTATATTGGGTAGGCTTTTACTTAGGAAAAGAGTGGACAGATTTACTATTAAATCATCGCTGCTACTTCAATAGCTCATGGTGACTATGCCAAGACTGCTGTTTGGATTATTTGGGTGCTAGAGTTTATGCTGGACAGGTTCACCTACTTATTTATATACATACCTGGTTGGGCCATTAGTCAGCTGATGGACTGGCCAAGGAACTGGAAAGAGCTTATTGTGGCCCCCTGGTCACAGTTTGTAGTAACCCTTGTTAGCTGGAGCCAAGGGTGTTTACTCTGTTTAATCTTACAGCCCTTTTATTGTTCCCGACCTTCATTGTTCATATGAAGACTTGCATCATAATACCACCTGGTGAACATTTTTTGAACTGATTGTCATAAATTGCTGTGCTCTAAGATGGATTGTCTGTGCTACAGGACTTGCTACTGGGACATCCCTGTAGAACTTGAAAGATTTCACTGGGGACACCTGGTGTTCTGTTGTACAAGTTCACAACTTGTTCAGATTATACTCAGTTTGAAGTTGATGAAATTTTCTAGTTCCTATATGTTAGAAGTAAAAAATAGCTTGACCATGTGCTAAGCTAGAGTACAAGTAGCCTAGCTACTAGGCGTTACTGTGTTTTATTTTATTATATATAAAGTTATGCCTGCACCTATACAGGCTATACTGCATAAGGGCTTGTGGCTTACTGTTGGCCATTTAGTTCACAAAGTTGTAATGTCAGTACCATTCCCAACTACCCTCCTAGAATACTGCAGTGCCATCTATCCATAAGGGATGACATCTAAATATAGCCTGGTAGGCAGGCATATAGTACAAATAGCTGTGAGTTGAATTAGGCTCCTATAGTTCAAATTACCCCTGTAGTCATGGACTCAGGGGTACACCAAAGTGGCAGCTGCTAAATTTCATGGAACTTCAAGAGAGACTTTTGTAAATTCACATAACAAATATAAATTTATACATATTTACTTATTGAGAAAAGAGCGTACTATCCATATGCGTTATTATGGGAATTACATTGAGGTGAAAATGATCAGTAATTTGCTTCATTTTGACAATTTCAAAATTTCCTTACTAAGATATTTGGGTATCCTTTAAGGCCACTCCAATTTAATTGCTTAGCTTACGAGCTCCGGCGCCAGGAAATGAGCCATTTTGAAAAAAAAAAAAAAAGTTGAAAAATACAGATGTTTAGTGTCTGCTGACTAGGACTGGTAGCGTAATGTTTCCATCAGCCCATTCTCGAGTGATCTTCTCAATACCACAGTCGGAGAATGAATGGTCTCCCACTTGAGAAGTCGTAAAACTCCCATTAGACTTCTCCGGAGCCGTGAATCTGACCCAGATGTTATGCGGGTTCATATCAAAGACCAGCCGGCCTAATACCGGCAGGCAATTAATTGGCTTCACGCACACTGAATAGGCACAAAGGGGGATGGTTTTGTGAAAATGAATGCTCTCTTTGTCTGCACACGTGCTGTCAGCTGTGGCGAACGGATAGCAAGTTCTTCATTCATACATGAGTATGTGCATGTGAAGGTAACAATAAAATATATATATCAATAGAGGGAGCCCCTACTTAGATCTTAGTATTGTTTTGATGAAGATTAATTTTGTCAGTTTTCATTGCATTCATACTCCTTCACTTATCAATGCATAGTAGTAACATAGCCATAAGATGATAGAATTTTGCCTTAGAATATGAAAATAAAAATACTTTGCCAATGGATTTACATCCCCCTAGCCTGAAGGGTGGGAAATATACATCTTCAAATCTGAGGCTCTGCTACAGCATTGATACATTCCTGTAGCAGTGTAGTTGATTAAATCACCCTCATGAAATAACTTGTATGACTTCTGATGATGACTACAGCTGGTATTCATGATACACAGGTCATTATTTGAAAGTTTATAGTGTATTTCATCCAAAATAATTGGTCCTTACAATGAATATTTTAAAAGCTTTTTTTTGAGTCTGACAGAAAATTTCTAAACCAATTTCGTCCGTAACCTTGACACCAAAATCAACTTTTTTTTTGGAGTCTGACAGGATTTTTTTTTTCCAAAAAAAGCTTGTAAGACAAGTAATTAAATTGGAGTGGCCTAAATGATTTTTGGAAGTTTTGGGTGTTCAAATGATGCCAAGACTTAGCCTAGTTCTGGGCATTACTTTGTTTTACCATAAAATATCTAGATCTATGCCTACACCTACACAAGGGCTATGGCCTATTGTTGGCCATTTAGTTCACACAATTGCCACAGGAGGGGGTTGTATTGGCATATTTTCAACTACCCTCACTAGCATACTGCAGTATCATCTGTCCAAAGGGGATGACATCTAGAACATGGCGTGGGTCAGGCTTAGGCTCCGACAACAGCTGCGAGTTGTGAGGCTCCAGTATGCAGATATTGTCTTGCTCAATTGATCAATGCTTCTAAAACTGACCAAGTGGGTAGAGCGGTACCCAATAGTATCAGTTTAAATGTGGCATCTTGGAGCAGCCATGGGCAAATCACCAAATTCAATTGGCATATTGCCGGATATGCAATTCCATGTTATACCTGGCAGACAACTATGATTTGGATTATATCCATTAGAGTAGGAATTCTGCTTCAATGTGTTCTATAATTTCCTTTGAAATAGTATTGAAAGAACGACCTTGTGAAGGACTAGTCTCTTGTGAAAGCCCCCCCCCCCTTCTCTAGTTGAATTCAAATGTAAGAACATATTAGGCAGATTTCCATAAATCCAAGCCATGTTGAAGATTATAGCCTGCAAAACTGGAACTGGTACGGCCCTCTTTTACACATTGACAAATAGTGGATGTATTCAAAAAGATTTACAGTTCCTAATGTGCAGGGCTCGGCACTAACAGTGATGTTGATGTGTTTGATATTGGGGGTAAAAAACAAACATATCTTTAATACTTTAAAACATGTTTAATGTTCATAAAATGCACTTTGCCCCAATATGGTAGTAAGTATTTGTGTATGAACAAAACCCTCGTGTCTCATCACAGGTATTGTCCTGCTGCCTCCTGCACCGGATTGTCTCTGTAGAATGAGTTCTCTACGCGTCAGAGTTCCACACATCAATATGGAGGTGAAGTTTTCCATCAACCCGTCTCCAAATTACCACAAATCTGAAAATATACAGAGAAAATTGTAATATTTTTGGAATTTGATATTCAGTTTTATTGTAATACTTGATGTACAATAAACTGTCATTTTAAAGAAGCATTTTTCGGACCAACCAAAATGGAATGAACCTGCCTGAATAAATTTTGCACCAAACCTTGTATACCTATTTTGCAACAATGAATTTTGCCTTATTCGATTACCCTTGATATTATTATTGCGGCAAAATGCTTGACCAATGATTGCCTGAGGATCTCTTAAAAAAGTCAGTTCTGAACCTATGACACTTAAGAAAACAACTTCGAAATCAGTCATAAAATCACAAAATATTTTAAGGAAGATAAGGGAGAGATTTTAATCAACAATTCATTTCAAAATTTTTCATAGTCAGGATGTTTTTGAGCACTATAGCCATGAAGGGTTAGAAGCGAATTCAGGAATAATAGCAGTGTCTTAGCCAGGATTTAGAAACTGGGTGCCTAAAATTAGCAGTTGTAAAATTTTGGGGCGTCAAAATTTTTAAGGGGGTTCACAATATACTCATATTTCCACCATAAACATGTATAAATTCATCAAAATAAGGCATGATATCATTAAACAATGTCATGGGAATTATAAGGAGATGAAAAAATTCAATTATAAGCTTGAGATAGAGATTTTTAGAAATTCCACACAAAAAGATGTGGGTGTCCTGAGGGGTTCTTTTCAAGGGTTTGGGTGTCCAAAAAGGCACCCAGACGCCCTGCTGGCTAAGACCATGATTAATAGTAACAGCACTAGGACTGACAGATTTTACTTACTTCCCGGCCTCTGCCACAGTTCCATCGGTCATAGACATTACAAAGGACCCTCTCTCCCAGGGGTTGTCAGTTGCTCCTCCAACTTCTATGGTAGTCAATTTTATCCCTGTGATACCGCTTTTGTATGCTCCACCGAAGATCTCCGCCACAGCTGAAAAAATAATATACAATGAAGTACGTGGTTATTGATTTCTCATTCACCATCAAGTAAATGATATATAGTCTATGGGCTGGGTGGATTTTCGTGTGCATGAGATGTACCCTAAGTTACTCTCCATATTATTGTAGCTGGCTATCCCACAGATAAGAAAAATCAGGGTAGACTTTTTGTAACCCGGCAATAAGCGAGAAAAATGGCGTCATTCCTCGTCAATCAGGTAGCAAAATTAAGATAGAGTTTTGGGGAAGGGGAAACTAAAATGTCTATAACTTTTGTAATAATCAACGCAGAGCAGTGGTTCACCATTCAAAATGTGTGTTGTGATATTCTCTAAGCATCACTATGATTGTATTATAGATTACTTAAGTATTTAGGTCACTAAAGGTCAAAAGGTCACAAAAATGGGGTCAAAGTGAAAATTTTACCCTTATTTGTAAAATCACTGTCAGAGGGTACCGGTTTAATATTTTCTTCATCTATTGCAATTGTTTGGCCAGGAAGATTATGAGAAAGAAAATGAAATCAAACACAGGTTCTTGGTTATTATATATGTGCTGTCATAAAAAAGGAAAAACTGATGCCAATAAATCCAGAATTTGGGCCGCTGACCATATGTAGCATCATGTATTGCATGGCAATAATTAACACAGAACAGTGGTTTACCTTTCAAAATGTGTCTTTTATTGCTCTCCATCCAGTATTTCCATCATTTTTGATTTTAAACTCAAAATGAGGTCACCAAAGGTCACCGATTTGAAGGTCAAGTCAGAATTTGAGATGTTAGTTCAAAAATAGCTATTTATCATATAACAATCACTTTTGAACCTCATTTTAATGTCTTCCATTCAGGATAGATAATAACAAATATGTTTGTACCATCCAATGGCAACTGACTTCAAAGAGCTGTATTTGATTGGAATGGATGAATGAGGGTTTAAAGGCACATTGGCACACCAAGGCCATTTAGTGTCTTACAATATACCAAAAGGTGGTCCTTTTATGTTGAAGAACCTTGACAAAACATAATAATTCGAAGTGAAAGAAGAAAAAGAGGGAGAGTAAGAGCAGAGCCTTCAGGTCCAAAGAGGACAAAGGGGTCTTTTAGATGCATGGTATCCATAGCCAGTTCTACACATCCCCCTTCTTTTTTAAGGCAAGCAAGGTGCCACACCAGATTAGGGTTCCCCGGGAGGTGCCAGCTCTGATCGCACACCATTGACCAAGTCAATAGGGTGTGCCCCTTGCAGGATGTATTTGCTTGGAAATGAACCTCACCCAGATGCTTTTATCAGAGTAGCCATTTCAAATGCTACACAACCCTTAGATTGAGACCGGCAAATACGAATTTACATTAGTAATCTAGTCGGTCATATATATATATATATATGTATATATATATATATATATATATATATATATATATATATATATATATATATATATATATATATATATATATATATATACATACATATATATACATATATATATATATATATATATATATGTATATATATGTATATATATATATATATATATATAGATATATAGATATATATATATATATATATATAGATAGATATATATATATATGTATATACATATATATATATATATATATATATATATAGATATATATATATATATATATATATATATATATATATATATATATATATATATATATATATATACATATACATATATATATATATATATATATATATATATATATATATATATATATATATATATATATGAATATATTTATATATATATATGAATATATTTATATATATATATATATATATATATATATATATATATATATATATATATATATATATATATATATATGTATATATATATTTATTTATTTACATATATGTGTGTATATACACATATGTATATATATATATATATATATATATATTTATTTTAATATATATATATATATATATATATATATATATATATATATATATATATATATATATATATATATATATATATATATATATATATATATATATTATATATATATATATATATATATATATATTTATATATACACATATGTATACAACTGTGTGTTATTTCGCCAAAAATAATATATATAAAATATTGCATGCAATCCAGTTCGCCTGCATTACGTTTCCCAAATCTCTTGGAATAAAGCGATTCTCACACGCATGTTGAATAACTATAGACAGCCTACAAAACTCAACCACTTTTCTGATGAAAAAGTGCAAAGGAGACGTGCGTGCAAGACAGATCTGTGCAATTCAAAAGATGCCAACATTCCCAGACGAATTTCGAGTCAAGTTGAACTTTGGTTGAACTTTGGCTTTCAGAAATTCTTCTCCTTTTATGTATATTTCACTCAAAGTCAATGGACCATGTGTTTGCTCTATATGTAAAGAAATCCATTCTGGATAACTTGCTGGGTAATTGTTGCCCTACTTTTTTAATTGATCAAGATTGCTGTAATTTTGCCTATGACAGTCTCTGGTGGACCCCTGATCACAGAATCCATCACTCAGTCAGAAGTGCAATTGATGATGTGAGAGCAAGCTGCCGTTCGCCCTCCCCCTCCCAATCCCACTTCACGAGGCAGATGATGGCGACTGGATACTGCTGAGCCAGACTCCTGGAGAAAACTACTTAGCCTGGTTGTCTGGGGCCTTAAATTATACTATACACATTAACTTCCTGCTATACAAAGACTAGCACGTCGCCATTTCATAAATAAATCTAACCTCACAAGACTGGTTCGACACTGCTTCCTAAACAAATGCAACAAATAATATGTTTGGATGCACTTTGATATGCACCTCATTGATTGAGCGATGCACATGCATCGATGTGAGCTAGTGTGTATATGTATACATATATATATATATATATATATATATATATATATATATATATATATATATATATATATATATATATATATATATATATATATATATATATATATATATATACGTATATGAATATACCTTTAGAGCCATTGACAAATGATGTTTAGGTTTTTTAAAACAGGGATTAATTGGTAGTTGAAATCTCACAGTTTTGGCATTCACATCCTTCTATCACAAAATAAGTATAGGAAATGTACAGGAAATGGAAACAGAAAATGATAATACTTAAAATGAAAGCGTATTGGAATTTATAATGTAAGTGTAACTATAATCAAATGGACTAACCAGTTGACAATCACATATTAGTACTTTTTTGAGATACAGTGTTACCTTTCCCCAAACACACGAAAATATATAACTATTTGAAGTTCAACCAGAAGCTGAAAGTTATTACAAACCTTTTGAGCTTTCCTGACTCTGTTTATTTTGGGGAAAAAACAGACAGAAATATATTTAATATACAATAGGTGCTGTGTGCAAGTCCTCTTCCAATGTGCCCACCAGGTTCGAGCTGCCAGCCACCAAACTTTTGTGAGTGACCCCAGTTTAAAGATGGCAGATTGGGTGTAAACTATGTTTACCATTAGAAATGACCATCTTTGAATAAACATTTATTTAGGCAGAGAAATATAGGGGGGTCACTAGCAACTAGGGAGGACACCCATAATAAGTGCTCAGTGACCCTAGGGGCCAGTGACCCCCAGGTCACTGAGCACTGGCGGACACTGAGCAGTGTTACAACGGTACCCTCTGACAGCAATTTTACTGATAAGGGTAAAATTTTCACTTTGACCCCATTTTTGTGACCTTTTGACCTTAAGTGACCTAAATACTTAAGTAATCTATAATACAATCATAGTGATGCTTAGAGGATATCACAACACAGATTTTGAATGGTGAACCACTGCTCTGCGTTGATTATTACAAAAGTTATAGACATTTTAGTTTCCCCTTCCCCAAAATTCTATCTTAATTTTGCTACCTGATTGACGAGGAATGACGCCATTTTTCTCGCTTATTGCCGGGTTACAAAAAGTCTACCCTGATTTTTCTTATCTGTGGGATAGCCAGCTACAATAATATGGAGAGTAACTTAGGGTACATCTCATGCACACGAAAACCCACCCAGCCCATAGACTATAATACTTTAAATCATCAAAAAATAAATCCTGTATTTGTGTTACTCTTATGAAATTTATTATTATTATTTTTTTAAAAGTAGTATTATAATTGTTTTTTTATTATTATTATTATTATGATGATGATGATGATCATCCTCATCATCATCAACATGATACACTTTAAATCATCAAAAAATAAATCCTGTATTTGTGTTAATCCTATGAAATTTAGTATTATTATTATTTTTGAATTATTATTATTGAGAGGTACATTAATGGAATTGATAACAGGATCTTTTGAATATCAATACAGTTGACAGCAACCTTGAAAAGTCATATAGGGTAAAGGCAGAAATAAAATGGGTGAGACAAATATAAAAAAATAACATAATACCTAACGTTTAAAAAAATCAAAAAAATATCTATTGTCTCTATGTCATGGTTAAACTGTTAAATTGCTATCAAATTGGCAGGGCGCCTGGCTGGACTATCTGATCTTGGGTACAACTTGCCCAGCCTGTTGAGTCCTGCGGGTATTAGTGCAAGTGGGGTGTGTAGATTTCAGGTACGACCTGAGCCCTCTCTTGCTAGTGGAAGTATTTGGTTATCATCTTACCTTGGTAGTAACTAGTGACACAGTTTAAGCCAGCAGGGGTTCTAGACTCACAAACCCTCAAAAGTTACCCCTCTGAAATTCAGAGTCTTAGCTAGGATTTTATAAATGCCTGTCCAAAATAGAAATTCTAAAATTTCTGCATGTCCAGATTTAGCTACTTCAAATCATTATACCAAATATACTCAATAGCCTACTGTGTCAAATAGGGCAAATTTACACATCAGCCATGTCCTAAAAGATGGTTTGTTAGAAAAATATTTGGTTATTACCCCCAAAAAGCCAAAATTGAAAAATCTTCTTTGAAATATTTTTCTGTCCAAAAAGTAGGTTTTCAAGAAACTGCCCGTCCAAAAGATAAGCTGGATGGGTTTTAACTAGGTCCCTGCTCTGGACACCCACATTTCTTCTGTGGTCAATTTCTTTAAATGTTAATTTCAAGCACATAAACATCTTTTTCCATCTCAATATAATTCCCATGACAATATATATGAATATAATGTATTTCAATAAGGAAGAACATGTTTATGGTTGAAATCTTAGTATATTGTTGCCCCAAAATTTTACAGTTGCCAATTGTGGGCACCCAGTTTTTAACCCTCATCCTGCTGGTGGCTAATTTGGCCAACAATGAATACCAGCATCTCAGGTTTTAGATGGTTTTCAAAAATCTTTGCATCCTTGTACTTTTAATGAAGTAGCCTTAGGGCGATATGCCCCAACCTCACTCCCACTTTACTCCCACTTTCACTAGATTTATCTTTCAAAATTGTACTTCAAAGAGAGTTACTGCATGGCTAAGGAGGGTAAAAATGCAGTGTCCCTCTATCTGGGTCTGAGCAGGAACAACTGCCATCTCTAGTTGACTCTTGATGACATACACTTTTGAAAGGTAAATCTCATGAAAGCGGTAGTAAAAAGAGAGTGAGGTTGGTGCATACCACCCTTAGCATTGGAAGGATTAACCCTTATGCTGCTGCTGGCTAATTCAACCAATACAAAATAATGTGAAAAAAGCTGAAAAATGACCGAAACCCTGGCAAATGGGTACTCATCTGAGAGTACTCGATGAGAGCTTTCCTATGAATACCAAGATGATAGGGTTTAGATGATTTTCAAATATTTTTGAGTTCTTGTGGCTTAGACATAAGTAGTCGCAGCTTTGAAAGGGTTAAGTCGTGGCTAGGAGCCTGCTGATTTGTGAACTCACATGCTCTTCCTGTTGAGGCAGGTCCCCCTGGTGGCATCAGGACACAATCCTCGCTGTAGCATTTACCAACATTCGTCATATCATTCGCAGCAAAAAAACTCTCAAATTTGCGATTAGAAGATTCTATTTCACTCTTGAGATCTGAAAGTTGAAAAGAAGGGAGATTTTTAAGATTGATTTCCTTATATGCAAAAGAAGACAAAGCTCCTCAGATTTGGGGTTAGTGGATTCTCTTTCTCTTTTAATGTCTGTAACTTGGAATCCCCAGCCATAAACTCCTCAAATCTGCATTAACCAGGTTATGTACTGGACTTTTATTTGAATTAGAAAAGATGGTTGATCTTAACCATTATTCTCTTCATCTTCCTTTCAAAATGAGAACTGTTAAATCTCAGCTAGCAGATTCTATTGCATTCAAAAGTTTTAAATATCTGAGGAGAAATTTGATTTTTCCATTGTATTTTTCCCATTCCATATTTTTTATGGAATCTAACTTTATTCAAGAAAATCTTAAAGATGATAATTCATAGAAGATTATTTTTTGAAATCAACTGAAGAAGTAACATTTTTGTTCTAAGATCTTATTCAAATAGTGTATCATGTCATTTTCCACAATAGTTTGAAAAGGTGTGGGAGCATGGCATTTGAAAATTGGCTTTACAACTATATGAATGCAGCTTATAGTTTGAAATGCTAAAACTTAACGTTATCATTTCTAAACGAGTTCATAAGCTTGTTGACATCTGTCTTCTGACTCCCAAATGCACTTATGAACTTTGTACATGTAGGCGTTAAGTTATTAATAATTATTAATATTTTATTATCATTATTAGAAACTTGCAGACTCACCTGATGCCATGTTTTATGTTTAAGATATTGTTGTCGCAGAGTAGTCTAGCCTTGCCTGGTACCAAGTGCTCTCTACTGCAAGTGCTACAACTAGGAGGTCCAATGTCCAGTGTCTAGAGGGCTGCTGCTGGGCTGGCTGCCTGCGAGTTACTGTGTGCTAACCTGTGTATCACCCTCCCTTATGAGAGGTCCTTGCTGACTTCACTATAGACTTGCTACAAGTCTATGTTATTGTTAACTGTTCTCCTTAGCCTCACTGACTACCTAGACTCGCTACCAGTCTGTGTTAACTGGCTCTATCCTGAGTCTCGCTGATCTACCCTGAGTTGATTTCACTTCATGTTTAGTTCTGAAGGGGACACACTAATCAGACTATTATGAAAACTGTGCTGCCATCTATAGTTTGAGAGAAACATCAAACCTACTTAACACGCGGTATATTTAGTGGTAGGGGCAGTCTACCTAACTCAGCCTGAGAACCAGGCTAAGATTACTATAGATTTTACACATGCAGAGGCACATATTAAAGAATACCGTAGACTAGCTACACATATTTTACATGCCTGTATCCATGATCCTACAACAGGCAGTACTCCATCCCTTGTTTAGTTCTGCCTGAGAGTAGTAGACAGGGAGTCGGCACTGGGCATGCATCATCAAATTTCGCTGCCTCTCACTATGAGTCATAGATAACCTGTGTACCCCAGCCTGGCTGCCTGCTCACCCCATCTCCTTGGCAACCTATCTGACCTAGATAGGATGACATCCCCCAGTCAGCCAGCAAGTCTCTCTGCTGCATGCTTACTGCACAGATCACTTGACCAATACAACCCCAGGCTCCACCGCGTAACCCGAGGCGCAGATGCCGTAGATGTTAGCATGCAGTACCTATGGGGTTGCGGATCAAGGTTATGTATTTCTCTGGTTCTGCCCTTACCCTTTAGGTGGAGCCATGAGAGCTGGGTAGACTAGCAATGAGTCTGTGTTTTTGTCTACTACCCTTCTGCAGAGATAGGATCTATCCAAGTTTAGTTAGTTTTGTTGTTACTCTTCTGGGGGAGCCATGAGAGCTTGGTATACTAGCAATGTGTCTGTGTTTTTGTCTACTCCACTACCCTTATGCAGGGACAGCATCTATCCAAGTTAAGTTAGTACTGTTGTTACCATCTAGATGGAGCTAGGAGAGCTTGGTATACTAGCAATGTGTCTGTGTTTTTGTCTACTCCACTACCCTTATGCAGGGACAGCATCTATCCAAGTTAAGTTAGTACTGTTGTTACCATCTAGATGGAGCTAGGAGAGCTTGGTATACTAGCAATGTGTCTGTGTTTATGTCTACTCCACTACCCTTATGCAGGGATAGCATTTATCCAAGTTAGGTTAGTACTGTTGTTACCCTATAGGTGGAGCTGTGAGGGCTGGGTAGACTAGCTAGGTGTCTGTGTTTATGTCTACTACCCTTCTGCAGGGAAAGCATCTATCCAAGTTAGAATTTATAATAGCCTATTGTGTCTAAAAGGATAATTTACACTTCAGCCATGTCCTAGAAAATGGTTTGTTAGGAAAATATTTGGGTATTACCCAAAAGGAGTCTAATCTAAAGATTCTCCATAGAAATTTTTGTCTGTCCAAAAAGGAGGTTTTCAGGAAAGTGCCTATCCAAAGGACAGGCTGGCCTTTGGCCTACTGTTGGCCATTTAGTTCATACACTTGCCACATGAGAGGGTTGTACTGGCAGTTAACCTATTTCCAACTATCCCCCAAGCATACCATAGTGCCATCTATCCACAAGGGATGACATTTGAAGATGGCGTGGTAGGAGGCAGGCTATCAGGACTCCTAGTCCCTTAACTTAACATCTTAACATTCCCCACCGGAGTTGACCAACCAGTGCGGTACTGTCATTGGTATAGACCATGTAGTACCAGCAATGGCCTATAGATGGCATCAAATGTTAACCCATTAATGCTCACAGCGGCCAAAAACAGCCAGCCAATTTGGATGAAATCTTTTAAGCGAACGCATAATTGTGAAAGTTTCAGTGATGCTAGCCACTGTTTTTGTCTGAATTTACCAACAGGAAATATATGAAAAATAACTCTACCACCCTGTCTTTTTGTACAGCCAATTGCTGCTCATGATTTTACCATTTACCTGTTTCATACTCATACTATACAAATATGACATCCCTGTGTGGTGTACAACTGGAATAACTCCCCCGAGAGAGGATTGTCGCCCTCGGGCGACAATCCTCTCGAGGGGGAGTTATTCCTGTTGTACACCACACAGGGATGTCATATTTGTTTTATTATACCGAACAACATACAAAACACAAAAGGGTAAAAATGACAAACACAAGAAATTTTGGATAAATACTCTTTTGTGAAAAATCTACAAATTATAATAACAGGGTTGTCCAACTGTTGCATTGATGCATCAGAGTGCAACAGAAGCCCCAAAATGTACAACAGGAGAAAATTTTCAGTTTGACTCAGAATTTTTTCTGAAAACATGAACAAATGAGTCTAATCGATGTTTCGCTTCCTTTTTCAAATAAAATTTGTATCAGAAAACGTTAAAACTCCATTTATTGTTACCACCTCTTAATCAATCTAGGTGCTTATTTATTAGCAAGACACTGAACCTTATTTGTTTGTTTGTACTTTTACTGTCTTTATTAGTTCGAGCAACTCTAACTGTGGTACCGGCAGTTGTTGAGTAAATGCTGTCTATTGGCCTCATCACAGTTAGACTCTAACTTAGAGATCCGAGCATTTATAAAATAGCATCTGCGCCAAGAAAACTGGGCGCTCATATCTATTACTTGAAACACCCCCCCAAAACAGTCACGTTCGTACCATACCTTATTTGTTTGTATAATTCTATCTTTATTTGATAAAAATCCGTTGCCTGGTGCCTGTTAGGCACAATTTTAAAGTTGGGGCGGTCAGCCTAGTGGATTTCACGTAGGCGATGGCTGACGTTTAATATGCACGCATGCGCAACGAGCTCATTGACCGGTAGCGGTGATTAACATGTTAATCACGGCTGCGTGTTGCCGTGATTAACATGTTAATTCACGAGCTGTGCAGGACAACAGCCTGTTACTAAGTAGTGAGGAAATCATGACGATTAATCCATGGCCCTTGACCAATCAGAATCAAGAATCTTCACGTGAGGTATAATAAAAGTTTTTATGCAACTTTCCAAGAGAGTTGGTGTGTAGAGCACTGCGGTCTATGATACACTGCTCAGAGCTAGGGGACATGAAGTGGGCTGCCACCCATTGAGTCACAGCTGATAGCAGTTGAACAGGGGCGGATCCAGGATTTGAGAACGGGGGGGGGGGTCAATGTAGTTCCGAAATGTGACACTGGTGGCGCCACTAACAATTATTTCTGAAAACACCACCAGGAGAACTAAAAAGAACAATTTCAAAAGAAATATAACAACAAATAATAATAATCTCATATAAGATATAACAAAAGATATCGAGTAAGAGTAATTTTTTAAATTAAAACGCATATTTCATATAAATTCTGATATGCAAAATCGGATTTTTGTGATGGCCACATTGTCCTATTTTTTGGTCGCAAGATTGAATGGACCTCTTGCACTTTCAAACATTTAAAAAATATATTTTACCTTTTGGAGAGGTTTAACAATGTGAACATCCTGGGGATGAGGGGAAGAACTTTTGTCTACTATGCTTAATTGACTGTTAGCATAACTGCAATACATACATCTGGGGGGGGGGGGGGGGGGGGGGTTCAATTGGAGACAGACTCTTTCATTTGTGATATTACTAAACACCAGTCCTGAGAGCCATTCAGTGAATTTCCCCTTCTGCGTTGGTAGAATTCTCAGAAAGTAACACTTTCTAGTTTGCCTATAGGGTTGTTTTATACATACAAGACATAAGACATATGGACGTTAGGATATTGAAGGCATATCAAACCACTCTTTAACTAACCCCGAATAATAGGCTTATTGCAAGACTAACATCAGTTAAACATAGTCAACAAATAACACATAAGTTATCACCTACATTCTTACTTGTAGAGTGCCCAGATTGTTAAGCCATCTCAAAAGGTGTTAGGATGTGGTTATTTATATATCTGTTAGTTTATAAGGTGTTTGACAGTTGGCATGATACCCTTTATATATCTGTTGGCTAGAATTAGGTATTTTTCATAGGTTTTTGAGGAGTCAATCTAGAAGTTTTAGAATCAACGAACCGCAAACGACTGGACTGTAATTCTGTATCCGCTAGAATAAGGAAGCAAGTGATCTAGAAGTTTGAGAATCAACAAGTCCCCCCCCCCCTCACCTAACAAACTTCAGGTTTTCCTAGCTATTCTTAGTCTGCAAACGACTGGACTGTAATTCTGTATCCGCTAGAATAAGGAATCAAGTAATCTAGAAGTTTGAGAATCAACGAAACCCCCCCCCCCCCCCCCTCACCTAACAAACTTCAGGTTTTCCAAGCTACTATTTTTTTTTTTGGTACATTTTTATTTTCCTGCGTGCCTGGCAATCACGGCTATGCCAGCATCCTAAAAATTGACAAGCTATACTTAGTTTGCAAACGACTGGATTGTAATTCTGTATCCGCCGGTTAACGGCAGATAATCCCCTCAAGCAGGATGTTCATCCGCCCGTGCCAATCACTGGCTGACACCAATCAGCCTGTTGCCCACTCAGGGCCTGGAGAAACAAAAGATTGCAATTGCAACTGGCAAAGTCCTGGAAAAAAAAATTGGTTTTGATGTTTGTCCACATGTGGCTTGGTGGTGTAAAGTGACCCACTAGCCAGGGGGGGGGGGGGGGGGGTTCGGACGAAACCCTCTAACCCCCCCTGGATCCGCCCCTGTTTCAAGAACATGGCTGCTACCAAGGGCTGCTAGGGGCTGGCTGAGGTTGGTGGCAATACGCAAAATTCTAGCAGACTAGCTTCTGGTTCATGAATACATGGCATTATACTTAAAAGTTAACACCACGTTCCATTCCAATTCTTGTGATGTTTCCAATAATGGATGTCCGTTACAATCAATGTACTGAGTGCTTAGTTGCTTATCTGGCAGGGATTTGAGTACCCATTAAGACCTTTTAAAGTTGGCGGTGCTAGGAATTCATGCAGCAGCAATGCTTTTCAGCGTGAGTCATGCTTTAACCCTTATGCTGCTGGTGGCTAATTTGCCAATACAAAATGATGCAAAAAACCTGTAAAATGATTGAAACCCTGGCATATGGGTACTCATCAGAGAGTACTCAGCGAGAGCTATCCAATGAATACCAACATGACAAGGATTAAATGGTTTTCAAAAAATCTTTGTGTCCTTGTGCTTTAGACAAAAGTAGCCTCAGTGCTAGAAAGGTTAAAGGATATGGATCAGCCAGTATGGTCAACATTTCATCTGGAAAATATGCATATAGATGATTAATTCCACATTGATGGTCCCTTTCCTCTCATCATTTAGCATACTGCTGCCCAGTCTTTGTTGTAATGAATCATGCCAGGAAATGGAGACTTATCATAAGGTACTTATTAGCAGCATGAAATCATGTGTGAGAATCGAGTATAGTGCAACTGCATGGTCAGCGGTCAAGGTTGCAAGAATTACTACAGAGGAACTTTTAAATGTTGAATACCTATTGGTACAGGAAAAAGTGTTCATGTGAAGGTTCTAACTGTGCTCTAATAGAAAATTGATTGCAATGATGAAAGTCTCTACTTAAAAGCCTTAACCAATTTATGCCCAGGGGTCTCCATGACAAATATCACATGGGCTTCAGGTGCATTATGAAAGTAATTCCTGAATCACAAAATTTCAAAGAAGATATGTGGGTTGGCTTCTGACCAACATTTTTCCCTAAAATGTCTTGGAGAAAATGCTATTTTCACATAAGTTTTGCCAAAATAGTCGGACGTTTTTGACAGCTGCAGTCTTGAATGGGTTACTATTGGGTGTCTGCGTTCCAAGTCCATACTTTATCTAGGTACATGGCTGGTTGCCCAGATCGGCCTATCCTGCTTGCTGACAGCCCCTGACTGACTGCCTGGTCATTTAATGTACAGGTACATATTGAGAAGATAAGATAAGAAGAGATGTGGGTTTATTAATTCTGACCAATATTTTCCTTGGCGAAAATGCCAATTTCACAAAGCCTTAGGTCTTCCCAAAATAGTTCAACATTTTTGACGGCTGCAGGCATGAATGGGTTACTATTAAGTATCTGCGTAACTGCGTTCCATGTCAGGGGGTACATACTGTAACTAGGTACATGTGTAGTTGCCCAGATTGGCCTGTCCTGTTTGTTGACCACTGCTTGACTGTCCTGCTTTTTGACTCCTGCCCGACTGCCTGGTCATTTTATGTACAGGTATATATAGATTTTAAAGATAAGAAGAGAAGTAGGTTGGGCTCTGACCAATATTTTTCTGCAAAAATCTTTTGATCAAAATATTCATTCAAAAGATTTTGCCAAAATAGTCAAGAGGTTTTCGACGCCTGCAGGTATGAATGGGTTACTATTGGGTGTCTGTGAAGGCAATTTCCATGATCAATGGTTCATCATTTATTATTCCAATATTTTACCAATAATGTGTTGTTAACCCATCAATGCTCACAGCGGCCAAAAAAGAGCCTGACAATAGTGGTGAAATCATACAGTCAATAGCATTGTTGGGAAAATATTGATGCTGAAACTGAAATGTTAATAAGAACACCAACAACAAAGTATAGTCAAAAGTATCTAAGGCACAAACATCAATTCCTGGAGGATCTCATGAGCAAGAATGATATTGCCAAAGAAGTTGAAACATTCCATGCATATGCAGTGATACTGGATGTTAAGAATGATCTCATTTTATTTTTCAGCTCATCAGAACCAAGTGCTGGACCGGATAAGAAAAGCAAGAATGAGACAGGTGGGTGTGACATAAGGTCTAAAAACAGTTTTTACTCAAAAAAATCCCTACCCATTTTTTTTTCTGCCCTTCCAACTCCAAAACAACGTAAAACATGCATAAAACACACATTCATGAACAAAAAAATAATCCAATTTTTTTTTTACCGACCTACCTACCCTATTTTTTTTGTACTGTTACAGGAAACAAACATTTTCTTTTGTAGGCTTAATGAAGCATTAGCCCACTCATGCTCATAAACATATTATAAGCCAGCA
The DNA here is from genome assembly GCA_963942565.1 of Maea johnstoni. Classification (NCBI taxonomy): domain Eukaryota; kingdom Metazoa; phylum Annelida; class Polychaeta; order Spionida; family Magelonidae; genus Maea; species Maea johnstoni. The sequence goes on along the minus strand of OZ012688.1, from coordinate 38,964,401 downwards.
TGGCATCTGAGCATCATTTGGACACCCAAAACCCTACCCCTCAGGACACCCAGACCTTTTAGATAGTTAGTTCTTAAATTACCGTATCAAGCATGTAATTTAAATTTTTCAAGTAGATATAATTCCCATGACATGGCATAAGGATGTTATGCCTTATTAATTCAATAAATAAATACATGTTTTTGGTTGTAATCTTAGTATATTGTGGTCTCCCTTGAAAAAATAAGACCAAAGATTTCAGAATTGCCAATTTGGTAATTGATCATGGGTTAATAGGTAAAACTGACTATTTATTCATGTCTTTTATTTCAGAAGAATCTGGCGCTTCCTCATCTAAATCCAGTGAAAATACTACTGAAAGACCTACAGAGAGTACAAAATCTTGCCATCAGACCGCTCAGGTGATTGGCATCTTACCTGGCTTAGGGGAATACGACGCAGCCTCAGATACCACAGATTCAGACAGTGACTTTGATCCAGCTTCAGAAACTGATGTGTTCTCTGTGAGAGTCAAATGTGGCGGTGATAACTAGAACATAATATCTAATATTCTAACCCTTATGCAGCTGGTGGTTCATTTTGCTAATGCAAAATAAGCTGAAAAATGACTGAAACCCTGGCACATGGGTACTCATCTGAGAGTACTCAAATAAAACCAACGTGACCTGGTTTAGACGTTTTTCAAAAATCTTTGCATTCTTGTGCTTTGGGCAAAATTAGCCTCAGCATTGGAAGGGTTAATCCAGCTCAGAAACTGACATATTCTCTTCAAGAAGATTTAACCCAATAATGCTCACAGAGGCCAAAAGCAACATGACAATGAGGATATTTTGAAGAGAAAGCATAGCTGGGAAAATATTTGAAGATGAAATGTCAATTACAACACTATCAATGACTCTCGTTCAAATACTTTGTAAAATCGTTTTCAATTTCAAAGTTATTGTCAAATGTATTTTGAATCCTGATGACAGTTCCTGGAGGTACTCTAAAGCATTAATGGATTAAGGGTGGTGACAGTTAGAACAGGAAGTTTTTCTTTCGATCAACCTTCAGAAACTGATCAGTTTTCTGTGTGAATGAGTGAAGAGACAACGAGAACAAGAAATTTATTTGTTCAATCCACCTTTAGATACTGAATGTGTTTTCTGTGTGGGGCAGTAAAAATGTCCCTTATTCTGGATTTCTGCAGGGCACTGAATCTTCAGATAGGAAAAAATTCAAAAACAAATGATTTAGCGTGAATGAATAATGCATTTAATTCATTGGAATTATATTAATGGAGTAGTACACTGGGAAAAGTACCACACTCAGACCTATTGGACACAATAGATAAACAATAAAGCCCATCCTTGTTTCTTTAACAACTTATGCCTGAGAGTTCTTCTTAACTCTTCTGACTCCAAATTGTAATTTTTCCCACAAATGTCTCATGCCAAATTATAATTGGATTTATTGACCAAAATCCAGTACCACCTTTGACAATATTATTAAATTTTGGTCCATCATAGTAATGAGACATATCATTAATGAACCTTGAATAGAGCACGACATCCTGAAAGCCAGTTGCCTATTTTTCTTTAGCTATGTGAGGAGTCTTTAACCCTTATGCAGCTGGTGACTAATTTGGCCAATATAAAATTATGCAAAAAACCTGAAAAACAACTGAAACTCTGGCATATGGGTACTCATCTGAGAGTGTTCTCTGAGAACTATCTAATGAATACCAACATGACAGGGTTTAGATGATGTTCAACAATCTTTGCGTCCTTGTGATTTGGACGAAAGTAGCCTCAGCATTGGAAGGGTTAAGATTGGCAAGTAAGGCTCTTCTTTAAATGAATTTGATTATCTCGCACACATATGTGCATGGTTCTCTAGGATATGTTACCACATATACATGTATGTGTAAATTGAGATATTTACCTGATTAACTCTATTCACACCAAAAAGAAGACTGTCTGGATTCTCTGATATCCATGAGAATAGTTTTGTGAATAAACAAGATTTTAAATATTTTTTCTGTCTGTTTTACATTTCTTCTTTATGTAATTTGATGTTTTTTATTAGAAAGGTATCCCAAAAATATTTTCCCTTTCTGGAGAAGTTTTGACTGTTAATGGATCAAATCCAAAATGCTACTTAGAAATGTTTTAGAATTTATCTTATCATAGCATATGAAAAGAAATTGTGGTTGATGGTTCCAAATATGTTTAATTTTCAGATGTGGGTTCCTGCCCCCAGCTAATTTTTTTCTCTGGAAAAGTATAACACCAGGTAGCAAATTTAAACATCATTAATTTTGTCTCAGTAATTAATCTTTAACGTAAAATCTATTCTAGATAGTAGCACATAAATAAATTTGGCAATCAAAAGTTGTCATGAAAATGTACCAGATGTCCCATGGCTCAAAGAGAGCTCTAGCCTCTACCTTATTTAAATAGTGACAGGAGGCCATGTGGCGCCATCTATACTTAAGAAACAGCACTATATATAGGAAACAATACTGAGAGTGAGGAAGGAGAACTAATCAGACAAAGATCCTGGCATGAATTGCGATAAACGTTTCTCCTTCAAATATCTTCCAATATATGCTTTTGTTGGAGAGATTGAAAATACAGGGGGATTACTGTGAATGAATGGAATGGTAAAAACATGTCAGTATGCCAGTGTTGTCATCGAGTTTCCTCAGTGGCGTCAATACATCATATTCAACCTTATCCGTTCTCCCTATACTGCTGGGGGCTAATTAAGCTAATACAAAATGATGCAAAAAAAATATAACAAAAATGACTGAAACTTTGAAAATGGATTTTCATCTGAGAGCTATCCAAGGAGTACCAACATGACAGGGATTACATGTTTTTCCAAAATCTTTGCATACCATGTGCTTTGAACAAAAGTAACCTCAGCATTGGAAGAGATAAGTGACCCTTTGTTGATTGAAGGTTCCTTCAATCTTTCTTATACCCTGTTGTCAGTGTTGGAAGGTAGGTAATTAAAATAAGTTAAACAATCTATTTATTCCTGAATACCTGCTTTACCGAGTTGGAAAATGAAGTATCAAAATCACCCAAGCTGCTATACAACTGTGGCAACGTAGGCCTGTTTAGTCGGGATAAACATATCCTAAAAACAATGTACCATAAAGAGAGAAGGATCAGAAAACCAGTCTAGCTGTTTGACAATGGAAAGTGGATCAACAAAAAGATTTTATCAAAAGTTCTTTTAGTCAGCCAATTCTTTAGTCAAGTTGGTGGAACTTTTCACAAATAAATAGTTTATTAGGCCAAGAAAATATTGTTTGTTTCCTGTAACGGTCTGTAAAAGAAAAAGGGTAGGTAGGTCGGTAAAAAATATTTTTTTGCATTATTTTTTTGGTCAAAAATGTGTGTTTTATGCATGTTTTACATTGATTAGGGGTTGGGAGTGCAGAAAAAACTTTAGGGTAGGGATTTTTTTGAATAAGAATTTGTAAGGGTAGGGTTTCAGGAAACAAACAACTTTTTTTAGGCCATACATTTTTTCATTGTCAGACTTTTTTCTGCCAGCCTTCAAATTCAGAAATATGCAAACATGACATTTGGGTATCCTGGTGTGTGTGTGTTTGTTAGGGAAAGGCATCTTTAAAATACAAACAATATAATACCTAACTTTTCATTTCATTTTATTTTTAAGGATACTGGATGCCTCCCAGTGACTTAATCTTGTTAAAATTGCTTCAGAAATTTTGCTAATATATATAGTAAACTACCTGTGCAGTGATGTCCAGTTAGCAGTTATATATCAATCATGCAAAACGAAACTTTACCTTTATGATAAAGTTCTGATTTGAAATTGGTATTTGGGACAGTATCAATACTGGTACCAGTCCCTTGTGTTTGTATCTGTTCAAAAGGTTTTGGACTACATGCAAACTAAAGCCCTCATACCTCTGCTAAAATTAGTGAGGATAAGGAAAAGATAACAAGGATTTTGTTCTTTGTACAATTTTATTCCCTCAATGAGTGCCTTATAGGACACAATATTCCTAGCATATGCCAGGCAATGTTGCAGTTATATTGTGTTATATATCAGACTTGTTGAATATAGACCTGTATGGTATCAGTCTGATGTCTGTATCTGTGTATCATGAGAAATCACTATTTTCATAAAACTGATCAACTATTTTAGCCAAAAGATAAAATAGTACATTTCCTAACAGAAGCATTAGGGCAAAAGTACTTTTAACAAAATAGTTTATTTTTCATAATTATACTAGATATGGAAAGTCAAATATTCAAAGCTAGAGTTTCAGAAACCTTGTTTATAAAGCAGATTGTAACTCCTTGCTGGTCATGAGGTAATAGCAACATAATGAGACTGAGAAGAATATTCTTTCAACCGTTTCTCACTAAATATTAACAACTGTTCACAATTATTCTATAAACAGGTGATTTATTAGGTTAATGTCCAGTTGTTTCTGCGTTTCCATATTTCTTCTCCCACCTCTCGATGAACTCTGTCTTGCGCCTCTCCCTCCTGGCGAAGTAATCTGGATAAGCCGCCTTCTCAAGCGGGTGCCAGGTGTCTAGAATCTACAAAATGAATTAAAATATATTAACCCTTATGCTGCTGATGGCTAATTCAGCAAATACAAATTTATGCAAAAAAAACTGAAAAATGGGTAAAACCCTAGCAAATGGGTACTCATATGAAAGTGCTCAGTGAAAGCTTTCCAATGAATACAAACATGACAGGGTTTAGATGTTTTTCAAAAATATTTGCATCCTTGTGCTTTGGACGAAAGTAGCTTCAGCATTGGAAGGGTTAACCCTTATCCAGGTGGCGGCATATTTTGCCATTACAAAATCACACGAAAAAGCTAAATAAATGGTTGAAACCCTGACATGTGGGTACCAGTACTCATCTAAGAGTACTCTGCGAGAGCTATCCAATGTATACCAACATGACACAGTTTAGATGGTTTTCAAAAACCTCTGTGTCCTTGTGCTTTGAATAAAAGTAGCCTCAGCATTGGATAGGTTAATAGTTAACCCCATGTTCTATGGAGCAGTCCACAAAGGCTCGTCTATTTTGGAAATCATATGTTGCTAACAAAAACATATTTATTGAAGGGAAAATGTTCATCAGGGCCAAGCCTATAGCCTTCAAGTCTTGGGAATTAATGCTTGCTTTATATGCAATTAATACACTTATAAACTAGCATTTTAACCTCATTTTTAAAGGTAACTTGAAGCATCATTGAAATGAATTCTGCTGTAACTGTGTAAGGCAATAGGGCTATCAAAACTGCAGAATATGTATATCTTTTCTTAATCTAGCCTCAGGTTGACAGAGTGTGAGAGTGACCCTGATAACCTAGGTTTCTTAACAATGTAATGTAACGCTATTTTCAACATTACTACCTGATCAATACACATTTGCAGTTTTTAAGACATAAAAGTATGTTTTAGCAAAATGAAAAGCCAAACAGTTTGTTCCATGCTTATCATGTGAATGGATGAAAGTATTGCAAGACAAAATGAATACTGCATGAATACTGACACATTTTAAAATATTTTAGAATAAAATGAATTCAAGCAAACAACATATACTATTGCTTATTTATGTATACTATAGAAGCAATTAAGAGTAAATTAAATTAGTGCCTTTAGGAGCCTAGAAAAATCTAATGGGGATATGGCTATTTTTAACAGGTACTTCAGGGCTCGAAATAAAGATTTTATCCACGGAGCCAAATTGCATCTTCTAAAGCTACCTAGAGATATTGTGTATATAAACCAGTACATCTTTGGGCTCCCTACATAAATTTAAGGGAGCCACAAAAGAATTTTAGGGAGCCCTCGGCTCCCGGCACCCCCTAATTTCGAGCCCTGTACTTTCAAACCTACATGCTTTTCTATTCAAACTTACTGCATCAGGTGAGTATGGTACTCTGCCATAGGCGTTGCCTCCAGGGGAGTTGCAGACTGAAATATAAAGAAAGACCCATAAAATATGTGTGTACACATTCAGGGGCTTAGCCGCCTATGCGTCCAACGTGTCATTTGGACACCCAGAACACTATTTTTTGACAGTTTGGACACCCAAAAGTTTAGGTCAGGATTTGCTGATGATGACTATTCCTAGAAGATAGTGCATTTAGTGTCACTCTTACAATATAACCAAGCAGTTACTGGCTTAAAAAAGCAAAATCTGTAGATATATATGGTTTATTTCATTAGTAGTGTGAACTTTGTCCCACACTTTGGACACACCCGAAAGTCTATGAAACCTCTGTTTGGACAACCTGTTTCCAAAAATTGGCTAAGACTATGGTACACATACATACAAAATTGACTTGAATAACTGATAGTTATGTTCCAGTAAATTTCATTGTCCAAACTCAAAAAGAAATTGTGCACATTAAGATAGGGTTCCCTGTAGTGTTCCCCATTTCAAATAGCTCTAGAAATCTTGAATATCTAATACCCAATATCAGTTTTAAAAACCCTAGCTGCAAAGGGCTATAAAACTCATTTCAGTTTAAGGCCTAGCTGCTCATTATAGTCTAGTATTTAAGTGTGCACTGTGCAGTGTCTATTTTGTGACTAATTGAGCTTTGTAGCACAATCTGACTAGTAGTAACTTCCTATGTTCTTTTATCTCCTGAACGAATATACAATACACACATGGATGGTAGTAGAAGGACCAGTTCATCATTACTGGGCTAGGAAAACTATGGCAAACATGTGCTGGGAAAAAACACTTCAGGACTGCAGCTTGTAACCCATTTAGATTCTGATTTAAGTTTGAGATGTGTAGGTTATATATTTTTATATATTTATATTGAAAATGTATAGGTTCTTTCTGCCAAAACATTCCTATGCAAATGAAAGTATGAAACAAAATAAAGCAACATAATTCTGCCAAGCTGTTCTCCTATCAGGATCTAGCTTGGCCAGGATTTAGAATCTGGATGCCCAAAAATGAAACTACAATAGGGTACCCATAATTGGCAATTGTAACATTTTTGGGTGTCCTATTTTTCAAGGGAGACTACAATTTACTCTGAATACAACAATAAACATGTATTTACTTCTTGGAATAAGGCATAACACCCCTTTACACAAACTCAAGGGAATTATACTAAGGTGTTACTGTAGGACTGTCATTGATAAGTAATATTCATCGATTCTATAATCAACAAAATTATTACCGATACGCTACTTCGATTCGATTCAGCGAATCAAATTCAAAAGGAATGAAAACCAGCAATGTGCTTATGAGGAATGGTTGTAGTTCGCGTGTGGGCCCAGGGTGATTTTTTGACCTATTGATCACAACCCTAACACCTACACATTCATCTTTGTGAATCCAAGGATAAAAGGAATGGATTCACACAGTTGTAGTGGGGGGTTTATGTGTTGTTCAAGCTGTGTTTTCCTGAAAAATAGTTTATTTACCTAATTTGCATATAAATCAATATGTTTTGCCTTCTTCGATATCAGTAATCGATAAGGCATTTTTGTTGATTCATCGATACGGGCGTTATCAATGACAGCCCTACTAAGGTGAAAAATTCTATTACTGGTATATGTTTGAAATTGGGATTTTAAGAAATTCCATCCAATAATTGGGTGTCCTCACTGTCCCGTGGGTTCATTTTTGAGGGTTTGGGTGACCAAATGAGGCCCAGACATCCTGCTGGCTAAGACTGTCCCTCGTGTTGTTTATGTACAATATTTGTTGCTGATTTGTCGAACAGATATCTAAGTAACTATACTAAAATGTCATACAGAAAGATGTAAAACTATGCTAACAATTGATACTTTAATACTCATGCTGATTATGTACAACATGTGTTGCTTATTTGTCAAACATATCCAAGGAACTACGCTAAAATGTCAAACACATTGATGTAAAATTGTGCTAAAAATTGATATTTTACTACTTTCATGCTTACATTTGAGAGGCTGTGGATGTTGGTTCTCCCAGAGCTCCTTCTCTCCTGCCTCCAAAAGCTTCTTGGCCTTGACTAAGTCGATCTCATCTTTGTTCTCATCAAAGCGAGCTCGCATTAACACTGCTTGGTACCGGAACAAATTTCTACAATGAAATGCACAGATGTTAACTCCGGAGTGTCAAAATTCCATATAATTAAACACTGAACAGTAGTGTTCATTTTCGTATATGTACATGAACATAAAAAGTGAATTCCTTTGTAAATGAATGGTTTCTCAACAATATGTTAATTTTTATAAAATGTCTTTCGCAAGTGGTTTCATTCAAATAAGATATACTGAGAAGTATATTAGGCCTAGAAAAAGAAATTGTTTGTTTCCTGTAATGATCCGCAAAATTATTTTTTTTTGGTCAAAAATGTATGTTTTATGCATGTTTTACTTTAACCTAAGGGTAGGGATCTTTTTGAATAAACATTTGTTTTGGTAGGGTTACAGGTAACAAACAACTTTTTTTTAGGCCTTATGCATAGGGTTGCATGCCAGTTCTCAGGTACCAGGATTTGTTTTGAGAAAAAGAAATGGTTGAGAACCGGTGCTAAAAAGCACCGTTTCGTTTATCCAACTAAGTTGATTGTTGCGCCACAATAGTAGCGCTATAGATAATCAGCAAGATTATCGATAGCAAACGATAATTCACGTCAAAAATAAAACAAAATGTAAAATACTTATTAGCTAAATACTTACCACAATGCCACTACTATTAGATCAATATACCAGCGATCCCCTCCGATAAACAAACTGCCATTTTGAAAAATTTCAACGAAAATGAAATCACGTTTATGATCCCGATATGAAAGTGATTTTGGTTAATTTCAAGATGGCAGCTTCGTTTACGGGAGGGGATTGCCGGTATAACATTCTATTGGGAGGGCAATAATAGTAAAGTTCCTTGCCGCTTCCACAGCTCCGTTCCCAAATAATCGTGTTTTTTTATTGATATCTACCCAAATGTTTACTGGCCCTGTAGGACCAATTGAGTTATTTTTCCACTGGCCCGAAGTCATTTTTGGGAATTTCTACTGGCCTGGGGCCTGCGGTTCACTGTTAGTGTGAGCCCTGATATGTCTAAAGTGGCAGGGCTCGACGCTAAGGGTGAACCTATGGCCCCAGGCCAGTAAAAATTCCCAAAAACATCTTTGGGCCAGTAAAAAGACTTCAACTGGTCCTACAGGGCCAGTAAACATTTGGAGACATTCTTGTAACAAAGTTCCCCCCCCCCCCCGAGAATGTCCCCAAATGTTTTTGAAATAAATGAAGATAAAATTTATGAATAAATGTTGTTGTGAATCTTATGCAATGTTCTTTCTAGTTATGTTAAAGAAAATATGTAGGACCAGTAAACATTTTGCAGGGCCAGTAAATGCTAGGTGTTACTGGTCCTACAGGGCCAGTGTCATTTTGAGTTAGCGTTGAGGCCTGAGTGGTTACATCTTGTTGTTTCCTTTGACACTCATTTAATAGCTCGCGAAGCGATTTATGGCAATGCATGAGAAACACACTGATACCTTGGAAATTGTCCTGCCTTTTTTTTCAGTGCCGGAAGTTTTTTTGGGAGAAAATTGCGCATTTGGGCATATTTCTGCAAAATACAGACCAAAGGCAAGCACTATCGATGGAGAATGGCAAAGAATGATGTCATGGACTGCAAAGTCGTAACTTTGTGACTGCACTTGTTGAAGGGTAATGCAGAGTTATTATCGAGCTTCGTGAGCATTTCAAGCTTTGCTTTGTACGAGTTCATAAATCTGTATCTGCCCATTTGGACCAGTTTCAAAACTAAACATGTAATTTATCTCCAATTCTCCATTGTTGCATATTGCATCTTTGATGCAAAGGAAAACAATCTTGAGAAAGGAGGAATATTGTATTTCTAAGTCCTCCTTTGACAGTTTGAATACCACTTCCACAATAAATGTGTCAACTTTCATGCTTGGTCTTTTATCTTTGAGCCATTTCTCATAAGAGCATAGTGAAGTTGAGGAGAATGAACAAATATATTGGTAGTTCATTTAAAATAAACATTTCTGGGGGCTCAATGTTTCTGTCCAGATTTGATGTTTCACCCCCTTCACGTTTATTGCAGTTGTGGTCCTTTATCTTGAGCACTCGGCTCTGAGGACACTTACGTTGATTTGTCCAACTGATTCGTTTTCCCCAACGTCCTCTGCCAAGTAGTACTTAGTAGCATTTAAATAGATAATGTCCACCGCACAAAACACATCTGATTTATTCTTTTAAGAGGTAAAATTTGTTTTAACTTACTATTACCTCAGTCCAGGCTGCAAGACTGTGTTGTGTCAACCATTTTGAATCAATGACGTCACATAGTCTCTCACGAGATTATGGTTACAGCGTGTGATTGTAAATCTCGGAATTCATTAAAAACGGAAAGTTTTAAAGAAATATAACAGTGTAGTGAGAAAAACACTTGAAATTTAATTTTCACAAGATTTTTCCTTTAAATGATATCATTTTGTATTGTTGTGGTTCTTTATTTTGGTACGTTGTACTATATATTCCTTTTCATTTTGATTCCGTATTTCTATGTAATTCTGGGACTTACATGCAACTGCTCACATGCGAGTCTTGCAGAAAATAAACATGGCTTCCCTTCGACTTCGTTTCTAGAAGTCTTTGTGTCTAAGGCCTAAAAAAACGGCTTAATAAGGGAAGACATTGACAAGGAAGCACTTAGATTGTTTAAATACATATCAAGGATATTGGAATTTGTAACCGCAAGTATGTATAAAGAACTGAAACCAAAATGTAAATTTTGCGGCTGTTTTCGCTCTGCCTCAAAAACAGGGCGGAATGCTGCTCAAGTAAAACCAGGCTAACTTCATTAGACGCCGAAGCTGAAGAGAGCCTGACCAATTAGGGTTCGGATGCAAAGAGATTTTCTGAAACGATTGATCGAAAAATATTTCCAACAATTAATTGATTCGGTTCGAGTTTTACGGCCACATTGCTGTAATTTTAAGGCAAACGATTTCACATATTATTGTGCCGCAGCATGCGCCGGCTCATGCCAGGCACACATGTACCGTGGCACTTGATGAATCGGTGCACCAAATATGGCGCAATAGATTTGTTTACTCTTGAGTGTTGACACGGAGCCGTTCCGTGTCATTGTTTTTGTATGTTTTGGCCGCGTAATTTCATAAAATTTATTCATGAATTAATTAAATTTCACATTTGAAATAATCGATTATTTCAAATGCCGTTTGAACGGGTCGAGTCGGCCTCACCTCAACCAAATGCTCGAGTTTTCGCTTAAAGTTAATCGTACGACCACTAGGACCAACAGTAATAAAAACAACCAGCAAGGCGGCTAATTCATTGGACTAATATATTGGATCAGATCAGATCACACAAGTATCTTTTTAAGCTAATCAAAGGTCACTATTGTCAAGGTGTATTGTCAAGACATCCATAGATATATACTTGTACACAACTGAAAAAACATTAGAACTTAGTCTTAGAACACACTCAAGTGAGCTGAGCCTGTCAAGGTCACTAATTTGATCGTCATTTTCACATATAACCGAGTGCCATTGCGTCGAAAAACTTAGACCTACATATGCACAATTAATGAGATTACCTGTAGATATAGTAAGCTTGCGTTTCCCGTAACGCTCTCTTGTATAAACTCTTCACTCTTTGGGTATGGGACAGCAGCCGGGTGTTCAGGTACGACATCTTGGCAACTGTAAGGAGTAACGCAAATGACTGAATTTGATTGGTTGTAAATTCTGCATACAACGGAACGGGTTGAAGGAATGAAAACCACTGCAATTAATGCTTGTGGCGGGAAACTGTGAAGGGAGGAAGCTGTCACACATGGGAGTGTTTGCTGGTGGACTGTAGCAACTGTTTAGTGTTTTGCACTGATTCAGAAGCAGGCATCATAAGTCTGGATGTGAGGAAGGACAAATAAAATGCTTTCCAGAAAACGTGGACGTGTCGATGCTGATACATCCGCTGCTCAATCCACTCATACTTCTTTTGAAGATCTTATAGGTATCATTTTTTAAAACTTAAGGTAGCTCATGGGGGTTGTTTATTTATTCTTGATTTAGTTTTTCCCTACTGCTTTAACTTGACAATTAAGCCTATAAAAAGACAATATTGCCTTAAATGTTGTTTTGTTGGCAAATGATATAAGCATCACAAATGTACCCAACAAATAAAAAAAAATGGAATAACTCAACAAAACAAACAAATAATAAACAAAAACATGCATAGACCCTATAGTGTTTTCAAATGGAGCTGTCCGCATTTATAGACTAAGGAACATCAGATTTGACAAAAAGAAAAGAACAATAAAGAGGGAAGGTTATCACACCTTTCCTGTCTGTGGGCTAGCCTATGGGAGGGTCTGAGATGCTGGTAACTGGTTTCTTACTGAATAATGGCCTAGACAGTCACAGTTTGTCTGCTTATAAATGTGTCTGAGGAAATAAGGTGAAGGCTTTAAAATATATAGACATCTCAAAATGACCCTATATTCACAAATTAATCCCATCAGTATGGCAAGCCGAAGTGCCCTTAAGTAAGCATCTATGGAATTCCATAAATGATTTATGGACTTATATAAATGATTTATGGAATTTAATAAATGATTTATAGAATTCCACAATTCATAATCTATTTATGGAATTCCATAAATCATTTATGGAATTCCATAAATGTCATACAATTATGGAATTCCATAAATGATTTATGGAATTCCATTAATCAATTTTGGAATTCCATGTCATTTATGGAATTCCATAAATCAATTTTGGAATTCCATAAGTCATTTATGAAATTCCAAAATTGCATGACATTTATGGAATTCCATATTAATTGGTTTATGGAATTCCATAAATGATAAATGACATTTATGGAATTCCATAATTGAATTGCATTTATGGAATTCCATAAATCATTTATGGAATTCCAAAAATCATTTATGGAATTCCATATATCATTTATGGAATTCCATAAATGATTGGAGTTTCATAAATCATTCATGGAATCCCATAAATACCATTCATTTATGGAATTCCATAAATCATTTATGGAATTCCATAAATGCTTACTTTAGGGCACTGTAGCGTGCCTTACATCAGCCACCTTAAGTAAATACCATAGGAAATGCAAAATTGTGTCAAGAACTTATGACTTGAATGTTGGACAATGATAAAAACTTCTTGAATGAAATTGAAGTTAGTACTAGACCATGAAAACTGAATTATTCTTAAACTCAACTCAGCAAAACTTCCCCCAAGCATTCAGCTGGTACTCAGACTTAAGAAAACATTATACTACCTTGAAATCATTTTTTCTAAATATCATATCGCAAAGTGACTTTAAATATATTTTTAACTGATTCCCCCAACGTAGCCTTATGCAACACCTGGTCATCTTTACCTGCTTGGGAATCCATGTTTTTATGGAATGCATGAAAATATATGCACACACTTAAAAGTAGTCTTGCTCTTATCACTGTCTGTATTTCAGCTGGCCGAAAAAGGAAATCGGAGCTGTCAGATGGCAGCAAGCTTATGTTGGAAGATGCAGTCTTTCAACTGATAAGTCACCATCAAGATACAGATAAACTCTTGAAAGAGGTATTGCTATAAATACGGTTTCATCTTTTGCTATAAGATACATTCTTTAAACGTAGGGATGTATTCATTGAATGAGATTGTTATGATCAACTCCTTAGTTTCCTCTTTTGCTTTCAATTTATAACTAGTTTATATACAAATAAAGTAGGAAAAATAAAGTAAGTTAAAGTGATGCTAAAGATTAGAAAATGTTTTTTTTTCAGAAATAAGGGATTTGTTCAACTCTAAATCAAAATTAACCATTGCACCCTTTTTTCCAGGCAACTGAGAGTTCCAATGAATTTGGAGGGAAAAAGGAAAAGGGTCAAGTTCAAGATGTGATCTCTGGCGTTGAAAGTGTTACAAGTTAGTAGAGCAGGATTATGACTATCAAATTACCTTGCATTGTGAGTTCAACTCAGTTGTAATAAAAGTTCTGAATGGTCATTACACATATTATGGTATTGTGGTATTGGCAATGACTGAGAAAGAACTTAATAAGTGGAAGTGGATGCTCCTGATAGATGTGAAATTTCTTTTAAAAGTCAATATTATATTGCTAAGCAGTATTGGTAAATACCAATATGTTATACATATTTTTAAATGACACAATACTTTTTCCTATGCAGTATTGATATTTGGTATTGTATCTAGTAACAGTACCTTTCCCTGTTTAGCTGAGAGCTGTTATGAAGCCCTGAAGGAGCAGAGCATAAGAACAGGATGCCAGCTGCCAGTATTGGCTGCCAGGACATTTGCTGAAAAAATCCTACAGATCCTTGCCTCAGAATCAAGCCCTGGACAACTCTTACTAGCACCTCAGCAAAGAGTAAGTATTCTATGAACACATGTTCACTATATAATTCATTATCCACATTCCGTTGATGATAAAGTATCCTAATTATACTTAAAGCAATATTGGGTCAGGATTTTAGTATGAAGCTATGTTACTTTTGCAGTTTTCTTCATTATTTTCTGTCTTGTCAAGAAAAATAAATGAACATGTAGCATTCTTTTGTTTATGATTGTTAAAATTATATCCACATTGATACATTTATATTTCTAGATTAAAAAAAATCTGTATTAAATTTAACCTGGAAGATATTAACCAATTTCTTTGCATAATGTTACAACACTCATTTTAAAACTTAGTTTGCATATCACATGTTGTAGAATCACACTGAAATCAGTATCATCTTACTATCCAAAGTAACTTTCTTCCCTAACTTTCTTTCCCTTAATCGCACTACAATGACCCTTGTTACTAATGTATGTAATTCATGTTACCATGTACTTTATGCCACTACTCAAAATGATTTTGTCTTATATCTTAAACTGTTGTAAACTGTTGTAAATTGTTTGTTAAAATAGTGCAACAATGTTGATCACTGTACTTTCTACTGTACTATACTATAAATCTACAAAAATATATTTTCTATTAACAAAATGTTTATTTACAAATCTCACATGTTATATTTACAAATTTACCTAAAATACTTTTATAAAAACAAAAAGTGCTGTACATAAAATACTTGTCTACATCATCTACTAGATTATAACTTTACAAAGCTATGTAAAATGTATATATTGTATTCTGTTTTTTAAGCCCTCGGCGCAAATAATGTCGCCTTATATTTTTGTACCTGCTATACTGTTTATGGAACAATAAAATTATAAAAAAAAACTTTCTTCCCTAACCAGGTGCAGACAGAGAATATCCTGAGAGCCATGAAAACGTTCATGGAGGAACAGAATTTTCACAGAAGCCACTTTGCAGAGCTTATCACAAAACAGGTAACTACAATTACTAGGCAAAATCTTTTAGTACAGACAAAGCTTTCTGACACTTCCCCCATGAGGTATTCACAGTGTTCCAATCATACATATATTATCTGAATCTACAGTATCCACTGCCAAATTGCCATTTAATTTTAATTTTGAATGGGAAAGGTTCCTCAGCGTCCACTGTACTGGCAATCCTATTGCCAATCCTGTTATATTGCAAAAAAGAAATGAAGCATTAATATTTGAAGCTTTAGAACTTACTGATAGTATACCAAACCCTACATTTTGCTGTATTATGATCATGCAAAAAAGCTAGTATATGTCAACTTATGTAGAGCAGTCCTCGAGATTAGCTGGAGCTAGGAGCCTAGGGCTACCTTGAACTCTCCTGCAGCTTCCTTAAATTTCTGCAGGGAGCCCAAAGATGTATTGTTTTATATACACAGCACCTTAATGAAGCTTATGAAGATGCATTTGGGATCCCTGGAGAAAATATAGATTTCAAGCCCTGGAAAAAGAAATATATGAAGCATTAGGATTTATTGAGAGCATCCTAAATCATACATCTTGTTTTAGTGTATAATGATCATTAGTTCATACATGTATTTTCACTTGCTCCATTTTTTATTGGTTTCAGGGGAAGATTCCTGTTGAGGTTATCTGGATGCTGCATACAGAGTACATAATGCCTTTAGACACCTATCTAACAAGGTAGACTTTACCATCACAGCTTATAAATACAGAAATAGCTATCTTTATGCAAAAATATTGTCTTGTTGTAACATGCTCTTATTACCTTTTGAAACCATTTAAACCCTGTCATGTTGGTATTCATTGGATAGCTCTTGCTAAGTACTCTCAGATAAGTACTCATGTGCCAAAGTTTCAGTCATTTTTCAGCTTTTATTGCATCATATTGCATTGCCCAAATTAGCCACCAGCTGCATATAAAGGGTTAGATTCTTATTTTGGTGCTTGTAGGAATATGAGCAGACCTGATGTGATGAAAGACTTTGCCAAGGATCTAACAGAGCTCTGCTTCTGCACTGATGAAATGGGCTCTCTGAGAAAGCAAATTACAGATGGTAAGTAGCAGGGTCTTTCCCAGGATTTTAAAAATGCCTATCTAAAACAGCAATGGTAAAATTTCTACACATCCAGATTTAGCTACTGATCTACTTCAAATACTTATACCAACAACATTTAATAGCCTTTTGTGTCAAAAAGGGCAATTTACACTTCAGCCATGTCATAGAAGATGGTTTGCCGGGGCTGTTGAGGGAGATCTTCTGGTTGCGTATCCGGTGAGCGACATTCTTGCATCTACTGCTACTAAAAAATACCTGTTTGAGAGCTTAGCCAATGAGATGCGGGTAGATAGTTGTTGCGAGATCTGAACAAATGCATTAGTGGGGGGAATTTTGCGGAGTCCATTCTACATATTTATTCTAGGCAAACATCAGGTGAAATGATTTGGTAATCTTGCTGATTGTATTGTTTTTGCAGATATCGTTGGTAAAATGATCGGTGCTGCATATAGCGAGAGAGCTAAGGAGGAGGATAGTTCTGCCAGAAACTTAAGAAAGGTAAAAAAAATTAACAAGTGATGAGTGTTAAATGGTGAAGTGGTACAAAAAGAGTAGATTTTTGAATATTGTATCAAAATCTGACATTGTGTTGATAGTAGAAATATTGTATTGTATTTTGTTATTTATTACCCATTACTTAAAGTTAAACAAGTTATGCAATTATATATTGAATTTGAGCAAATCAATATCAGTTGCCTCATCAATTTCTTTCCTTATATTTGACAATTGTAAATTTCCATTGTTATCTTAGATTGGTAGATGTTCACTTTTGACTTGGTATTTCTTGTTTCAGGTTGCCCTGGCAACAGTATCAGCAATGACCAAGAGTGAGTATGTGTATTTACATTTTGGCCATATCATCTATGCACTATATACCCATGGTTACACTATATACCCATTTCGCTGCATCGATAAATGCATTAAGATGTTGAAGTTGCCGACATCGATTGGCGGCATTTGTCGGTTCATCGATATGAGGCGCATTGATGACATCCCTTGTTCCTAGTCCCTAAAAAGTTGACATTCCCTTCTAGTTGACCGAGCAGCATGGTGTAGTACTAGCAATGATATATAGATGGCACCAATTGGTCCTATCCCTAGAGTTTTTAGGGGGGGGGGGGGCTGAGTTACTGAAACTGAGTCCTCTACTCACCAGGTGAGACATGTTTGAACTAATTTGGCCACAATAGCCACCAATGACTACTTGGTGCCTGATAACAGAAAAACTTTAACCCTTGTCATGCTAGATCCCCATATGGGAGAACCTATCCCCTCGGACCAGGGATATTGCGGGTGTACCCACCAAATCAAAGGATTTCATAGATTTCTATTACTGTTTCAATAATGTGTTTTACAAACTGAAATAGAAACATAGTAAAAGGTAAAACCTTGATATCTAGTATAATTCAATACCCCATAATCGACCTATGTAGTTTTTATTTTGCTAAGTGCAAGGGTACCCAAAGACCAGATATATCCGGTGTTGGTCACACAGGCAAGATATGTAGCACCGGATATATCCGGTGTTAGCAAGAGCAGGGTTAAGCCAGAAGAAATACATATGAAAGCCTAGAAATCTAGGCTAGTGATGATTTTGAGTAAACCTTTTCTGTTTTCATTTCAGATTTCATATCCCATGGTCTGGAGGGAAAGGAGGGTGGACACAATATCAACCTCTTTAGCCTTGTGCAGAACAGTAAAATCCTTGATCCCCAGGCAATAAAGAAGTACAGCACAGTTCAACTCTCTACAATAATGGGTCTCAACCCTGAATTCAAAGGTGAGAAATGCATGCACATTTACCATGCTGATAACCCATTCATTGCATCTAAAGTTCATGCATAGTCTTACACCTTTGAACATAACTTACTAATTTTTCTAATATTCAAAAGAGTATTTGAATGTGAATTATATTTTAGAATTTAAAAGTCATAGTTAAATTCTGACTACAAAATACAAAAATTCAGACTGAATATATATTTTTATTTATTCTTTATTATTAAAAATTCTTTCTTTATCTGAATTTGTCCTTTATGTAGGTCATTTTTTCACGTAATATACATCCTGCTGACTATTTTTTCGAAGGGAGTATGTAGCACAAATAGTATTAAGTTTGTTATTGTATTTTTCGCGTTAGTATCTCAAGCTCTGATGACACAGAACAAGTGGAGTTTTGCCAGGACCTCCACTCACATCACAGAGGCCTATAAACAGGTATGGGGTTAGGCGGTGGTCATACCCGGTTTCCTTCGCTGGTTAGGACTATTATAATTGTTTGTTTCCTGCTCCAGTTCGAAAATAAATATGGTAGAGATTTCTTTGAGTAAAAACCTGTTATTGTCAAGTTACAGGAAGCAAACAACTTTTTTTGAGGGCTTATTGCTTTCTTGTCTTGATTTAGCTTCCATATGACAGAAAAAATGACAAAAGATGAAATTACTCTAAACAGATACCTACCACTTAGTCATTCCAATTCAGTGGATTGGGAGCAGCACTGAAGATCAATGTGCAAAATAAGTCGCAGGAGATCTATAAAATGATTATTGATAGCCATGAATGAATGCACTGATTAAGACAAAATACATTTCAGAAATGACAAAGATAATTAGCATACTTTGAATGATTTAGATTCTAACTGACTTTTTCTCCACTGACTTGGGATTAGGTGATGGTTTTTCCTGGGTATTTCTTTTTACCACTAGTTACAACTGGCATGACTTAGTCTAAATGTGGCATAAAGATTGACAATGAATGAAAATCCAATTAACAGTATGTTTTATCTAATTGGTATGTGTTGTTCTGTCTGTTTGTCCCAGTTGCTGATGGTATTTGAGCCAGCTGAGGCGATCAAGCTCGTCACATCCGTACTGGAGAGACAGGAGGTCAACTGGCAAACGGTCCTCTCCCTCATCTCTAGTATCCTAGTCTCAATGCAGGGGGCGCCACAGATACTCAAAGGTAAAACATTGATCTCCCTCATCTCTAGTGTCCTGGTCTCAATGCAGGGGGTGCCACATAATAAATGTAGGGGGCGCCACAGATACTCAAATGTAAAACATTTATCTCCCTGATCTTTAGTGCCCTGGTCTCAATGCAGGGGGCGCCACAGACACTCAAAGGTAAACATTCCTCTCCCTCATCTCTAGTATCCTGGTCTCAATGCAGGGGGCGCCACAGATACTCAAAGGTAAAAACAGCAATCTCCCTCATCTCTAGTATCCTGGTCTCAATGCAGGGGGCGCCACAGATACTCAAAGGTAAAACAGCAATCTCCCTCATCTCTAGTATCCTGGTCTCAATACAGGGGGCGCCACTGATGCTCAAAGTTAAAACTTAAAAGAGCATTTCAACCCCTAGTGTATGTTTTCAGATATAATTGATGACTTGCTGAAGAGGGCATTTCAACCCCTAGTGTATGTTTTTAGATCCAATTGATGACTTGCTGGAGAGGGCATTTCAACCCCTAGCGTATGTTTCCAGATGTAATTAATGACTTGCTGAAGAGGGCATTTCAACCCCTAACATTTGTTTTCAGATGTAATTAATGACTTGCTAAAGAGGGCATTTCAACCCCTAACATTTGTTTTCAGATGTAATTAATGACTTGCTGAAGAGGGCATTTCAACCCCTAACATTTGTTTTCAGATGTAATTGATGACTTGCTGAAGAAGGCATTTCAACCCCTAACATATGTTTTCAGATGTAATTGATGACTTGCTGAAGAAGGCATTTCAACCCCTAGAGTATGTTTCCAGATGTAATTGATGACTTGCTGAAGAGGGCATTTCAACCCCTAACATTTGTTTTCAGATGTAATTAATGACTTGCTGAAGAGGGCATTTCAACCCCTAACATTTGTTTTCAGATGTAATTGATGACTTGCTGAAGAGGGCATTTCAACCCCTAACATATGTTTTCAGATGTAATTGATGACTTGCTGAAGAAGGCATTTCAACCCCTAGAGTATGTTTTCTGATATTATTGATGACTTGCTGAAGAGGTTATTTCAAGCCCCTAACATATGTTTTCAGATGTAATATGTGACTTGCTGAAGAGGGCATTTCAACCCCTAACTTTTGTTTTCAGATGTAATTGATGACCTGCTGAAGAAGGCATTTCAACCCCTAACATTTGTTTTCAGATGTAATTGATGACTTGCTGAAGAGGGCATTTCAACCCCTAACATTAGTTTTCAGATGTAATTGATGACTTGCTGAAGAGGGCATTTCAACTCCTAACATCTGTTTTCAGATGTAATTGATGACTTGCTGAAGAAGGCATTTGACAGCCTGGAGCTGGACAGTCTCATAACTGGCTTCCTTATAGCGAGACAGGCGTGTCTTGAGGGTCCTCACAGTTTCCCGTCCTACTCTGACTGGTTCCAGGTATGTAACCCATTCTAGCATGACAATATTTCATGTATTGTATTTTTTTTTATAAAGATAAAAATGTTGAAAATTAAGAAATTAAGATTTGAATCTAACCAACATCTTGTATTTGAATATAAATTAAGTATCTTATGTTTTTCTCAAATATGCACGATTTTGGCAAGATCATTACTTATTTAGAAATTCCTATTCCTAATTGCCTTTTCTCAGTGTTTTGTAGACAGAGCCCTGACGCCACTGGCATCTCTCTTGTTTCAGTGTTTTGTAGGCATATACTGTGACAGAGAAAAATAACATGAAGATTCCAAGAATGTTGAACCAGAGTCGCCCCATTTCACATTGTGTGAATCATTTATTGGTCCGGTTTTGTTGCATTCCAGAGTTGTTTTGGTGATAGCAGCAGTAGTCCCGCGGGCAGCAAGAAGACATTCTCCTTCCTCATGAAATTCCTCACAGATATAGTGCCTTATGAGACAGGACCTTGTCTGAAAGTAAGTCTATATACTGATAATCAGTACATTTTTCTATATGATTTATTACATTATTATTATTATTATTATTATTATTATTATTATTATTATTATTATTATTATTATTATTATTATTATCATTATTATTATTATTATTATTATTATTGATGTTGTTATCATTATTATTGTTGTCATCATCATCATCATTTATTGTTATTATTAGTAGTAGTAGTTGTAGTAGTTGCAGCAGAAGTAGTAGTAGTAGTAGTACTAGTAGTAGTAGTGTTGTAATTATCATTATTATTATTATTATTATTATTATTATTATTATTATCATCATTATTATTATTATTATTGTCATTCTTATTATCATTATTATTATCATTATTACTTTTTTTCACTATTTTTTTGATATTGTTTTTTATCATTATGGTGCATGGGAACAAACTGTCTAAGCTAGACATTTTTGTATATCTGCTGGTATTGTTTGTTGACCAGATATTTTTTCCATCTCTAGGCTCACATTCTGCGACCCCCTTTTATTCCTCCCAAGTGCAGACCCCTTTACAGTGACTACACATTACTGGCCAAGACCAGGCTGGCTGATCTCAAGGTAACTAATGCTGCTGTTATTACTGCAAATAGTATTTGTAATACAGGCAACTCTGCATAATCCGGACAGTGAATTTCTGTCCGGATTAGGCAAAATCTGGATTATACATAACATGAGCCAATACTCAGTGATGTAGAATGCATCAGGCACGCACAGGAAATAAAAACGTGTAAATTTTTTAAAAAACAACGTAATCCCGGCCCATTGACCACACCCTACTTAACCCGACCCTTCCCCCACTTCCCAATGTTACGTCTATTTACCTTTCATTTCTTCTCCTTTTGTTAGGAGAGGACATGTTTTATTGACGGCTAAAGCGTGTAGCAATGTCATGGGCGTGCACTCCATTAGTTGAGAGGGCGTGCTTGATTCATGAGATCGGGGGTCTGGATTACAGTACACTTTTAAACCTTAAATGGTAAAGAGTGTACCACAAAAATCGTCCTGTTAGCCGGAGTACAGATTAAATTGTCCGGATTAAACATGGAAATTTGCATGTAAACGTATAGGAAGGGACCGGGACCTTCCAACCTGTATGGTTAAGACGAAAATCCAGATTTGAGTCCTGCATGTTGGTATGCATTTGATAGCTCTTGCTGAGTACTCTCAGGTGAGTACCCATGTGCCAAGGTTGTACAGGTCCGAAATACGTGGAGTTGCCTGTACTAATACTGCTACAATCACTCTCCAGAATCTTGTCCACAATCTAGAAGTTTGAGTCCTTCATATTTCTTTCTCAAAATAACCACTAAAATGATCTAATACATAGTGCCAAAGATTTGGACATTTCTACCTTGATTAATTTTGAATGAATTAATACTATTCAGTTTCGTACCATATAAAGGAAAAATAATTTCTTTTAGATAATCTTATTTGTGTATGTAAGGATAAGAATTTCTTATTCCCCCTTTATTGCATTATGATTCATGGCGATTTACTGAATGTCAATTGTTGATATTTATGTTTTTTCAAAATTCAAAGTTGTTCTGCCTCATCAGAACATATGTAGATTAGTATTTCTTTTACAGTTTTTGTGATCCAATATTGCTAGTTGATGAATCTTTATTCCAGGAACCTGTTACTGATACAGGGCTATATGATGATACGGCCTCTGGCACAACAATAGCTGACAAATCTCAGGTAAGCAGCATATGAAAAATAACTTGGAATATGAATAAATGATGAATAAACACACCAAAACAGAAAATAGTAACAAAAGGATGATAGATTTATCTTGATTTTTATTAGTGATAACATGAAAGGAATGACTGCTTGTATCATAAGATATTGTAATTGTACTGCCAAATTTCTAAAGATGCTAATTCCTACTCCCCAGGTCCAAAGCCAAACTGAGAAGGATGTGGAGAAGGCTCTTGCAGCTTATGTGAAAACAGGCAAGGTCCCGACGAGTATAATGGAGGCAAGGTAAGGGATGTGGAAAACAGCATCAGAAAAGTATTAGTGATCGATTCGTGATTTTTAAGCCTTGATAAATCTTACTTATCCCTTCCAATGCTGAGGCTACTGTTGTCCACAGCACAAGAATGCAAATGTTTTTGAAAACCATTTAAACCCTGTCATAGAGGTATGCATTTGATAGCTCTTGCTGAGTACCTTCAAGTGAGTACCCATGTGCCAAGGTTTTAATCATTTTACAGCTTTTTTGCATCATTTTGTATTGACAAAATTAGCTACAAGCAGCATTAGGGTTAATAGGCAGATTAAATGAATTTAGTGGCATGAACTAAGTATGTAATATTTCAAAGAAAGAGATGGGACTTGTCTATATTGCTTAGGGATTAGTGTCAGTGCTCGCTATGAATACCAAATATTGATATTGAAAAGGAAAAAGTATTGTGTGGTTTAAAATCTATAATACCCATACTGCTTAATGATATGAAATTGACTTAACTGATACCTGAATGTCTCTACTCAATGGCAGTTTGCTATTTGTCACCCAAAAATATGAAGCCCACAGTGCTAATTTGAGCAAAATTATGTGTCTGAGAGGTAAAAAGTATTGTTAAAAAGATTTTTAAATATCATATAATTAACCCTTATGCTGCTGATGGCTAATTTGGTTGATAGAAAAGTATGCGAAAAAGCTGAAAAATGACGGAAGCCCTGGCAAATGGATATTCATCCGATAGAATTCAGCAAGAGCTTTCCAATGAATTCCAGCACGACAGGATTTCAAAGGTTTTTAAAAAAAGAATTTGCGTTATTGTGCCTTTGATGAAAGTAGCCTCAGCATTGAAAGGGTTAAGGAAATATCAATATTGTATTGTATCGTGAAAATCTTTGAAGTGCCAATCCCTAAAAAAGATGGATGTCCTTGTCTTGTATCATCATAGGTTGACTTGCTTACGTAATAACAGGATTGTAGTATAGACCCTTTTCACTGTGACTCATCAGTGACGTCATTTTATGGGCCACCATCTTTGGTGGTCAACTGAATGACCAGATCGCTGCTGGCAGAAAGAAAAAGACAATGTTTTCCTGAATTTTACATACATGTGACAGTATGGGGTGGGCCTGTAGTGCATATAATCGCTATGGCAGAGATAAAATGCAATTTTATAGGTTTCCAGCAGAGAAAAGGAGAAGAAATTCATGGATAGCAGCACTGAAGCGTGATGGTTAGTTAGTCAGTACTCCCGCCTGTGCAGTGCTCATTTCATAACAGATCAGCATGGCGGTGTAAACAGACACCACGTGCTGCAGACCAGTTACTGCAAGTCCATCATTACTTGCCTAGTTGTTGGGTCTGTTTACAGGGCAGAGCAGGGGTCAGCTGGCCGCCCTCGGGTTACTGAGTGCACTGTGGCTGTGGCTGGCCCTGCTTTCCCTTGCTGAGTAAACCCGACACCAAGCAATAAAAATTGCGCAGAGACAAGAAGACTGCTTGTTTGCACATACCAGCCTTCTTACCCTCGCTCATTTCCTTTCTAACCACCGGTGGGTGCAGTTGTGGTTTTGACCCTCCCGTTACCCATCACCCACGTGGATATACATTTACCAAGTGACTACCTAGTAATGTAAGTGTTAACCCTTTCCTACCCACCCTCTATTGTCCCAGGTCTGTCTGCCCCCTTTTGAGTTACAATTAAAGTATATTTTGGTATTAAACTTGTTGTTCTTTGTTATATGTTAACCCTTTCCTTAGAATAGACTAGCCAGGAACCCTCTACAGTATTATCCCCCTCAGTTATCTACTGTTAAACACATAGGATACTACACTACAAGGAGGACTAGTACCTGATGGCAGTGCTAATCTCGTATCATCATAGGTTGACTTGCTTGTAAATGTAATAACAGGAGTGTAGTTAGCCTAGCTACAAGGCTCTACTCTGTTTTTACTTTATTATATATAAATGCCTGCACCTATACTACATAGGGACTTGTGGCCTACTGTTTGGCCATTTAGTTCACACAATTGCCACACGAGGGAGATTAGTGTGGCAACTGGCCTCGTGTATACTGCAGTGCCATCTACCCACAAGGGAGGACATTTAAATATGGCCTGGGAGGCAGGCTAGTATACCATCGTTACTTGCCTAGTTGTGGGGTCTGTTTAAGGGGCACAGCAGGATACTACACTACAAGGAGGACTAGTACCTGATAAGGCTCACAGGAGTACTAGACTTACTATTGTTGAGATATTTCATATTTTGAGGGTTCAATTAGCCTAGCATGCTTATATGTGGTAAAATACTCGAAAGGGGATATAATAGGAAATATTGGCATTTAGTCTCCCAAATAGCTGTTAACAGAATAGATGCTCAGTAAATATCATAAGTACATAGAAATTGTAGGTTATAAGGTTTAGTATGGGAAACAATATTATTTCCAAATCAAGAATAAATCACAAGTCCCAAGATCAGTTGTTGTTGTTGATAGTTGTTGATAAATAGTTTATTGTCCAATCCAGATTAAAACAAACATTACATATAAATACAGGGTAAAAATCTGGCCAGCCATAAAGGCTTATAATGGACCAAGTAAATCATAAATACATTCAAATATGTCATACTATTTAAAAACAATAAGTCTTTATAACATGCCATACAATACAGAATCTGAAGAGCCTTGAAGGCTTATAGTGGGTCAGACACGTAAAACTTTCTCATCGGGCCAGCCGAGTTCATGTAAAGTAGTACAACAGGACTAAAATGGTTTAATAACAACTAGTTAGCATTTAACACTTGCGACCTTCTATTATACAACATGGTGTTATGATACTTTAGGGTAAATTCAGACAATCAGATTGGATGATTAGGCTATGTGTTATATTGCAATTTATGGTGAAGCGGTGTTGGACATCACAGGCCATGTTCAGGTGGCGTTACTGATTTGTCAAATATTGTTATGTCATTATCTGGATAGGACAATAAACTATTTATCAACAGCAACAGCAGCAACAACAACAACAACTGATAGGACACAGGTGTGGTGATTAGACCTACCTAGTCACCTCAATATCAATTAAGGGTCACACCCACTGATTTGAAGTCATATCACTGATGGGGTGTTTATACCTTATTGTACCACAGTTGCTTGCCTTCCACCAATCAGAGGCCTCGAAAAGTGTAGGGTTATAGGAGATAACCCACACTTTTCAAGCCTTTGTTCTCTAAGCTGCCTAAACCCAAAGGTGTTACCCAAGGGTATACTTTTCTCGGCCTGTGATTGGTGGAAGGCAGTCAACTGTGGTACAAGCCACATAGACCCCTCGGAAGCTGTGGTGTATGGGATACCCTTGGGGTTACTCGGCTCCGCCTCGTAACACCTTGGGTATATCCCATACACCACAGCTTCCTTGGGGTCTATCTATCACTAAGAGGTGTGAGAACAGTCAAGGATTGCCAGTCCTGATACCCTGTGCAGTATTAGGTGATACCCAAGCTTTGCCATCACTGAGCATGCTCAGTGGGGGGCATTACCCTGAGCATGCTCAGAGGTGGGCCACCTCACCCAATTTAGATTTAGTGCTATTTGATTGGTTAATTGACTTGTGACTATATGATTGGTGAAGAAGAGGATTTACTAGGTATGTAAAGGGTGAATTTTGATGTATGATCATTCTGACTTGGAATAAAGACTTGAACATCATCACTAAGCCTCCTTCTTTTTAATAAGTTATATGGGCCTAAAAACTTATAACACTCTTTGGATTTCCTTGAGAAGTGCAATAGGGAACCAGTGTCAACCTGAGGTGCATTCCTTATAGGAGTGTGATCGTTATCCAAGGTTTGGAATCAGAATGAGTAAAAAGAAATCTGATTCTTTCCGATTCAAATGCGGGGTCCCTTTCTGCATAAACGCTATGCAGAGAGGCAAACGAAGGCACATCGCCGGCACTATGGAATGGCGACCAGAATGCGCTACTTGTGCGAGTGCTCAATCAGCAGGCGGGAAGAGTACAACAAGGTGAGCACGTACCACACATTCACTCTGCTTTGTTTCTTTACTTTGTCCTGTTATTGCATTGCAATAAGAGGACAAAGTAAGTGTCAGTACTCTTTGCGTGATTCTGATTCCAGAATCATAATGATCGCATAGCGATCTTTTCCAAGGGATCAGCGATAGTCAGGCCGATTCCCTGGAATCGATTACACTCCTAATTCATGTAAATTCACAGTGATTGGTAAAATTGTGACAGCATTGCATCATGATCTCCTACAATTTGAAGGCTTGGCCTGTCTATATCTTGAGATATTTAAGTCAACCCTTACCCACTTCCCTGGTGTAGTCAGGATCATTTTGCCCATTTACACTCAGAGTGGCCAAAACAGGCCTGATGATTTTGGAAATGTTTTACTAATACAATAGCATTTTTTGGAAAACATTTGAAAGAGAAATGTTTATCTGAAGCCACATAACAACCTTCATTTACAAACTTTAGCTTACTTCTGAAGTTATTTTCAAAAGTGTGAGAGAAGCTGACAATAGTCTCTAAAGGCACTCTGAGTGTGAATGGGTTAAACACATTTCCTTCTAAAGAATATCATGTTCAACCCATTCATGACAAGCGGCCTCTGGACCTTTGATAGTTTTGAAAATAACCTTGGAAATAATCATTAATTCCCACAATATTTGCCAGAGAGTTTTGAGTTGGATTTTGATCAAGATTTCTCCTTTGAATATTTTCTGAAAATTGCTTTAATTAGAGAGATATCACCAAAATAATAGTCAGTTGGTTTTGGGCATATGCGCATTACAGGCATGAAGGGGTTAAGTTATGAATACCAGCTTTTTGTTTCAGTTCTAATGAGAATGCTAATATTTCCTCTCTGCTCTGATCATTCATTCTTACTTTCTCTAATATTTCAGCATATTTCGTAAGCCTTATTACGTAGGGAGGTTTCTTCCCAGCCTGCTGAAACCTCGGCCTGTGAGTATTACATTCAGTAGTCCATCAGAAACATGACATGCTTAACATTTTTCAATTCAATACCATCTTGCATTCAGTTTGAAGGTTCAATAAGTGCATTCTCTTTTTCTTTTTTGCCAATAAACAAAATGACAATGTTAGATTTGATATTTCATTAGTTTACTTTACAAATGATAGGTGGTGCTCTTTGCATTTATGTCTCCACCATTAACCCTTGCGAGTCCAAATTGTAATTTTCGCCACAAGTGTCTGATGACAAATTGTAATGGGTATTGATTGTCATATGGGAAATTAGTATGAAATGATATGAAATGGTATTTAATGGAAATGATCACCAAAAGTTATCATAATTAAAAACTATGTAAAGAGCATGGTCCACACCTAGTGGTTTATACTGATTACAAAGTTAGAGGGTATGGACCACACCTAGTGTAAACAGGTGACACTTGATTGCAATGATGTTAATAGCTAAGTACTGATTGCTAAAACTAATGGGCCTATCCTTGAACTGGGAGTTGCCATTTCTAATTAGCATCTCCCATGCCGTGTTAGCATGTTTGATCTCTAATGGTGTGTTGTAATTGCAATTTACTTTGTTTGATATATGATGTTATATAAGGTCAGGTAGACAGGTAGACAGATAGTTAAGAATTAGAGTTGAGAAGGTAAAGGTTAGGTGGTTAGTTAAGTATCCTGTGTGCTTGAAGTCAGCTAGGAAAATTCCTACTATATGTATTGCCTGTTGTGGAGTTATTCCCTACTTGGATTGGATAATAAACCAAATACACCAACAACAAGAAATATAGACTAATTATTATTCAACCCATTAACACTGTCCAACACAAGTGTTACATATTGGCCAAAAGCCAGTAGCAAGATTTATGTTTGACAACCTTATAATAAAATTTTGGTCCACCATAGTCATGTAACATATCGAAATGAGCCTTGAATCAAGCACAACTCTTTGGCACCCAATTGCTATTTTTTCAACCTATGTAGGGAGTCGTTTAGATTGGCAAGCCAGACCCTTCTTTAAATGAATTTGATTATCTCCAACGCATATATGTGTGCATGGTTTTCTTGGTTTATATGTGACCAAAATGCAGATTTGCGTGTGTGACATGGCAAGGGTTAAGGTCAATACCTGACATGAGTTAACATATGTGCATTTCATTGAAGAAACAATATTCCTATTTTCTTTTCTTATCTTAATGCCTATATATCTTATTTTCCTCCAGCTACCTGATATTCCAGATGACAGAATGAAGTTAATTGGCGCCCTGCTAAAGTAAGTGATTTCTGCATCTACATTCATATGTAGGAAATATTAATCCTGAACTAATGAATTTCTGATATGTGTGTATTTGTTCTGGGTTTTAACCTTTAGTCAGCACAGACTCCCCGTGCATATTCAATAAATGAAAGATATATGAATTATTAAGTAAACATTTTTCACTAAAATTATGTTCATAAAACCTATACTTTCATTCCTCTACATTCATTCATGCATTCAGTAAATCAATTGGCAAAAAATGCATTCCATATTCAGGGCCTAAAGTTTGGCCTAAATCATGGCTCCACTTGTATGGAACAAATGCTTTGCAAAATATATAAAGGAGAGATTTTTGTTAAAACATCTCATATATTTTTCAAACGAAATGCATTTGCAAGAAGATCATACCATTGTGTGCTGCTGAAGAGATGAATGAGTTTTTATTTTTCTTGTATATTTCAGATCAGAGAAGATCCCTACGCAGCTGTATAACACCTATGAGAAGAGATGTCAAAAGGAGGCTGCAAATCTATTAGACGGTATACATAGCATTGTTATATGCATATTTTCATGATGGGCAAATATGAATTAAAAGAAACTTTTATTCAGGGTTATTTATTATCAAATTTCTCAGCCAAAATTAAAATTTGCGTGATACAAAGATAGTCTTCTTTTCAGAACGCTTTTAGCAATGGAATTCTATAGTACTATTATATGAAATGCTATTTTCCTTAAGGTATTTTATGTACATTGGTAGAATTAGTTATCCTCGTATGTAGCAGACCACATGATACATCATTACATCTTTACAGCCATAATAGTGAACTTATTTTGACGTTTTCTGCTATGCCATCTGTTCTTTTGTCTATCAAAGTCCATCTAGTGGTGATGGCATGGTGTACAGATAGGAATGTTTTGTGCACATTGTCATCACTCCAAGCGTAGATTGAGAATGAGGACAAATCTACCCAGCAAGTGATGTTTGAATGCGCAAATTTAAAGTAGCACAAATACCCTCCAGCAGGGCTGTAAAGCGAAATCTTTATCACTCCAAATTAAAGCCATATACAGTACTTATAGAATTTTTAAAACTTTTTGTTTTAAGTGTATTGCACATCAACCATGTGTATTTTTCTATATAAGTGCATGTATTTTGTTTGCTCTCTATCCAGGTGTTCCGTTTGATGAAGACTCTATGGATGATATGCTGCTGCCCCCGGGTGAGCAACTTCAACATGCCCTCGATCACCTAGCAACCATCGTCATTGGCAACAACCATGCAGAAAAAGCGGGTACAAGTAAGCATGAATTTATGATCGGCCTTAGTGAAACAACATTGAATTTGATTCTGTTTACTAAAGCATAGTATATATATACCCTGTTACCCATTCCTGTATGTAGCTTCCATAAAGTCCTGAGGGAACTCTCGCAGATATCTTTCTAACCACATCATGTTTGGAAAATATATGAGGAAACAAGTTCAATGAAAACCCAGCCAACAATCTCCTTCAAATATTTTATGTCTCCATGTTTCATTTCTAAGTTATTTTCAAAAGTATCATTGATCTATATGGAATTTTAAGGGGAATTCTTAGCATAAATGAGTTGAATGTATTAATGTGACATCATTAGTATTTCAGTACATTGAAATAGTTTTTGGGTACAATACCATTATTGGAGTTGAGAATACTGGATTTATTTGCTTTTTACCAAAGTCTGTATATATTCTTCCCTGTTTGTTTTATGTTCTCTTCTGCCCTTGCTTGAACTCTGTTACAGCTTTGGACCATTTGGTCAAAAATGTTCCATCTAACAAAAAAAAGAAATAGTCAAACTTGAACAGAAGGTAGCCTGTTAAGAGGGACCGCACATCTATAGAGGCAAATCTTTGCATTTCTCGCCAAGAAAAATATTGTTTTTTTCCTGTCACTTAAACCGTTAATGCTCAGAGCAGTCAAAAGCATCCAAACAATTTGATGAAAGCTTTAAGGCAAAAGCAAAATATTATAACTGTAAAATATTTGAAGGAGAAATGCTCATCAGAACACTATCAACAGCTCTCCTTCAAATATATTACAACATCATTCTTAATTCCCAAGTTACTGTCAAAAGTATCATAGATCATATGACAATTTCTAGAGGAACCTTTTAGCATGAATAGGTTAAGACTACCATCCAACAAAGACCACTTTCACCTCTTACCATTATAGACCTTAACCCTTCCAGTGTTGAGACTACTTTCGTCCAAAGCAAAAGTATGCAAAGATTTCAGAAAATCATCTTAACCCAATCATGTTGGTATTCATAGGATTGTTCTCACTGAGTACTATTAGATGAGTACCCATGTGCAAGGGTTTCGGTAATTTTTAGTTTTGTGCATCATCTTGTTTTGGCCAAATTAGCCAGCAGCAGCATAAGGGTTAATATGCAGGTTTGACTCTAGATAAATAAAGAATAAGGAAAGGTAATAACGAGCGAAGCTCGCAAGCTGTGAAGCAGCTAGCGAGCGTAGCGCGTAAAATGGTAATGCGCGGAATACCTCATTGTTGTCAGGAGGACGATGGCCTTCAATTTTTATCAACCAATTTATGGTACGTCCGGGTCCTTCTGTTAAAAAGGAAGTGACGTCAGAGCCGCGTGAAATGGGTAAATACTGAGCTTTGTTATGCTCATTCCCAGGCCCAGTTCTCTGTCCTAGAAAACATAAACTATGGATATGTTTTAACAACCCACGGTAGCGGACAAAAAAGAGAAATTGAATATACGCGTTTTACCATAAAGCCTATGCACTAATTCAACAATGGTAATATAATATGTGTGTGTTGTGACGTGCAGCGTTTATTTTCCTTAGAAACTGGTGCCAAAATCGCGTACATGATACACATGCACGCGCCATTGTCTTTTTCAGCATTAACCACATAGCTCGCAATATGTGTTGGCACTACGGGTAGAAGGTTGCAGCTATGTTAACTCTTTCGCTGCTAGTTGCTAATTTCGCCAATCCAAAATCATTCAAAACACCTGAACACTTAATGGCAACCCTGGCATATGGGTACTCATCTGAGAGTACATGTACTCTACTATCCAATAAATACCAACATGACAGGGTTTAGATGGTATTCAAAAATCTTTGCATCCTTATTTTTTTGGTGAAAGTAGCTTTAGCATTGGAAGGGTTAAGAGCTTCGCTCGTCATCCAAGCCATGCTTCATCATATTAATATACCATTTTTCTTTAGGATCATTGTCTCAGGTGTCCATAATATCTGAGAAGCTTCATGGGTTGTTGGGAACAGAGCCTGGTGCAGCACCCCTCACCAAACCCCTCATGGTGGATATAGTGGCGCCCTCTATTGACAAAGTACACTTACAGGTAGAGTTGATTGTCTTTTTAACAGTTGATTGTCTTTTTAGCAGTTGATTGGCATTTTATTGTCAAGGGTATCGTAAGAGTTAGAAGACAGAGAAGACGTCTCCTAAAATTAACAATTAGTGCCCCTCAGGGCACGACATTAACTTTTGCGGCGACTTGTCCTGTGGGGCAAGTAAGAGTCAACTTTCACTTGCCCTACCCCAACTTTCACCTGCCCTTGAATAATTGTATGTTTTATACTGTTCCATTTAATACCAAGTAGAACATGGTGTTGGCGTGGGAAAGCATATTTTCTAGGACAGGCTATGCCAGACCACAAAACTTGCACACATTCTCAAAAGTAAACCAAAAATATATACAGCATACTTGCCCAATGGGGCAAGCAAGATACAGTTTTCACTTGCCCTTCAGCTATGATTTACTAATTCTACTTGCCCGGGGCAACGGGGCAAGCACCAATGTCGAGCCCTGCCCCTGTTTACCTAAAATGACAACCCTTTTTTAAATGAGGGCTAACTCTTTAGAACCCTTAAAGTAAAGCCTTTTATACATTTTCTAAAAATGTATTATTTTATTGTGAATGAGTTGAACATGTTAACTCCCATGATTTTAATGGTGTATTGCTCAATTGAAGTCTCTATTATTGATATAAGGTTAATATTATAGTGCCAACTAATGAAAGGTTTGCGAACCATTTGTTGCACTATAGATGTTGTGCTCCAGGACTTTTATTCTTGGACGCCAATCCTATTGTGCTATGACGTTCTGATTGTTGCACCATCCAGAATGTTGCAACAATCTGCTCATGCTAAGTTTAGTTCAGATCTTAATTTAAAGCAAAAACCTGACCAAAACATGTTTGTTAGTCTTGTGATATAATGGGAATTGATCACGAGAGGTAGGTGATTGTGGCAATACCAGGTCACTGGTATTGCCACAATCACCTACCTCCCGTGATCAATTCCTACAATCAAATCTCAGAGTTGTACATATTAGGATGTTTTCCAGTATGATATGAAGTCAGAAAACCTAAACATTGGATCAAAGACACGTTTACCTTTCTAAGCTAGGGCACATCACTCTCATCTGTACTTAGGGAATTCATGGGCTTGTATGACTTGTTCACAATACATAATGTTGATAAAGATGTTTTCTACTTTATTGTGTTTGCTCCCCCCCCCCCACCCCCATATGTTTTCACACTATATAAACAAAGGTTTTGTGTATGTTTTCTCTTTATTTAAGGTTGTTGACCAGCTGATGAACAGTATTTGCAAAACTGTCACAGCAGTATTGAGCACAGGAAGGTATGACATGGTCTGGCTTGCACAGGTGATGGCCATGCTGTCACAGCATACTCAACTTATTCCTGCTATTATCTTCAGACTCTGGCATCTACTCACAAAACAGGTGAGTACAATATAGACGGTTGGTACCCTAGACAGGTAAATATGGGGGTAGGGGGTATGACATGGTCTGGCTTGCACAGGTGATGACCATGCTGTCACAGCATACTCAACTTATTCCTGCTATTATCTTCAGACTCTGGCATCTACTCACAAAACAGGTGAGTACAATATAGACGGGTGGTACCCTAGACAGTTAAATATGGGGGTAGGGGGTATGACATGGTCTGGCTTGCACAGGTGATGGTCATGCTTTCACAGCATACTCAACTTATTCCTGCTATCATCACCAGACTCTGGCATCTTCTCACAAAACGGGTGAGTGCAATATAGACGGGTGGTGCCGTAAACAGGTAAATATGGGGGTAGGGGGTATGACATGGTCTGGCTTGCACAGGTGGTAGCCATGCTGTCACAGCATACTCAACTTATTCCTGCTATCATCATCAGACTCTGGCATCTACTCACAAAACAGGTGAGTACAATATAGACGGGTGGTGCCGTAAACAGGTAAATATGGGGGTAGGGGGTATGACATGGTCTGGCTTGCACAGGTGATGGTCATGCTTTCACAGCATACTCAACTTATTCCTGCTATTATCTTCAGACTCGGGCATCTACTCACAAAACAGGTGAGGAGGGAGATCGATTAATCAGAGATCTTACTATTTTTGATTCCAATTTCGATGATCAGTCCCAATTTTTGCCGGCTTATTTGCATATGATTAAAGGCATACTTTCTGTTTTTCCTATCTATGTTTAATTATATACCTTCTGCGTTTCTATTAGTATTTCTACCTCGTTTCTGCAGGTAATATCCTGAAATTTCATGAAAAATGCACAACACATGATGTGTGATGCACATGGAAAGGGTCAGTGTGCATGAAAAACATCTCCAAATAAAAACTAATCATCGATCACTCTGATGGAACAATGATCAGTCCTCAAAATTTGTACTGATTCCCAACACTAATTGTAATGGTGTAATCATTGTTTTTTTACTTAATTTTTCAGGGTCCGTCTTTGGAGTTAGGTCACATAAGTGCCTTGGCTGCCATGCTGGTCCACATCAGTTCTCAGCCCTCGACCGCCTGGCAGCACGTGGTGGTCAAACTGACCACTGGTCAGGAGGCCGAGAAGGAGAACCTAGTGGAGCTGCTGTGTAAATGTATTCCCTACTCCACCAAGGAGTGGATGCAGTTTTATCTCGGGTAAGAATTTGGAATTCTATAATTTTTTGTCAGTTTTTCTTCCACATTGCGGCTAAATCATGACTAGCCAGTTGTATGTGGTGGAGGAAACCAGACTGTCTGGCGAAAAGCACCTGCTAACCCTCAAGTCACTGGGATCATTCTCACATGCCCCAGAAAGTTGCCAGTGACTTGGGGTTAGGCGGTGATTTTCGCTGTGTTCTCCAGTTTGCTCTACTACTGACAAATGTCCAGTCACAACTTGCCTGCAATATGGCAGAAAAAATGAAGATAATCGTAACTCAGGGCCCAAAGTTTGGAAAAGCTTAACTGAAGCAATCAGATATGCACCATCTCTACCTTCCTTTAAGTCTCGATGCCTAAGAGCAATGTACTCTACAACTTTGTAACCCTGAGGCCCTCGGTCTACTTGTAAACATGCCTCAGGGAAGATCCTTACCATTGGACTGAGTTACCCTCTCTAAATTATTATTATTATTATTATTATTATTATTATTATTATTATTATTATTATCATCACTATTATTATTAGAGCTGCACTCACGGAGGGGGATCAGCTCATGAGCTCACCACCCGTTTGACTCGTGAGCTCATGAGATCACGGACGTTCTGATTTTCCAAAAAAATACTTATTTTCCACCCCAGCTATTAAGAATAAAATATTAACTGGCGGAGATTTATCAACATTGCCATGTTTATTTAATTATATGCCTGCTGACGAGGTAAAACGGTCTGAATAACACTCAACACCGCTTGAATGTATACATTGTAAAGAAGACATGACAGCGATAAGCAGTTATGTATGTTTATCATGTGTGTTAGATGCTCTGTGTTACGTTTGTGTTCCCAAAATAGACGAGCTCACAATTTGAACATTTCAACTCGAGCTCGGCGAGTTTGCCCCAGGGCTCGAGCCACTCGAGTCCGTGAGTGGTGAGTGCAGCTCTAATTATTATCATTATTATTATTATCATTATTATCACTATCATTATGATTATTATTGTTATTATTATCATTTTCATTATCACATTATCATTATCACATTATCATTATCACATTATCATTATCACATTATCATTATCATTACTTTTGTTATTATTATTATTATTATTATTGTTACTATTATTATTATTAATATTAACTCTGATTCTAATTCTTCATGACCAGGTTTAGCACAGCCTACCTGCAGCATTCCTTCAGTGGCTTCGAGCAGTTCTCCTTACATCACTTATCAACCCCAGGGGCCTTCCTCCCACCCACCCTTCTCAAAATGGTGAGTAAAATAGCTTCATACCAGGTTTGACAAATGGCAACTTTCCACCTTTATATATATTCCGGCAGTTTGATTAATGCATACTTTGCGCACCCCTGATGTACGCACTTAGTAAACTGCGCATCATTATTTGGACATCCAATCCCTATGCTAGTATCGTACAACATGCTGACATGATAGCTTGTCATTCTAGAATGCATGGTACACAATAATTGCACTGCACATCAAAGCGTCTGCCTGCCGGGTGCATTATGCTATGCTATATGCTCAAAATTACTAAGGTGTGCAGTATGTATCAGTATTCAGGTGTTACTGAACTGTTATTTTAGTTGTTTTAAAAGCTTGCATTTCTTTAAACATAATATAAGTAAAAGTTGGCTCTGGGAGATCAAGACATAAGTTGGAAAATATTGTCATTGGTTTGCTTATTCTAAATTGTCTATTCTGTCTTTGAACCATACTGCAGATGTGGGTAAATTGTGATAGATCATTGATTCATTGTGCCAAAAATAAAAAGATCATATAATATTCTACATGTACCTCTAAGGGTAGACTGTGACATTTTTGATTAGGGGCAATTAGGATACTTAACTTTGAAAAATAAGGGGCCCTAAGAAATGATGTAGGGACAAGGAATCATTCATCCTCAATTATCCTAAAGTTTTACTGAAAGCAAAGTTTTCTTTTTCGTCATAAGATATGGACAAGACAATGAAAACCTAAGGATTACCGTTCTAAGAAATAATATAGGAACAAGAAATTATTCATCTTCAATTATCCTAAAAAATTACGGAATGCATGGGCTTTCATTGTAAGATATGGACATGACAGAATGAAAACCTAAGGATTACCATACTTGAAAAATGTGAACCTTATACCTAGTGCCAACTCAAGCATTTAACATTAAAAGTAAAAAGGCAGAGAAAGCACTCTAGAAACAAAACCCCTGAAAAAAGTCTTATTTTTAAACTCTCATTTCCACTTTCAGTTCTCTTATATGGTGCCGAGATTGGTTCCAGACACTAGATATCCAGATATCGCACCAGATGAGGAGATAATGGAAGAGGAGGAGGGCGAGGATGGGGTCAAGGTCATGGCAAGGTCAATTTACCGCTCTGACAAGCTGCAGGAAGTAATTAAAGATATAAAGGTAAGTCCTAGATCTGTGACCACAAATGTTCCCCTTCACCCAGGCCATGCGTCACCACCATGTGATTGTTTACAGCACTGGTTTTCAGCTTTTTGATACAAGTGCAAGACATATTCCAGAACTCATTAGAGGATATTGATAAATTGGTAATTTATATTTGACTCTTTGCCCTTTCCACCTGCAATGATAAGCAAGGTGCCATAAGGTTGAAGATATAATGTGATGCGTCCCCACTATGTTCTTAGTTTTCAAAACAAATGCAAGAAATATTTTATAACAACTAAGACAATACTGAAAATGGCAAGTAAACGGTGACTAAGTTTTACTGTATCTCTTCAAAAAATGTGCAATTAGGAGTACGATCCTCATTCCACAAATTTGTGCAATTTCTGTGTTTTCTCCCACTGTACTATCCTCCTTCCTTCACTGTGTTCCAGCTAACCTTGGATGCATGGTTAGACCTGGAATGGTACATGGTGCCTCATAGGGATGTGCTACCAGAACTAGAGAGGTAGGTGGTATGAATGTGGAAGGTATTGTCTACCAGAGCCTTGGCCAGGATTGTGGACCTGAACGTCGAACTTGGAATCTGTTCACCATCACTTTTTCTTCTAATTAATAATAATAATAATAATAATAATAATCTTTATTTAAAGAGGGTAACTCAGTCCAATGGTAAGGATCTTCCCTGAGGCCCTCTGGCATGTTTACAAGTAGTCTGAGGGCCCCAGGGTTACAAAGTAGTACAGTACATTGCTTTTAGGTATCGAGACTTGAAGGAAGGTAGAGATGGTGCACATCTGATTGCTTCAGTTAAGCCATTCCAAACTTTGGGCCCTGAGTATGAAATACATTTTTGGCCAATTGATTTATTACATTTTGGAAGAGCTAATAGTGAGGAGGTTGCATTTCGAGTACCATAGCTGTGGTTTTCTTGTGTGTATGAGAAAAGTTTGTTCATATAATGGGGGTTTAACTCATTAAGGCTTTTGTATACAGTGACAGACTGTTGGTATTCCACATATTTAGGAAAAGGGAGCCATTTAAGCTTTTTGAATAGATCAGAAGATGGAATTGACAAATCAGCATCTAGTATTAAGCGGGCTGCCCGCTTTTGTAATTTGGTTATCCTGTTTTGTTGATTTGCCGGACAGTTTCCCCACACTGAACAACAGTAATTTAAGTGTGGTAAAATATAGCAGTTATAAAATAACAACCTCTCTTTAACTGGGAGGTTCTTTTTTATTTCTTTTAAAGTATGCAGGTTGAAAATGATCTTTTTGCAGGAATTGTCAACTTGCTCTGTCCAGCATAAAGATTCATCTATTGTTACCCCAAGAACCTTTTCACTTTTTGAATTTTCTAAATAATCGTCATCAATTTTGATTTTAAGGGTACTGTCTAAATTCATTCTTTTCTGCCTTGTGCACAGAAGCATAGATTTTGTTTTAGCTTTGTTGATAAACATTCTGTTTTTTGTGCACCAATCTGTAACTTTCTTCAAGTCTTGATTCAAGTTCATCTCAATTTCTGCTACAGTATTACCTACAGTATAAAAGGATGAATCATCTGCATAAAGACTATTCTTATTATCTACACTACTATCATGCATAAACATATCATTGATAAAGATAATGAATAATAGTGGCCCTAGGATTGACCCTTGTGGGACACCTGCTGTGATTTCTTTAAAATCAGAAACGCAACCATTTAAACTTACTTTCTGTTTACGGTTGCTGAGATAAGAGGAAAACCATTTCACAGAATTTTCACTTAGTCCATATAGACCCAGTTTCTTTACCAGAATGCTGTGGTCAACAACATCAAATGCTTTCTGAAGATCTAGAAAGATTGTGCCCACTAATTGGTTATCATCAATTGCTTTCAGCCAAGTGTCAATCATTTGTAGCAGGGCTGCTTCACAGGAATGTTGAGGGCGGAATCCAGATTGGTATTCATATAATAGATTGTGTTCTGATAGATGTTTATATATTTGGTCATGAACATGCCTTTCAATGATTTTGGACAAAACTGATAGGATAGATATAGGCCGGTAGTTATAAGGGTCATCTGTTAAACCAGATTTGTGTAATGGTAGTACTCTGGCTTCCTTCCATTTATCCGGGAATATACCTGTGTTGATACTTTGATTTATTATATGGGTAAGAGGCTCAGTTATAACACACATTCCTTCCTTTAAAAATGATATTCCTATATCATCAAGACCTTTCGCCTTCTTCTCATCTAGGTTTTGTATACTTTTGAACACCTCATGAGGTTTAATTTCTGGAATTTGAAACAACTCATTATCTGGGAGTTTTGAAGATAAAAATGCATTTAATGCGTCAGATATTTCAATATCAGTGTTAGGGTCACTACCCTGTCTGATCTTTTCAATGATATTTGTGAAGTGAGTATTGAAAGCATTTGCTATTTCTATCGGATTGTCAAGATTTTGATCATTTACATTGAGGGACTGAGTCATTTCTTTTTCATCTTTTGGATTGAGGTCATTTAGTAACTTCCACAGAACCTTTGGATTGTTTCTGTTCTGTTTAAGAGAATTAATAAAGTATCGTGATTTTGATTTCTGAATAATAAATTTAGATCTTTTCTTCCAGTACTTGGCAAGGGCTTGCTCCCCATGTTTCTTATAATAGTCCCTCATCTCTATACTCTGTAAAATTTCCTGTGATAGCCATTCTGGTTGTTTAATATTTTTTACTCTGTGCTCTTTCAGAGGGGCATGAATATCAACTATATTATTGAAATATGTGTAGAACATTTGAAGGCATTCATTAGTATCATTGCACTCAAGAATTCTACTCCATGGTTGATTTGATAAATCCTGTATAAAATTGAGTTGATTGAAGTTTTTCATATCTCTGTATTTAATTGTGCAATGAGTTTTCTTCTTGACTGATTTTAGTCTTTTAATATTAAGACATATAGGAAAGTGGTCACTTAAATTTATTTTTGGAACCGTAACTGATAGCTTGGATTTGTTAGCATTTGTATATATATGGTCAATTAAAGTTGATGTTTTAGATGTGACTCTTGTTGGCTCAGAAACAAGTTGTTCTAAGCCAACAGAATCTATAATATGTTGCCACTGAGCAGGTATTTGGCCCATCAAGTTGATATTAAAGTCTCCTAGTATATAGAAATCCATATCTGACATATATACTTTCTCAATCATTTCCTCAAATGAATCAAACCAAACCGACTTTGCACTGGGTGGTCTATATACTGTGCTTATTAGGAGGGGTCTCCTATTCCCTACCTTCAATTCTATCCACATTACCTCTAAATCATCACATTCTAAGTCATTTCTTCTTACATACTTGTGTTCCTTATTAATGTATAACAAGATACCTCCTCCACACTTGTCCTGTCTGTCTTTACGTTCAGTTTTATAGCCTTTCATGGAAAATTTTGATTTTGCATCTTTTTGCGATAAAAAGGTCTCCGTCAGACACAAAACATCTATTTCTTTAATGTCTTTTTGACCATTGAATTTGATTTTCTTCACCTTTTCTGCCATATTGAGGCTTAACCATTGGATTTGATTTTCTTCACTTTTTCTGCCATACTGATGCTTAACCATTGAATTTAATTTTCTTCACTATTTCTCCCATACTGAGGCTTAACCATTGAATTTCTTCACTATTTCTCCCATACTGAGGCTTAGCCATTGAATTTGTTTTTCTTCACTTTTTCTGCCATACTGATGCTTAACCATTGGATTTGTTTTTCTTCACTTTTTCTGCCATACTGATGCTTAACCATTGAATTTGATTTTCTTCACTTTTTCTGCCATACTGATGCTTAACCATTGAATTTGATTTTCTTCACTTTTTCTGCCATACTGAGGCTTAATCATTGAATTTGATTTTGTTCATTTTTTCTGCCATATTGAGGCTTAACCATTGAATTTGATTTTCTTCACTTTTTCTGCCATACTGAGGCTTAATAATTGAATTTGATTTTCTTCACTTTTTCTGCCATACTGAGGCTTAACCATTGAATTTCCGTTTTCTTTACTTTTTCTTCCATATTGCGGCTTGGTCTTGACTAACCCGTTCTAAGTGGAGGAGGAAACCACAGTACCTAACAAAATCCACTGTCTAACCCCAAGTCACTGGTAGCTATCTCGCTTGCCAGTTATGACGGTTGAGGAAGTCACTGTTCAGAGAAACCCGCAGTCTGACACTAAGTCACTGGTAACTTATCTAATTCCTTAAGCCAAATTTGACCCAGTGCATGTATATGAGAGAGAACCAGCATTGTATAAAATGGCCAATTTGTAGGTACGTTGAAGTGAAAAAATGTGAATTATGGAATGTTCTTTCTTATTTTCTGCAGACACGAATTCCATACCTGGGCATTGTTTGATCATTTTCTCCAGTTGTCCACAGAGCAAGGTGGCTGCGGGGGATCATATAGACAGGCTGCCAGTGCCCTCTATAGGAGATTAATGAAACCAGAGTCAAGGCAAGTGTACTTTTTGGTTGAAGACATCTTGTATTGTGTTTAGTATTGTGCAACATGTTTTTGATAAGTCTTGTAAGCACCTTACATGTTTGTCAACTATGAAGGGAAGCCTTTTAATGCAGCTTTTGGTGTCACTGTTTACTTTTAAGCACCTCACTATGATCTTACCTTAATTTACACCTATTATTTTATTATAAGATTTTTGTTTTTAAACATTAAGTACAGGGATCATTCTCATGTTTTTGCATAATTGCTTTATTTTCAAATGATTGCTAATGTTGGCCCTCCAAAATGAATTGGCACGCTTATTGTACCCCTTGTAGAGTGTTACTTGGATCTATGATACTTTTGAAATAACACATAAGAATAGATAATGAATTCTAAAAGTATCTTAAGGAGAGTAGTTGGTTTGGTTGCAGTTAGCAACACCTCAGTTTTTTTCCAAAGAAGGCTTTGATTTGAAAGATATCACAAATAATCTGGCAACTTTTGGTTGTTTTGTGAGTGAATGGTTTAATCCAGTTAAACACGGAACGCCTAATTGCTCTGACAGTTTTGGAATATTTCAAAAATCAAGGTACTATTTCAAAAATGTTTAGATGAAGCTTTTAGGAAATGTAGTAAATGCGTACTGAACTCCATTCTAATTTTTAAATTCTTTTAAGAATCACGTTTTTTTCTACTGAATCATTTTAAACTTGATATTCATTTTGTACAAGTTTCATTATTTTATGGTGCTTTACTAAATAATTTGTTGTAGACATTGTTAATCTATCCATGCCTGTAACTAAAATTGTATTATCTTTCTGACCAATTTCATAGAAAATGTCTTTGAAAATATTTGAAGGCGAAATGTAAATCGAGGCCCAATCAACTACTTCATATTTTCATATAAAAATTTTTGTGAGTTTATGCCTCCTTGCCAAGTTTTTACCAAACGTATCATACATCAGATGATACTTTTTAAGGAAACATTTTGCAATGGCACAATAAAAGGACGGACCAGATTGGTAATATCTTTCTTACCAAGTCTAAAAAAATGTTTGATTGAAAAATATTGGTAGGCACAAAAAACAACGAATGATTAAATCTTGAGTGCACAGTTGGGAATATATTTGAAGGAGAAAAGTTTATCAGAACACTGTCAACAACTCTCTTTCAAATATTTTGTAAAATCATTCTCAATTCCGAAGTTATTGTCAAAATATCCTAAGTCCTGCCTTAAAGAGGAACTCTTAACCCATTAATGCTTAAGGATTCCTCCAGCAATTGTCGTCTGGAACTGCAGAATATTTGACAATAACTTTGTAATTGAGAATAATTTTTACAAAATATTGAAGGAGAGTTGTTCTTTATGTTCATATCAACATTTCTCCATCAAATTTTCCAAACAATACTTTGGCCTGCAAGATTTGAACAAAGTTGTCAGGCTGTTTTTGGATGCTCTGAGCATTAATGGGTTACGGGAGCTCTATGTATTAATGGGTTAATCCCCTTCCAGTTCACCCCAGGAAGCAGCTCAGCCTAACCACTGCATGAGTGTGCATTCAGAAGGGAAACATGAAGGAAATTCTAGGAGCCAGTTCATCAACCTTTTGCAAGTAAGTAATATCTCTGAGTTTGGCCTTGTGGGAAAGGGATTTGTATATTTATTGCTCACTTCTTGGTATTCGTCTATTTTTATTTTATTTTATTAATTTCTTTACTTTTATATTTTTATTATTTTTATTGAGTTTATCTATTGATAAAACTCAATATTAAAATAGCCCATTCCGTATCATGTACCCCTATTACGTCGATTAAACAAAGAATATTCCACTACTTGCTTTGTACTCACCCTCGCCCCATCTGGGAAAGTCACGTGACTACGCCTTTTTTTGTTCAATAGAAAGCCTTTTTCTCCTTTGTCTATGGTCACATTTTGAATTTACATGTATTTTTGCGTTTTATATACTTTCTTCCTTGCCACTATTATTTTATTTATTAGTTTTAACGCTTGAATCTGTTATTTTCAGTCATATCGCTGTTGCCTTTTGTTCAGCTTTTGTTTTGGGGGTTCGCCATCTTGCATATTAATCGTGACATTTTTTCGGTCGGGTGGTTATATTTTCCTTGTTTCGTAATATTATTGCACAATTTTTTAACACTTTTCTCG
Organism: Maea johnstoni; assembly: GCA_963942565.1. NCBI lineage: Eukaryota > Metazoa > Annelida > Polychaeta > Spionida > Magelonidae > Maea > Maea johnstoni. Next base: position 38,919,729 of record OZ012688.1, on the reverse strand, counting down.
TGGGGATCTTTTATTTTAGGATATATTTTTATTTTGGAAAATAGTTATTTATTTGCGAAGTATAGTTAGGAGTTCTGATAGGGAAGTAGAGCCCCTGATCCAAGCGATCAGTAACCTTATATAATCTTGACATAACCTCTTCCCCAGCAGTTCCTCACTACGTATAACATCTGGCTAGAAGTAATTTTTAGTCAGTACTCACCCGATTGAGTTTAGGTATGTGTCCTGCTGTAGGTCCCATGAAATAATCCGTGCAAGTTCATAATGTACACATCAGAATTATTTTATACTCCATCCGCTACATCGCGGAGTAGCGGCCATTTTATAACTCATTCACAACACGTTGATCGCCCTAGCTACGTCATTATGGGCGTGACACTATCATCCAATCATCGCCGTTTTATTTTATGATTGGCAATCGCTGGCGGTTCGCACGTGTGTGTGAAGGCTTGATTGATCTATACCGGCACTGAAGAGAGTACTTCCAGTTTTTCGAACGATCGCTATTTCTTTATTCCTGACATCCTAAATTCAATAAACATAATAATTAGACTAAATGGATGTCAGGGAATAAGAATATCAACTTCGTTTTTCAAAATTAATTTATTTTATTGCTGAAACGATCGTTGTAAAACAAGTGCGAAGGAATTCGCTTCGCACGTGTTTAGATCCGCCATTTTGAAAACGGCAGATTTTGCGGTCTCCTCTCTGCACTTTACACGATCCAAATAAATACTTCCCGTGGTTGGATCGTAATGAATAAAACATTTCCTGAAAGCCAAGACACATATATATATAACAATGTCAATTTTATATTTGTTTATTTGGCGATTAATATAATAGAGTCATGATTCGAAATAGATGCATTGCTTACGGCTAACGGATTTTGAAATCGAATTTGCTGTAAACAGTGGTGTTGGAGTGTGTTTACCATCATGTTTGAAGCCTTCGAAAAAGGCTATAACTGATGGTACAACACAAATTAAAGACACCATAAGGAGGACAACAAGGTAGGCAATCGATATATGTTTTTATTTTTATTTCTATTGTAGATTTTTACTGCTCTGGGAATTTTATCTCTGTGTTGTTGCGAACTTGGAAAAGGGCAGGGAACATTTTCAGTACTACTGCTACTTTTACGACTACTGCTACGTCTACGACTACTACTACTTCTGATCCTACTACTACTACTACTACCACTACAACTACTACTGCTACTACTACTTCAACTATAATATATATCATAAATATTATGAAATATGGGGTATCTTGTATACATCTTCTAGAACTACTGCTGCTTCTGCTGCTGCTACAACTATTACTACTACTTCGGCTACTACTTTATTTACTGTTTAATATATATTATATATAAGTGTGATATGTAAGCAGGAGAATAATATGGCTATTTGTAAATATCGTTCATGTCAAATTTTCTGTTGAACCTTGGATTAAGAAAAGAATGGATATGTAACGAGAGACCAATTACTATATGCCCTATAGTTACATGCTAGCCTCATGCCAGGACTAGCTGATAAGGCAGCAGCACGAGGTCACGTGGGAACAAGGACCAATCAGGGCTCCCGCATCGATTACATTACAGAGAAACCTTATCTCCACCACCTGCTGGGGGTGCCCAGAGCACCTATTAGCGACTATTAATTGACACTGTTTGAGGCTAGCATGTTCAGGTTGACCGGCTGGTTTCCATTCCATGTGTTGGTCTTCTAAGGTTGAACTACTACTACAACTGCTGCTGCTGGTACTACTAGTACAACTACTACTACTATATTTTCTACAACTTCTACATTTTCTATATCATAAATATTATATTTAAATGTGTATTGTAAACAGGTGAACAATAAAGCTCTTTGTAAATATCAATGATCTCAAGCTCTCTTTCATTTCAAACGCCAATACCGAGATTCACATTTAAGACCGGCTACAAGTGCGGTACAGATGTGCAAATAATTTAGGGTTCAACTTACCACTTACCACGTACCACTACATCTATTTATCCTAGGATAAACTCAATAAAGTACGCGACTGCGTTCTTCTCTTGTTATTATATCATTATTCTTTTTTTAATTTTAATTTTGTTTTAATTTTTTAATTTAAAAAAAATAAATTCTTTAATTATTAAATTTTTATTTATTTTATTTTTTTGGCGGTTTTCCTTAGGTCAACAAAAGTACAGAAAAGAAGTACAACTTTAAGCAATCTTTTGTTCAGAAGTCCTCTTAGCAGTTATAACACCCCAAATCATCAATTATCATAAATGAAACTTCACTTTTCAGGGAAGATAGGCTTTTTTGAATTTGATATAATATTGGAAATGTATGTTAGTACCAAGTACTACCAACCCTTTTTTCTTGCCTGGAGCATAGCACTTAACTGATAAAATCATATTCATATAATAATTACGTTTAATATAATATCAAGTATTGAGTGCTAAGGGCCTGCATAAGTATATACAGCCCTAGTTTCTATTTATCACTCACATTTTTGTATTCCTTCTTCATCATTACTGTTCTTTATATATGTATTTTGTAGTTTACCTACAGTCAATAAAGAATATATATATATATATATATATATATATATATATATATATATATATATATATATGTATATATATACATATATATATATATATATATATATATATATATATATATATATATATATATATATATATATATATATATATATATATATATATATATATAGTTGTATTCTGCATATTCTAGACTATAACAGCGTATTTTGGACTGGAAAAGCCTGGAGCACTGACCTCCCACAGCTGGCTGCATGCTCGATTTTACATTGACTGTGAAAAATCAGTGTCAAACCCTGATTCAGACGACGCGTTGGAGACATATCTTGTGAATTTCTTTAGGTTGGTATTTCCAGTTGGTCCTCTGTAGAAAGGGAAGCATAAAGAAACACAATTTTTGCGTCTGAACTCAAAGATTTATATTGCATCAGCACAGCCTGATGAAAGTTATCCCTTCGAATACTGAGGCTATTTTCGTCCAAAGAACCAGGAAGCAAGTTTTTTTTTGAAAACCATTTAAACCCTGTCATATAAGTATTCATAGGATAGCTCTAGAACCCATGTGCCAGGGTTTAGGTAATTAATAAAAGTTTTTTTGCAACATTTTATATTGGCCAAATTAGCCACCAGCAGCGTAAGGGTTAAGGCTGTGATGCTGGTGACACACTCAAAAAAAGACATCTAGTTAAGCACTCTTGTCCCCTTTCTAACAATGGTTATCTAATCCCTGAGGTCTTGGTGTTTCAACTAGTTTTCTTTAACTTAGCTGCTTGAGCTGACCTAGATAGGACCACAGTTTCTATTTTACAGTGTTTTACCTCAAATGACGTTTTCTTGATCAATAAAGGGTACTTTGATGTGTAAATACCATGCATGTCTGCTATCTATACTAGGCTAGGGCAACTTGTTGGAAATCTTGGAGTTCCTGCAAGATAGTACATTACATCACACAATTTTGTTAGAAATTTTACCTACAAAAGTAGGTCAACAAGGTATCCATTGTGACCTACTTTCTTAGGTAAATATTTCCATCTTCTTTCTTTTCCATCTTTAGCCTGGCAACCAGCCTCCCTCCTTATCTTCTTTACGGTGATAGCCTGACTGCCAAGTTAACCAAGGAGTCTATGGAGCATCTAGTCAGGTTTATCAACCAGATCATGGTAAGTGTTTTCCTTATTTTTTCAAATAATTTATGCTCAAAAGCAGAGGTTAAGACTTGATTTTAGAATGCTGGACATGAGGACCTGTAATCTTTGTAGTTTATGATTCTTCAATTTTTTTACCGGTCCTGCCTTTGTATATATGTATATATATTATAACGCAAATAAAACCATTTTTGTTTAAACTTTTATTTCAATTTCAAAACTTTTGATTCAAATGAATGAGTACTTAAAGGCACATCAGCACACACAGGCCATTTAATGCCATTTTCATTTGAATAATATCAGACATTTTCTTCCATTTGCAGAATATTTGCAAATATGTTAAATGTTTTTTTCTATCAGACATAAAAGTGTTAATAATGATAATAACATCATTCAAATGTTAACTCAATATTTAAATGCATGCTAACTTGGTGTTCATATTTTCTCAGAAACATTTTAGTTTCATTCATGAATGCCGTGGAAAGTCAAGTGCAAGACTAATGGGATGTCACATCAGTCTTGTCTAGGCCACCCGCGGTTCATTTCACTTGAGTTACGGGACAATTGGGCTGATGAAAGGAGCTACATTTTCAGTTTGCTGAGCCCATTACTAGTGTTTGTCCGCGGACCGACAATTTATTTAGACCTCTGTGTAAAGAACCTAATAGTGACTGACAATATTGGAAATGTTGAGATTAGTATAGTCCATTGTTTGATTTGTTTCAACGATCTTCATAGGTTTTGCACTTGGATTTAGGATAGAAATTCCTCTTGAAAATGCAATGTTTTCAGTTGATTTTTAAGACTCAACTGAGAACATTACTTTTTCAAGAGTAGTTATTTTGACTATGTATGGACCATTAAAATCTGTCCATTGCAATAGGGCCTTTAAACATTTATTGAAAGGACAAATGACAAATCATTAATAATTTGATATGTAACCAAACAGATATGTTAATGATCAGAGAGGTAGATATGAGGGAGATGCAGCGAGGAGGCCAATTATCATACATCCTATTAGGCCCAGTGCACAGAAGACCACGAATGTCAATCACCATATATGCAACCAGCAGAACTCGCTCAACAGCCTCGGCATGACTCCTAGCCAGGGTACAGTAGACGCATATATGTGTTGCCCAGTGCAACTAACTCACCTGCGGTGAAATCAGTGCTGCACTCAAATCATTAATGGCCACAGTATAGAATTTCTAAAGTTCTAATTGGCTGCAAGCAGGGTATATCAGTTGATTCCCTGCTGTGATCTGCAACTGAGTCACATGTGAGATATACTGGCTGTGAGTCCATGTTGTAATTGTCCAAGATATGACATGGAGCTCCTTCATGCCTAGATGATCGTTATGGCCAGGGCCTCAATATAGGAGAGCTATACTTTTAATGATCTTTTTTGTGTTTTGTATTACAGAGGCACAGCTTCACTGAAGGGAGCCACTTAAGTTACAGTAACACAGATTACCTACTGAAGGTACGTATGGGGAAACATGGGTTTGCTGTCGTCCTAGATTGTCATATAAAACCTAAGAGCCTTCTGGTAAAATTCTCATTCGTTGCATCTGGCTGAAAATAATTGTATTACTAGTATCTTTTTATAAAGAAGAAATTATTATAGGGGTTAGCAATTTCTCTAGAAAGTCATAAAAACTCATGACTATCTGGTGGGAGGGTGACTTAGGCTTAGAAGGGTACTCCATCACTTACAACTAACTAGTCTCACCTATACACACACACACACACACACACACACACACACACATATATATATATATATGTTGCAGCCCAACTTACGATCCTGGCCCATCTTAAGATGGGCTTGGCCCAACTTACGATCGGAAGTTGGGTAGCCCATCTTAAGATGGGCTTGGCCCAACTTACGATGACCCCTAGCCCATCTTAAGATGGGCTTGGCCCAACTTACGATCTTTAGATACCAGGATGTAGGTCATTTGAAGTTGGGCTGGCCCATCTTAAGATGGGCTTGGCCCAACTTCCGATCTCTAGATACCAGGATGTAGGTCATTTGAAGTTGGGCTGGCCCATCTTAAGATGGGCTTGGCCCAACTTCCGATCATTATAGATACCAGGATGTAACCCTTCATGAATATTCATATGAATTTTTGCACTCTTATAAATATGGAATTTTCAACTCTTCCATAGGGCATCCACTTTGAATTACAAGATAATATTAGTCCAAGAAATAAATTGAAATGGGTAGCTAGAATAACCTGATTACTCAAAACATTATTGCTGATTGTAAGCAGAAAAACGAAATAAAAGAATCATGTTTTTACAAATTAAAGAGTCATATATATGGAATTTTAAGCTTTTTCAGATTTAATCTAATTCAAAATTAATTCAATTAGATAATTTGCACAATACTACCTTTGTTATTTATGGGTTGTGTGCCCTTACATTACATAAGCTAGATGATGAATCATTTACAATTTGAATAAAGGAATAGCAATGGTATTTTTCTAATGAATCAAAAAGGGAAAAGTTAATTTTTTTTCTTGTCTTTTAAGCTTTTTTATTAGTATTTTTAGGTATTCTTTAACCCCTTGCAAATTCTTGACATAATTATATAGTCATGTGTGTGCCAAAATAAGTGTAAATGCAATAATTGGGGAGGTTCAGGTGACTGGCAGGACAGTCGAAATAGACAAAAAACTTGTCAGAATTTACAAAAACATTGTGTCCTTTATCAAGATTCATCAGAGCAGGGCACTTATAGTATCTAGATGAGGCGAGGTAGTAAGAAATGAACATACATGGTTCAAGTTGTAATTGATATGAGATAAGGTGTATGCAGATTGAATTGGTACTTGTACCTAAACGACACATATATTAAATTTTGGAAGATCCAAATTTAGTAAGATTTAGACATTATGATCTTGGATGGGCCAACTTCATACTTTGGATGAAGCAGTTGAGAAAGTTATCTTTTTGGTAGTCAATAGTAAAAGAGGGAAGAGAGAAATATTTATGTTTTAGTTTGAATTATTTTTTAAACCTTTTTTTTTAAATATTGAAGAGCAATGAGTATATCAGAAAACTGGTCGTTGAACTTTTAAAATTGAGACCTTTATTAAGATGTGTCAGAAAGAAGCCTTTATCCTGAATGTAGATAAAGAAAAGTAATATAGATGTACCATGTTACCTTAATTGGCTAATTATTATGAAATGTTTATACTTTTACAGACATCTATTATAAATAATGTAATAGATACTTATATTTTGTTAGACAGGTAAAAAAATTGTAGGGCATATACAACTTTTTGAACTCATTCTAGAAGCCAGAAAAGGATTGCAATTAACAGGTGCTGGAATCCAGCACAATAAGAAACATTACACGTGTAAATTAATCTGTTGTGTTTGAGTAATTATTTCTTTGTTTTGTTTTTCTAGTCTTTTTTACAAAAGGAGAGGAGAGAATATGTAATCAACTTATATTCAAATTTCAGCATAATCAGAAGTATTCAGTAGTGTTTAAGTAAAGATTTAACAATGAAATGCAAGTAATTTGTCTCATGAAATTCACATCTTATTCAATAAACAAATATTCCAACAAAGCTTTAAACTTCTAGATGAACACTTAATAAAAAAATCATTGCCATTGGAAGTTGGGCTGGGCTGCTGTATTATCTGGGTCATCGGAAGTTGGGTAGCCCATCTTAAGATGGGCCAGCAAAATCCAGCCCAACTTCCGATCGGAAGTTGGGCTTGGCCCATCTTAAGATGGGCTGGATCGGAAGTTGGGCTGCAACATATATATATATATATATATATATATATATATATATATATATATATATATATATATATATATATATATATATATATATATATATATATATATATATATATATATATATATACATATATTAGTTGATGTTTCTGTGATTTGTTTCAGGGACTCCTCTTCTTGAGTGCCAACAGTGAAGCAAAAAGTCTTGTTGACATTTTCCTGGAAAGATCTAGAGTTTTAAGGTACTCTGTAATGGTAAGTTGTGGATTTGTATGACATCTGATTTTGTATACTGATCTATATGGTCAATAAACACAATAATGGATTATTTTGTGCAGTGGAATGCCTGTACTATCAAATATTTCTTAAGTAAAACATATGATACCAGGAACTATTCTAAAGTTCCTGATGATACTAATAATAATAATATTGATAATATTATGATAGTCATCCACTAAACTGGGCTAATTGAGGAAGTCCTGTTGTCAAACCCTGATGTGTAATTCTTAAGGATTTAAAAAAATTTGATTTTGGTATTGGTTCTTATTTCAGATTCACTGGAGCAAGCTTCACAGTAGTTTACAGCATGTCCACCAGGCGGCAAATATGTATAAATACTTCCAAGAGGTTTTTCAGTGGTCAGAGAGGTGAGATACTCTTAGTTTTTATATGGTTTTCAATTACTTCTGAAAATGAATCGAGTTCACTAAATTCTTGGAAGGTGAGTTCAATGTGGATTTATGATGGACTGGTATTGTATATCAGGTATATATATATATATATATATATATATATATATATATATATATATATATATATATATATATATATATATATATATAAATATATATATATGTATATGTATATGTATATATATGTATACATATGTATACATATGTATACATATGTATATATATGTATATATATGTATATATATGTATATTTATGTATATATATATATATATGTATATATATGTATATATATATATGTATATATATATATATATATATATGTATATGTATATATATATATATATATATATATATATACTGTATACCGTGTTAATATTGCGGCAGTGTAATTAATGCGTACTTTGCGCACCCATGCAGTCCGCATTTATTAAACTGCACACTATTATTTGGATATTGGATCCCTATTCTTTAATCGTTCAACACACTGATATGATAGCTTGTCATTCAACATGAAAACCCTTTGCGGCCTCTGCTGGTACTGAGTTCAATTACGATGAAGACAACTCGCACAACCGAGTGTGATCAAACCTGCCAGTAACCATTAATCAGGGTTACTGATTGCAACCAAGATAATGCTGTTCGTGGCTGGTGACGAAATAATGATTGCACTTGCCTATAATACTGGCAGCATCTGGCATCCCTAAGGGGCTGGCCGGCTTGAATATAGCAACATCACCCTACCCAAAAGCCTGTTAGGTTGTGTACCCTTGGTTCCGTCACACAACTTGATCTGGAGGTTATCAATGCGCAATGATTAAACTGCGCATCAAAGGCAGTAATCTGCTGGGCGCATTATTTTATATGCGCAATATTAACACGGTATACAGTATATATATATATATATATATATATATATATATATATATATATATATATATATATATATATATATATATATATATATATATATATATAAACATGCATATATATATATACACACATATATATAATATATGCATACATATGCATAATATATACATATATACATACATATATACATACATATATACAAATATACATATATATATATATATATATATATATATATATATATATATATATATATATATATGTATATATATATATATATATATATATATATATATATATATATATATATATATATATATATATATATATATATATATATATCAAAATGTTGGTCTACATATTTGTTATAAATCATTCTTTGGATTTCTATTTTATGTTACAGTGTGTTGAGTGTACAGATGGTCAAACCACCAGTGATAGACTGCCATGACACTTGTCTTCGGAGTGCTGCCCTCTATGGACAAATAAAGACACTTAAGTCCAGTGTATCAGCAAAAACAGTATCCAAATTGATGGAGTATGGCTACTATAATGTAAGAAAAATGAATGAAAATAAGTATAACATAGTACATGTTCACAGGGTCTCTTGCCTTTCTTTTACACAGACATTTTTTTTGATATTTTAAAGTAGATTTTTGAATATCCAAATAAAAGTTGATCTTAATTTTCCAATTGTAACTGCAGAATCTTTTTATAAACCCTTTCATGCCTGGAGTTAATTCATTCATTATCTGCACGCGGTGAAATTATTTGGAAGTTTGACCAATATTAAAAGTGCCTCTGCATCACCTATCTCCTGTCTAATGATAGTACAGTACTTTGAATCCAGGGGGCTCTGTCCCAGTTTGAGATATAGCTTACAACAATTCTCAACAGATTAGCCCAGACAAATATCCGGGTGCACTGGAGGTGAGCAGATTTGCCACAAAAGTGATCTGTATTATGGGTCGCAGCAGGGGATCAACTGATATACCCTGTTTGCAGCCAATAGGTTTGCTTTATTTGTAATCTAGTTGTAAATGTGCGTATTTCAGGTTGTGAACACTCTGTTGTCTTGGATAATAGGAGATGTGGCCAGCAAAATGATTCAACACAAGGTTAGTACAGTAGTGATGATAATTGCTCTGAATTTAATAATCCATCCTCTTTTGATCAAAACCAACCAATGATTGAAAATAGTTGGTTTTCAGTCATTTAACCCATTAACACTCAGAGCAGATTTTGGAAATATTCAACTTACAAACACATTTTCTTGAAAACGTTTGAAGGAGAAATGTTGATCACAAGTCAGACAAGAACTCTCCTTCAAATATTTTTTGAATTTTTTGCTTTATTCAAAAGATATTTTCAAAAGTATAAAAGTAGCAGACAACACTTTCTAGAGAAACTCTAAGTGTGAATGGGTTAAGTTCTGTCTCAGCATTGTAGAACTGTTGCCATACACTCCATAACTTCAGGTGACAATACAGGTACCTGCATCACTTCTCAGAAGTATATAGTCCAGTGAAGTGAAATGAGGCACCGTTTCCAGGATCCAGGATTTAAGAAGGGGGGGTTCAATGTAGTTCCAAAAAGTGACACTGGTGGCGCCACTCACAATTATTTTAAAAAACACCACCAGGAGTCAACTGCAGAGAGCTAAAAATAATAATTTCATACGAGATATAGAAAAAATAATAATCTCATAAGATATATAACAAAATACATAGAGTAAGAGTGAAATTTTAATATAAATATTTCATATTAATTATGATATGCAAAATCGAATTTGGTGATGCCACATTGTCCTAATTTTGGTCGCAAGATTGAACGGACCTCTTGCACTTTCAAACATTTAAGACAAATATTTTACCTTTTGGAGAGATTTAACAATGTGAACACCCTGGGGATGAGGGGAAGAACTTTTGCCCACTATGCTTAATTGATGTTAGCGTAATTGCGATACATGCATCTGGGGGGGGGGGGGGGGGGGGGGTCAATTGGAGACACTCTTTCATTTGTGATATGACTAAACACCAGTCATGAGAGTCATTCAGTAAAATTCACCTTCTGCGCTCGTCGAATTCTCAGAAATCAACGCTTTCAATTTTTTTCTAATTTGGCTGAACCATTTCTATTCAACCTTTTTACAAATAATACTCTACCCCCAAAGTTGTTTGACCATTTTTGCACTTCAGATGCAAATGGGTTATATCACCTCAAAAGGTGTTAAGATGTGGTTATTCATGTATCTGTTGGCTATTAGTTAGGTATTTTCCATAGGGGTTTGAGGAATCAAGTGATCTAGAAGTTTGAGAATCAACGAACCCCCCCCCCCCCCCTCACCTAGCAAACATCAGGTTTTCCAAGCTAATCTTAGTCTGCAAACGACTGGACTAGACTGTCTGTATCCGCTGGACCAGTGACCTGTAATCTATATATCTCTGCCTGGACTAAGGAATCAAGTGATCTAGAAGTTTGAGAATCAATGACCCTCCCCCTCCCCTAACAAACATCAGGTTTTCCAAGGTATTCTTAGTCTGCAATCGACTGGACTGTGATTATGTATCCGCTAGACTAAGGAATCAAGTGGTCTAGAAGTTTCAGAATCAACGAACCCCCACCCTCACCTAACAAACTTCAGGATATCCAAGCTATTCTTAGTCCGGAACGACTGGACTGTAATTCTGTATCCGCTGGTTCAAGGCAGATAATCCCCTCGAGCAGGATGTTCATCCACTCGGACCTATACCTGGCTGACACCAATCAGCCTATTGCCTACTCAGGGCCTGGGGAAACAAAAGACGTGGACAGAATTGCAAATTGCAACTGGTCGCCGCGGCAGGAAAAACAATCAGTTTTGATGTTTGTCCACAGGTGGCGTGGTGGTGCAAAATGACTCACCAGCCAGGGGGGGTTCGGACGAACCCCTCGAACCCCCCCTGGATCCGCCCCTGCATACAATGGTACAATGTTAGACCTTTGATGAATTTTAGTCAATAAAAGACAATTCACAGAGTATTTTGCACTTCATAATTAATTCTAGTTCAGGTTTAAAGTAACGGATGATATATTATTTTATTATACCTCACGTGAGAATACTCTTATCCTATTGGATGAGAGCCATGTGTCAAGACTGTTAGCAACCTGTGTCTCTGTAGGTTCCTTGACAGCGGTCACCATTCAACGTATTAGCACCCGCTGTCAAGGAGACGACGCATTAGCACCCGTTGCCAAGGTGCCGTTTCATGATTCCCTATATTGTTGAGGCCGTGATGCTTTCAAGATCCCCACGCGTGTCGAAATGTGAAAAGGCCTGAGCAGAATGCCGCCTTCAACACTGGAATTATGTTAGTGTTGAGAACAACGATAAAGAAAATAACGAGTGCTTTAATTTAGAGAAAATAGTAAAATCTCAACCCAGTTGAGATCATACGTGGTTTGGTATGATAAAACAAATAGGAAATCCCAGCATGGTCAGCACGGTAAACCTGCTGCTTCGATATTGCACTGCCCAAGTGAGTTTGTAAGTTTCAACTTGTCATGGATTTTAGGTGCCCGGGGGTGAGGGGGGTTGTTCGGTATAATAAAACAAATATGACATCCCTGTGGGTTTGCCAACATGATAGTCTACCCCTCGTGAGCATTGTCACCCTCGGGCTACGACCTCGGGTGACAATGCTCACTCGGGGTAGACAATCATGTTGGCAAACCCACAGGGATGTCATATTTGTATAATGTAAAATCCCCAAAATCTGTGCTACTACATGTACTACATTAAAAAAAATGAGAAGTCAAGGAGTAGAAATGTTATATATTATCGTTCATTTCTTTGGAAAGTGGCCTAAAATAATGCACACCATGGTATTATTTCTGCCTGCCATTCGGATACATTCCGGCAGAATTTAAAAAGTTATCAGTGACTCTAGGTTAGTTGGTTGTTTTCCCTGGTAGATAAACGGAAATATAAATTCATTTAACCCTTCCAATGCTGAGACTATGTTCATCCAAAGCACAAGAGCGCAATGATTTTTGAGAAGCATCTAAACCCTGTCATGTTGTTACTCATTTGATAGCTCTCACAGAGTACTCTCTGATGAGTATCATGTGCCAGGGTTTCGGTCATTTTTCAGGTTTTTTGTATCATTTTGTATAGACCACATAAGCCACCAGCAGCGAAACGGTCAAGTTTTTCTCTGTTGTCTTTCAGATGAGTGACAGGGAGCCGCTGGTCGGACAGGCGTTGCTATTACTGGCAGCGCACACTGTGGCTGTGGAATATATTCTTGATGAAGAGCATGGACTCTATGGCATGGTGTTCTCCCAGCTCACCAGGAAAATGGTACCCGCTGCCTTCCTAAGGTACGGTAATAATGATAATGATGATAATAATAGTGATAATAGTAATGATAATAAAGATAATGATAATAAAGATAATAATAATGATAATAGTAATGATAATAATAATGATAATAATAATAATAATAATAATAATTATAAAAGTAATAATTATAATAATGATAATAATAATAATAATAATAATACACAATAATAATAATAATACACACTGTAATATGATAGTTATAATAATTATAATGATAATGATGATGATAATAATATTGATAAGAATGATAATAGTAATATTAATGATGATGATGATATAGAAATTACTTACTTCAAGTCATTTAGCCTCTCTGTTAGGTTTTTGCTGTTTGACAATCGATGACCAGCTAAATTTGTATAATTTTCTGAAAGCAGTTGTACATATTTCTATTTTTAGTCAATCAACTTGACACATGATTCATTGTTGAAATATACTGCAGATTTTTTTATAAATTGAAGTGCAGCAAATACTTGTGAAATCAAATTCTTTAAAACACTTTTTCACCTTTTCAAATTCATTTGTAGGATAGTTCTCTGTGCTGAGGAGGAGGTGCTTAAAGAATTGTTGGAACATCCCTCATTCATCGACGTAACAATGGACTCCTTCACAACTGTGTCGCAGCGCCATCTGGAGGACTCGGAGACAAACTATCATTCTCTCGGTCTGAAATTTATTCTGACCTGCGGCGATCTCACAAAGAGACTGATCTCTATGACATCAGAAGATTGTCTCAGGCAAATTTGCGAGCATACATTGCAACGCTTGGACTCAGATATTAGGCGTCATTTGAAGGCAATACTCTCTTCATTTTGATGCAGTTTTGTCCCATTCATGTCTCCACAAGCTTAGCTCCAGAAATTGTTGTCTGTATCTATGATATTTCAGACATTATCTTGGGAATTCAGATTCATCTACAAAATATTGGAAGGAGAGTTGTTGGAAGTGTTCTGATTAACATTTCTCCATCAAATATTTTCTGACTTTGCATTCACCTAACAGATTTCACCAACATTCTCTGGCTGTTTTGGCCACTTTGAGTATTAATGGGTTAGATTAATTATTGGGTCTTTTTTGCAAGATTTTTTCTAAATACCATAAATTTTGAACATTATTTGAAGGAGAAATATTGATTAGATCCTATCCTACATTTCTCCATCATTCTTTTTTTTTCAATTTATGCCTTATTCCTCAGTTCAAATCAAAAGTGTCAGAGTATACATAACAATTGACAATTTGCATGGGAGCTCTGAGCAGTAATAGAGGGATGTGAAGGTCACGGTGAGGACGTGAGGAGAAAGGTTCCCTTTGGAACACCAACAGACTAAGGCTAGGCTATAAGCAACTCAACAAATTTGCATCTGGAGTGCACACGTCAGGGCTCGAAATTAGCTAGAGCCCCTTGAATTCCCTTGCGCCCCCCTCAAGTTTCTGCAGGGAGCCCAAAGATGTATATGTTTCTATACATACCACATTAAAGTAGCTTTTGAAGATGCAATTGGACTCCCTGGAAAATGAAAAAAACTTAATTTTGAGCTCTGCGCATGGTCTGACAACAATGAACATAACTCAGCAAATTAAATATTTTAGAATATTTGAAGAGGTAGTGTATAAACATTTCTCAAATTGTTGTTCTGTTATCAAAGCATTTCTATATGTGTCAGACTGAAAGGGTTAAAACTTATCGATACATTTATCTATGGATTTGCCTGTATCGCAATAACCGAAATAAAATGAAATTTACATTTAATAAAGCTCTGTTATGTCCAAAATACAAGATTTGATTTGGAAGGCTATTAACTTCCCATGAATTCAGGATTGTTGGTTAAGTCTCCACAC
The DNA here is from genome assembly GCA_963942565.1 of Maea johnstoni. Taxonomy (NCBI): domain Eukaryota; kingdom Metazoa; phylum Annelida; class Polychaeta; order Spionida; family Magelonidae; genus Maea; species Maea johnstoni. The sequence goes on along the minus strand of OZ012688.1, from coordinate 38,904,487 downwards.
TTGTTAATGATTCTGCTATTTACAGTATCTTCAATACTTTCATGCCCATTCTCATATTTACAACCAACTATATTACAGACTGACTTTTCTCTGTTATTTGTTACCAGAATCCTCTTTTTACCACATGGGAGACACTAAGCTTTCAAAAATATTATCTATCTGAGAATTTGCTCTGTTAGATTACACTTGAAACTTGACCTGGTTCCCTTTCTACCTTGATAGATAAATTTTATATTATGATATATTTTTATCATTATCTTTATCAACAGTGGCAGAAATAGGCTCCTCAACTTCCTGTATTGTTTGAAAAAGGTGAATCTCATCATTTCCTTAACCATGACCGTTTTAGGCATGAAAGGTTGTGAAAATAATGATTAATCAGATCTTTGCCTATAGGCCTGGACAAATGAATTATCTACAGAAAAGTGAATTCTAATGGTAAAATTAGCTTTTCTAACAGGAATTTCAGTACTTAAGTTATTTAAGATATATATATATATATAAATGTATATATATATATATATATATATATATATATATATATATATATATATATATATATATGTGTGTGTGTGTGGATTTATTTGTTTGTGTGTTAATGTATTTATAATATGCATCTCCTATTATTTTTTCACTTAAAAGAGCTTGGCATGGTTACATGTGTGAATTGTAAGGGTCATTCAACTAGAGTAAATGTTTATGTCAAAAGTTCATGAACATCAGACACATTTAATCAAACAGCACCAGGCATCTGTTTATTCCCATGATAAGAGGTTCCAAGGAAATTAGGCGACTTGCCCAGAAATCAGGAGTGTGTTGACAATTTGTACAGTTCTCACACATACCGCATGTATAAAAGGCATGGCATAGGGACAGTACAGCGACAATACAGAGACAAAGACACAGCAATTGAAACCTATTGTTGAAGAGTGTGTAAGAGTATACAATGAATAAGGCGGTGGTGTTCCTGTTTGTAGGGGTGATGCTCATGCTATTTGCCTCAGATGCCCTCGGTAAGTGTTCTACCAGAGTTAAAGGCATGCAGTTTCATTTGGGATATTTTATCCTATTCATAACCAGTTACTACTACCACTGCTGCACTTTCTTCTGCTGCTGCCGTTGCTGCTACTACTACAACTACTACTACTACCAACACCACAATCACCACCACTACTACCACTACCACCATCGCTACCACTACTACTACTTCTACTACTACTACTACTACTACTACTACTACTACTACTACTACTACTACTACTACTACTACTACTGCTGCTGCTGCTGCTGCTGCTGCTGGTACTGCCACCACTACTACCATTACCACCATCACTACCACTGCTACTACTACTTCTACTACTACTACTACTACTACTACTACTACTACTACTACTACTACTACTACTACTACTACTACCACCACTACTACCACTATCACCATCACTACTACTACTACTACTACTACTTAAGTGATTTTAATATGTAGAGTTCCCAAGGGTGGAATTTTCAGATTTGGAAGTCTCACTGGATCCTCACTAGCGGGTTGGCCTGATTGCTTACAAGTATGTAAAGGGCTGTCTTTGGTGACTATGCAACTGAAGACCCTTTGGAAGTGTTGGAAAAAAGGGGGGAGTTTTTTCACCATAACAGATTTAACCTAAGCTGTTAAAAGCAATTTAAATCCTATCAAACAAATGACTTCTACTACAAATACTACTACTACTACTACTACTACTACTACTACTACTACTACTACTACTACTACAACTACTACTACTACTACTACTACTACTACTACTACTACTACTACTACTACTACTACTACTACTACTACTACTACCGTTACTACTACATGTACTACTTCTACTACTACTAGTGCATTGTACTTATTTCAGGTCAGCAGTTTTTCCGCTGTAACTGTGTTACAAACTGGCGTTGCAATCCTACAAGCTTTGAGTGTCCTTTGAATTCAGCTGGTTGTGATTGTCCTAGCTGCAGATGTAAACCATACAGTAAGCATAACCATTTATACTTAATACCCATTTACACATGCATGCATACCCAGGTACATATAAACAAACATGGCTGAAATAGGCTTCTCAACATGATAGCTATAGGAACAATGATAGCTATAGGAAAACCTCTAAGATATCAACATATACTAGATCTAGTATGAGCACTGGTTTATCCTACCTACTTAATTCTGATACACAGTGGAAAACCTCAACTTTAAGCACTTTAGAGATATAAAGACCATTTGAACACAATTTCTGGGTTCAGGATTTAGCTAACAAGTCAACGTACAGACATCATCTGAGGTGGATCCCCAAGAGCCGTTGGCCTGGTCGCTATATAATGTGTGGTGTTGTGGAGTGCTGTGTATGGCCCTTCTGCAACAAAGACCCATCTGATTGGAACTGATCGTGAAGAGAAGGGAATTTCTTCCCGGTTCCGGGTTTCTATCTCGTTGCGATATGTGAAAGCAACGTAAAACCCGATTCCCTCATTCCTTGTGTGATAGGGATTAGCATGTTTAAATAATTCACAATACCCGATTCAACATCGATATTTACTTCACGATATGCTACCGGTTAACATTATTTTAAACAATACTGCCTGCCTCCCAGGGACCTAATTTTGTTAAATTCACCACCGTCAACTTTGGAAATTTTTCTGCCGTAGGGTGACTAGTGCGGAGGCATCGGGTAGGAACCTATAGTTCAACAATATTGAACCGTACCACGCATATGATGTGGTTACTGCCGATGTCTATTTTATGCATGTACCTAGTTCAGTACCTAAACCCTACTGATATCTGATGTTCCCTTGCGGGGCTAGGTCATCCGCAATAAAATATCGTTGCATATATAGTGAGGTTCAATACTGTTGAACTAGCATGCACCGTCATATATGATAAAAGGAACGGGAACATAGGTAGGGTTTATGGCTGAACTAGTAGGACGGAACCATGTCAGTTTTATACGCTTTAGATCTTTAACGATGTGATTCGACATTAAAAATTTTTTATGCAATGCCATTAATGCATTTATTCACTATTTCTCTTTAAAGAAAAAATATTTTTCTTTAAAGAAAAATGATTTAAAGAAAAATTATTTTTCTTTAAAGAGAAATGATTTTTCTTTAAAGAAAAATCGATCTATTTTTCTTAAAAGAAAAATCATTTTTCTTAAAAGAAAAATCATTTTTCTTAAAAGAAAAAACATTTTTCTTAAAAGAAAAATCATTTTTCTTAAAAGAAAAATCATTTTTCTTTAGAAGAGAAATAGTGAATAAATGCATTAATGGCATTCCATACTTTTTCGATATGAAACTTTTTTCTCCATTTGATATCAGTTTTTGGTATAGTATCGAGTATACCTATCCCTAAAATAAGTCTTGTCTCGTTGTTGTTTCAGACCCAGGCACAGGGTGGCACTGCTGCGAGCGAGGATGTAACCCGCTCTGCTGGATATGCCCAACAGCCGACCGCTGCCCGCCTGCGGGACGCAACAACTGCCGAAGATGTGCTTAAAACATAACTCTCACAGCGACCAAAAGCAGCCTCAAAAGCTTTTTATTTTTAAATATTTTTTTTATTCAAATTCAAGCATGGCAAAAGTTACAGTATTTTATTGTATTGTATGTTGATTGACTGTACTCTTGATGTACAAAATCATATCAATTACAAAGTTTTTATATAAACAAGACAAATAAATAGACAAAACATAACTGTATGACAAATAGTGCGATTTCAGTGATATCAATACGTAGATTGAATCAGGGATAATAATAATACAGAATGAAACGGGTTCCTTATTCCTTCATATCGGAGTGATTACACAATATGTATTATTGTTTTTTTAAACTAAATGTTTTTTACCTTTGATGTAGTATCTATATTTCTCTTGAAAATAGAAATTCTTTACTTCATACGTAACGTTTATAAATAGTTTTTTCTTTTTTCATTGAGTTGTATATGACCTTTTTTGTAAGTAATTTTATGCTATTGTTTGCTAGTGCATTCTCCAGGTGCATCATCCCACAGTTTCCTAGACAGGGTACATTCCAAAAACATATGTTCAATAGAGTCTTCCTCTTGATTACACATACCACAAATATTCGTTTGTTTTATACCCATGATGAAAAATGTGTCATTTGTATAGAATCTGTGGTGTAGAGTACGAAATTGGATGTATTTCAAGTAGGTGTCTTTGTACCTGATATGGTGTTTAATAAAGGAGCGACTTACACTTATAGTCTCTATTTCCGTTTCTGATTTTTCCTTTCATTTTGTAACAATGTTATTGAGTACATGATCATTAGAGTCCTTTATCTTGGTACATAATTAGGAGCAGCCCTGTGCGCTTAGGTTTGATAAAATATTGAGAGTACTGTTTCTTGGAAGCGTTTCCTGAAAAGCTTGATGAAGTCTTTGAAATGAAGACGTAGTTGGAAAGATATTTGAGGGGGAATGTTCATTAGAACACTACCAACAACTCTCCTAAATACATTTTTGAATCATTTTCAATTTCTAAAGTTATTGTCAAATGTAATAAGGTATTGTAGCTCCAGAACAAATACATACACATATATTCTAGTTAAGAACGATTCCTGCATACCACGTGGCCATATCAAATTCTAATTAGTGAAACCTTTAATATGAGAGCAGATTCACATGTACATAAACACACAACGATACAGACCTCAATTTCTAAAGGAACTCACAAAATAATATACAGTGTGTTCACCACTACATAATTAACCCTCTCTGGATGGGTGAATGGTGTTTTTTAAAGACCAAAGAACAAAGCATAGATTCCTAAAATGTTTTGAAGGAGAGATGTTGCTTTAATTCGAATAAACAATTCTAATTCAAATATTTTCTGATAATGTTCATAGTTCGTGATCAACCCATTCCCGCTTCGAGATTCCCTTGAGAAGTGTTGACTGGGATAATTCTTTTAGATAATACCGAAGAACTATAAAGCATAAATTCACAAACTATTCGAGAGGTTTCAGAGAACATTTCTCATTCAAATATGTTTTAAAAGATGCTTCCGCAAAAAATATTTCACAAAAATATTTGTGTCATTTAGGTCCATATCAGGCATGCATGGGTTTAAGAGAAAATGTGCTTTCTAAAATATTCTTGGAATAACAAATGTTGGAAGCAAAATGAAGTTAATGTATTGCTATTTTGTTATATCGTAATTAGTTGGCCCTCTCAAAGTATCGATATATATCTTTATGTGAACAAAGATGTAATTCCATATTTAATGTAATTTGACAATGAAATATTGCAAGATCACAAAACTGGGTCTTGACTTATTTATAATCCTACAGTGACGACGTTTAATTCATGCATTAGATACGTGGAGAGCGCAGCATAATACACGATTGCACACCCGGTTTCCTTGGATTGGGTGCATGGATTACCTAACAACTGAACGTGTCTTTGGTTCGCAAGCTACGTAGGTCATTGATGTGCTTGGAATATTTTTTACATGTTATCCATGGGAATTTGTACAACTACGCACTGGCAGACGTCCGGTCAACTGGTGCAGGAATTGAATGTCTGTACTGTATATCCACTATACTGAAAACGCCATATTTGACTAATTCGATAAATACTTTAACCTTCTTAAGTTGAACATGCGTTTAATCAAATATTATCCATACACCTCTGGTAGGATAAACAGTGTTAGTCTGTTCACGTTCAGCTTACACAAATTCCTATGAACATTCCATTTCATTCCATTCCATACCATAAGTGTCTGGACACACCAAGGCTATATACTATGTAAGGGCAGTTGTAACAAAAAACGGTCTTAAAAACTAGGATAGTCTTAGTTACGCCACAGGAACTTGCTCCAGCTCAGAAAATGGGCCTACAATTTTTCCTTTTTTTTTTTTTTTTTTGATTGGTCTTGAGATCCTTCCTGGCCAAATTCATTGACGCTTCAATTGCCTGGAAAACAAAGAAAAAGAGAAAATTAGTATCAAATATATATAATAAGGAACAGGAGTGCAACTCGATATCGCAAATCTGACACAATCTCGCAGACCACGCCAGACAATTCAATGGCTAAAACAATGAAAACGAATTTTCCAACTAGACCGCTATACATACAGGTCGACAACATATTTTTCTCAATACCACTCAACTGTCAGCCCCCAAATCTTAATTGATAAGGAGAAATAATAACTTACATCAGCTCTTCCCCTCCAGGAATCGCTACTGTCCAGCCTACATTACTACGTTAATTAGGTCACCGACTGAATACATACGAGCGTCTGCATCACCACCCATTTCCCATTCACTTGCCTTGATTTCTTGATTTCATCAAGACGTTCGCAGGTAATCAACCAATCAATGATGTTCAGTCAATGACCTAATTAATGTAGTAACGTAGTAGCTGCAGAACACCTGAAAAATGCACCACACATAGTGACAACCTACCTCACTCCAATAATCAACTCCATATTCAACACTGGACGGATCCCTGATTCATTAAAAGTGGGCCTTCTACACCCAATCCACAAGAAGGGTTAACCCAAGAATGATCCAGGGAACTACAGAGGCATCACCATTACCCCCCTCATCATGAAAATCATGGATAAAATCATTATCTCACATCAAAGAGCCGCAACCACCGAAACGAGCCACCCCTTACAGTTCAGCTTTACTCCCGGAAAATCTGGCCTCCATGCTGCCTTCTTGCTAGGCGAAGCAATTGCAGAATCAAAGAATAAGGGAGATACCCTATTTGTGGCCTCACTGGACGTCCAGAAGGCATTCGACACAGTCCAACATAGTAGCCTTCTGGACAAGCTCCACCATGCTGGCGTACAAGGCCCATGGTGGAATCTCAAATATGACACCTACGATGGACTTATCCCAAACGAAAAGGGTGTGTTGAGGAACATGTGTGCACCAGGTGGGCAACACCCCAGCGGGCAAATGTACGTACAATGTACGTACATTGTACGTACAAGCCCGTACATACGGATTTGGTACGGATAACATTCGGAATGAAAGTTTTTTTGGACGTACGGGTTCGTACGTACAATGTACGTACATAGCCGTACGTACAATGTACGTACGGGTCCGTACATACAATGTACGTACATAGCTGTACGTACAGTCTAATACCAAAACTGATTCAAAGTAGGAGTTTTTACATTACAAATAAGGAAATTCTGAAGGGAATCTCACATAGGATTTCCCTATCATCATTTGTAATAAGTACAAATCAGTAGGGATTCCTTGATCAGTGTTCCCCTTTAAGGAGTATTCTGTTCAAGTATATACCATTTCTGAATCTGAAGTTAACTTATACCATTTGATTCTGCACTAAATCATGCCATGTGACCTACATTCAGTTTCTAAGCTTTATAATCAATTCTCTTGCTCAGCCATAGTTATTGGTATCGTAGACACTTAGGGAATAATTTTTAGAGAATTCTCAAACAATTTGAAATAGAGATTGCCATAACTATCTACCCGCTATTCCAAAAAAAAGGTCATTTTCCGTATTTACCGTATCTAGGTCGTTGACGTACAATATATGTACGGACATGTACGTACATTGTACGTACGGACCCGTACGTACATTGTACGTACAGACCCGTACGTACATTGTACATACGGACCTGTACGTACATTGTACGTACAGACCCGTATGTACATCCAAGTGTGAACCAGATCCGTACGCACATTGATTTTTGATAGTTAGGGGAAAACCAATCTGAACCTAAACCGTACGTAATCCGAATGTTCCACTTTGGTACAGGGTGCGAACCTAAACCGTACATACAATGTACGTACATTGTACGTCCATGAGTGATAACCTAAACTGTACGTACAATGTACGCTGGGACCTGTTCCACACCCAAAACGCACTGGATTGATGAGCGACAAGGTATGAGCAAGTATGAGCGATGGGCAAGTGATGGGGAATGAAATGAGTAACTGATGAGCAGTTGAGGGGAGTATGAGGACAATGATCTTGTGGTTGAGTGAAGTATGAGATTAGGACTTTATCATATTTGGTAGGTGAGCATAGTATGAGATTGAGACTTTGTCAGTTTTGTAGGTTGAGCTGAGTATGAGATTCAATACTTAGTCATAGTTGGTGGTTGAGCATAGTATGAGATTGGGACTTCGTCAGTTTTGTAGGTTGAGCAAGGTATGAGATCTGGACTCAAACATATTTGGTGGGTGAGCAAAGAATGAGATTGGGACTTAGTCAGTTTTGTAGGTTGAGCTGAGTACAGGGCCTCCCTCTAATACTAAGTGTAGATCCCACATATTCTCCAAACGTGAAAGACGGGATTTTGACATCTGCTCTTCAAAAATGTGAGATTTTTCATTTTCCCTGCTGAGCTTTATTCCAAATATGTATAGGAAAGTTAGATGAACATATATAGAATAGACAGGAAAGCATTTAATGAAGAATTGATTACTTAAATGTTTTTTTGAGCTCATGAATGTCAATTATTCATCAAACCACATATAGATGGCATCAAAATGTCCTTATGTTTTATATATATATATGTTATGTTTTATATATATATATGTTATATATATATATATATATATATATATATATATATATATATATATATATATGTATATATATATATATATATATATATATATATATATATGTATATATATATATATATATATATATATATATATATAAAGAGATAGATTACATTGAAATCATGCATGCATGCAATGAGCAAAATGATAGATGTGGAACATTTGAGGCTCAACCACTCCACTGAGGAAAGATGCTCATGCAATCCAAGAGATGAGCAACTGAACACCTGGGGCCCATGTGTCGCTCAACTATTTCACTGATGAAAACATTTCTTTTTAAATATAAAATGAGCTACACGATAGCTGTTGCACACGTGTTGCTCAACTATTGATAAAATTCCTATGGAAGTGTTAAACATGTGTTGCTCACTCATTAGCATATTTCGGCTTATTAGCATGCGAAATTAAAACAGCTGCTGCTCAACTGACGAACATATGAGGAGCAGCTGTTCCTCCCTGTATGAGATTCCTATCCTTTTTTTTTGTTTGGGATGTCACAGGTCCTATGGAACGGCCAGACCTCAGACCAGAAGATCAGCATCAAACAGGGCAACGGTCAAGGTAAACTCCCAAGTCCTGACGATTACAAGCTATATCTACACAACCTCCTCGAGATGATATCAACATCAAACACCGGTTTCAATGTTGGCAGTATTCCCATTCCAACACCAACATGTGCAGACGACATGTTAGCCATCTCCTCCAATCTTGAAGATCTACAGACGATGGTCTCCTTCATAGCCCACTATGCGAACGAATAGCACTACACCATCCACCCTGTGAAGTCTGTCGTAGTTCCCTTTAACATTTGCTCAAAGCCTGAACTCCAGCACCTAGTGAAAGAACCCCCGATCGACCTCAATGGCACACCTCTCCCCGTGGAAAAAGATCTCCTTCACCTGGGCATCAAGCGTGGACTGCTAACAGTCAACCCAACGATCGAAGACTGTGTTTCACTCGCAAGAAGGACCCTCTACTCCCTGATGGGCCCGGGATTACACTGCCTTAATGGACTCCCGGTGCCAGTCTCAATCCACCTCTACGAAACATATGTTCTATCCAGAGCAACCTTCGGGCTGGACACAATTGTGTCAACGATAACTGCTCTCAAACCCTTGGAGCAGTTCCACAAGAAAGCGATAAGATCAATGCTAGGTCTCCCAGAATGAACAGCTATAGCCACGCTTTACATCCTATCTGGCATACTACCAATGAAGTACACCCTACACATCCAAGCACTGAAATTTCTCCTATCTCTCATGAGCGATGGAACCACCCGTGAGGTGATTCTTCGCCAATATATTATGAAAACGAAGAGATCAGCATCCTGGGTGACCCACATTGAGTGTATACTGTCCCTGTACAACCTTCCTACAATACCAGACCTGCACATGAGCCCACCGACAAAACTGCAATGGAAACGAATGTTGAACAAAGCAGTATACCTAGCAGCATCCCAAGAAGCACTCTCAAGATCAACCCTCGGACTACTGAACCCTCTCTTCACAGCACGTACAACTCACAACGCTCTGTGCCACATCGAAAATCCCCTCCAGGTGGCGCGTGCCAATACCAAGATACGCCTCCTAGTGGACGTTTACCCACTCGCCACAGTACAAAAGCGCATGAAGCAAATTGACGGAGACATCTGCTCCCTATGTGACCTAGGAGAGACGGAAGACAGATTACACTTCCTGACTAGATGTTCCGCACTATCGGAAGTCAGGACCAAGTACCTGCATCGTATACTCGCTCTCATCCCGCATACGGACGATCTTGACACAGAAAATCTCGACCAATTCCTAGTGGGACTCATCCTCGATCCGTCTCACCCAGATGTGGCGGAAATCCACATCCTGGATCCCTCCGTCATCCCAGAAGTCGAAACCATCACTAGAGACTACATTTTTGCTCTGCACCTCAAGAGGACCAATATAGTAAAAAATGCAGACCTCAACTAAAGCACTAACACCTGCCTTGTAATTGTATGTGATTGTAAATATGTACGACATCTACCCAGCGGGCACTGTACGTACAATGTACATACAGTTTAGGTTATCACTCATGGACGTACAATGTACGTACATTGTATGTACGGTTTAGGTTCGCACCCTGTACCAAAGTGGAACATTCGGATTACGTACGGTTTAGGTTCAGATTGGTTTTCCCCTAACTATCAAAAATCAATGTGCGTACGGATCTGGTTCACACTTGGATGTACATACGGGTCTGTACGTACAATGTACGTACGGGTCCGTACGTACAATGTACGTACGGGTCTGTACGTACAATGTACGTACGGGTCCGTACGTACAATGTACGTACATGTCCATACATATATTGTACGTCAACGACCTAGATACGGTAAATACGGAAAATGACCTTTTTTTTGGAATAGCGGGTAGATAGTTATGGCAATCTCTATTTCAAATTGTTTGAGAATTCTCTAAAAAATATTCCCTAAGTGTCTACGATACCAATAACTATGGCTGAGCAAGAGAATTGATTATAAAGCTTAGAAACTGAATGTAGGTCACATGGCATGATTTAGTGCAGAATCAAATGGTATAAGTTAACTTCAGATTCAGAAATGGTATATACTTGAACAGAATACTCCTTCAAGGGGAACACTGATCAAGGAATCCCTACTGATTTGTACTTATTACAAATGATGATAGGGAAATCCTATGTGAGATTCCCTTCAGAATTTCCTTATTTCTAATGTAAAAACTCCTACTTTGAATCAGTTTTGGTATTAGACTGTACGTACAGCTATGTACGTACATTGTATGTACGGACCCGTACGTCCAAAAAACTTTCCTTCCGAATGTTATCTGTACCAAATCCGTATGTACGGGCTTGTACGTACAATGTACGTACATTGTACGTACATTTGCCCGCTGGGTATATTTGTATTTAACTAGTCTTAACCGTATTAGCTCTTAATCTAGCTCCTTATATATAGATATTTAATTAAAGTGTTTAAATTGTTAATACAGCTCCTACACAGGAGGATTATAATATCACACAAGAAGAAGAAGAAGTAGAAGTAGGCTGGACAGTAGCGATTCCTGGAGGGGAAGAGCTGATGTAAGTTATTTTTTCTCCTTATCCATTGATATTTGGGGGCTGACAGTTGGGTGGTATTGAGAAAAATATGTTGTCGACCTGTATGTATAGCGGTCTAGTTGGAAAATTCGTTTTCATTGTTTTAGCCATTGAATTGTCTGGCGCGGTCTGCGAGATTGTGTTAGATTTGCGATATCGAGTTGCACTCCTGTTCTTTATTATATATATTTGATACTAATTTTCTCTTTTTCTTTGTTTTCCAGGCAATTGAAGCGTCATTGCTCAATGAATTTGGCCAGGAAGGATCTCAAGACCAATCAAAAAAAAAAAAGAAAAAAAAGGAAAAATTGTAGGCCCATTTTCTGAGCTGGAGCAAGTTCCTGTGGTTACACCCATATGAAAGTGCAGTCAGGCCTGATACTACTGTTCACCCGAAATCATCCCTATCCCACGATCAGAACCTGGATAGCAGGCTGTACCGCACTTTCAAACAAGATATAACGATTTTATGACCTGCTCTTTCATGGTAAAACATGCATATCAGCCCATTACTATTATCTTTGAAATAACTTTGAAATAGCTTTGGGACTTGACATCATAGCTTTGCCTATAATATGATCTTGACAAAGAATCAATCCTCTGAGAAGTGAATTCCAATGGTCAAATTAGCTTTTCTATCAGGAATTTCAGTATTTCCTTCATATTTCTTTATATATATATAAATGAATATATATATACATACATATATACATGCTGCTTATATATATATATATATATATATATATATATATATATATATATATATATATATATATATATATATATATATATATATATACACAGGTAAAAGTTAACGGGCCTGTACATGCCCGTTACAAGCCTGATACATGCCCGTTCAAACATGCCTGTTACATGCATAATGAAGCACAGCAATGTAACAGGGCCGTTTGAACGGGCCTGTTTCGTGACCGTTACAGGCCTGTACATGCCCGCTACGGGCTTGTAAATTCCAAATTTCAAAAATTCAAAAACTGATGGAAAATAAGGTTTTGATATATCTACATTTCGAAACGAAAATGTTCCACGTGGCTTCCGCTGCCAATTGATCCAGGCAATTGCTTTTAGGGCAGTTAGGTCAAGCAACTTGCTATGTTGCTGGTCTTCAGGAGGTCACAATGCATCTACAGTTATTTATGCTTACTTTAGAATGTCAAATCAGCAGTCAGGAATAATACCCTGTGTCTAGTTAATACATACCCTTAAGATCTCACCTTAAATGCCTCGCCGAGTAATTAGCTCAAGCACTGACAAGAGTCCAATGCTTCTCAGATACTATTGACTGATCTCCGATCTCTTATATAGATACCATTTTCATGCATCGCAATCCCATGCCTTGTCAGTATCAGTGCAACAAGAATAATGACTTTATTAAGAAGATTCTGCCCAATTGCTCATTTTGGAGGTATTCAATATATAAAACACATTTTTAAAAACATTTTCAAAGTTTTATTTTAGAAGAAAAACATATCAATTAAAAATTATGTGGCTTTTTATGATAAAAATGTGGCCACCAGATGTCTGTGTGAACCTGTAAAGGGCCCGTTACAGCATTGTTAAAAGATAATGCTTGCAATATAAGGATTCTGTCCAATTGATCATTTCGGAGATATTGTATATATTGGCCTACATATCATTTAAAACATTTTCAAAGTTTTATCTCAGAACAAAAAAATATAAGTATCAAAATTTGTGGCTTTTTATGATATGGCCACCAGATGTCTCTCTGAACCTGTAACAGCATCGTTAAAAGATTAAAGTTTTGGCCCTACTACGGTCCTGTTTGGGCACATGCATTCTCTCTCTCTCTCTCTCTCTCTCTCTCTCTCTCTCTCTCTCTCTCTCTCTCTCTCTATATATATATATATATATGTGTGTGTGTGTGTGCATTTATTTGTTTGTGTGTTAATGTATATATTATATGCATCTGCTATTATTTTTTCACTTAAAAGAGCGTGGCATGGTTACATGTGTGTACTGTACGGGTCATTCTTAATTAGAGTAAATATTTATGTCATAAGTTCATGATCATCAGACACATTTAATCAAGCAGCACCAGGCATCTGTTTATTCCCATGATAACAGGTTCCAAGGAAATTAGGTGACTTACCCAGAAATAAGGAGTGTGTTGACAAACGGTTCAGCTCTCACGCATGTATAAAAGGCAAGGCATGGGGACAGGACTACACAATACAGAGACGGAGACAACAATCGAAACCTATTGTTGAAGAGTGTGTAAGAGTATACAATGAATAAGGCGGTGGTGTTCCTGTTTGTAGGGGTGATGCTAATGCTGTTTGCCTCAGATGCCCTTGGTAAGTGTCCTCTACCAGAGTTAAAGACATGCAGTTTCATTTGGGATATTTCATCCTATTCATAACCAATAAGCACTGCTGCTGCTACTACTACTACAACTACTACTACTACTACTACTACTACTACTACTACTACTACTACTACTCTCATTACTACTACTTCTACTACTACTACTACTACTACTACTACTACTACTACTACTACTACTACTACTACTACTACTACTCTCATTACTACTACTACTACTACTACTACCACTACTACTACAACGCCGACCAAGACGACTACTACAATTGAATTACAACTACTTCTACTTCAGGTCAACAGTTTTTCCGCTGTGACTGTTCTTCAAACTGGCGTTGCAACCCTGGAAGATTTGAGTGTCCTACGAATGCTGGTGGTTGTGATTGTGTTAACTGCAGATGTAAACCACATAGTAAGCATGTATCCATTTATACATACGTACATACAAACACACATACTATACACGCACTATACAACATACATTCCTGATGGGCTTTTGGTTCCATAAATGGGTAAAATAACCATATTTGGATTACCTAACAATTAAGTAATCAGGTGCACAATGCTAGGCATGTGCCATTGCTGTTTTCCTTATGACGTTTATGCTTAGATGAAAAAAACAACAAGTGGATATGAAACCAGCCGGTCACTCACCTGAACAGGCTAGCCTTGACGAATATTCCAAAAGTTGTGTTCTGCGCATGCTGGCGCACAGGTATCTTTGTAATGTAAATGATAAGAGAGCCCTGATTAGTCATTGTCCTCTCGTGACGTCACGCTGATTCCAGATAAGAGACCCCTGGCATGTCCAGCCCTTCACTATAGCGCATCTTGTTACATATCTATTCTTTTATTCATCTAAGGTTCATGTAAAGGACCAAGTGCTCACCGTGGCATTCTTATTTATTCTCAATCTTTATCAAAAGTGGCAGAAATAGGCTCCTCAACTCGGCAGCTATAGGAACGAACTTTCTGACATGC
The DNA here is from genome assembly GCA_963942565.1 of Maea johnstoni. NCBI lineage: Eukaryota > Metazoa > Annelida > Polychaeta > Spionida > Magelonidae > Maea > Maea johnstoni. The sequence goes on along the minus strand of OZ012688.1, from coordinate 38,889,432 downwards.
TATGGGGCGCCGTTTGTAACATCACGAATTCTGTTGACAGAATATAATTCTGTCCAACAGAATACAAATTCTGTTGGACAGAATTGTATTCTGTTGGACAGAATGTAATTCTGTTGGACAGAATTCGTATTCTGTCCAACAGAACTGAATTACATTCTGTCAACAGAATGTAATTCTGTCCAACAGAATTCGTATTCTGTCCAACAGAATTCATATTCTGTTGGACAGAATTCGTGATGTTACAAACGGCGCCTCTGGGGCACCGTTTGTAACATCACGAATTCTGTTGACAGAATACAATTCTGTTGGACAGAATACAATTCTGTCTAACAGAATGCAATTCTGTCTGACAGAATTACATTCTGTCGACAGAATTACATTCTGTCCAACAGAATACGAATTCTGTTGACAGAATTGTATTCTGTCGACAGAATTGTATTCTGTCGAAAGAATTGTATTCTGTCAACAGAATTTGTGATGTTACAAACGGCGCCCCATAACATGCAGCGTATCATTTGTAAATGACACTATAACATTAGCATTATAACAATGATAGAGATCTTGTTTGGTCAATAGAGGACATCAATAAAATCGAGTTCTCATGTTTCAACGAAATTTACATAAAATGGTACATTTGAGAATATATAGAGACTACAGTTATGCTGTTCGATAATGTGTCGACTTTAACAGTGCTTGATGGATTTGGCCTGTCGCATGTTTTGAAGCCTCTGTCGCACACTAATGTCACAGTTGGACACCCCTGCAGTCTTAAGCTGTTCAAACTGTGGAGATTTCATTGCGGATCACTCTTGATATTTCAGACCCGGGCACAGGGTGGCGCTGCTGCAGGCGAGGCTGTAACCCTGTCTGCTGGTCCTGCCCCACAGCCAACCACTGCCCTCCTGTGGGCGTCAACGACTGCGGAAGATGTGGTTAAAGCATTATTGCTTACAACGGACAAAAGCAGCCTGGAAATTTTGATGAAATCTTTGAAGTGAAGGAGTAGTTGGAAGGATATTTCAAGGAGGAATTTTGATTAGAACAGTACCAACAACTGTCCAACAAAAATATTTTGAATGGTTTTCAATTTCTAAAGTTATTGCCAAAGGTATTGTAGATCCAGACCACATACATAACCATATATTCTAGTTAAGAACGACACATGCATTCCACCTGTTGCCATATCAACCCCTATCTAGTGAAACCGTATTATACTATAATAGCAAATTCACATGTACATAAACACACAACGATCCAGGCCTCAATTTCTAAAGTAACTCAAGAAATACCGGTAATGGGTTTAACCCTTCCAATGCTGAGGCTACTTTCGGCCAAAGCGCATGGACATAAGAATTTTTGAAAAATATCTAAACCCTGGCATGATTGTATTCATTGGATAGGTCTTGCTGAGTACTCTTACATGAGTACCCATGGGCCAGGGTTTCATTTTTTATCAGATTTTTTGCATCATTTTGTATTGGCCAAATTAGCCACCAGCACACACACATATATATATATATATATATATATATATATATATATATATATATATATATATATATATATATATATATATATATATATATATATATATAGCAGCATAAGGGTAAAGAATATATGTTAACCACTGCTTCATAATTAACCCTCTCTGGATGGGTGAATGGTGTTTTTTAAAGACCAAAGAACAAAGCGTAAATTCCCATACTGTTTTGAAGGAGAGTTGTTGCTTTTATTCCAGTGAACAATTATAATTCAAATATTTCCTGAAAATGTTCACAGCTAGTTCTTGATCAACCCATTTACCGCATTCACGCTTCGTTTTTCCCTTCAGTAGTGTGAACTGGGATGATTCTTAAAAATACCAAACAACTATAAAACATAAATTCACAAAATATTTGAGAGAATTGTGGCTTGGGTTTCGGAGAACATTTCGCATTCAAACATGTACTAACATATGCTTCAGTGAAAGAGATATTACAAAAATAGTTGTGTCATTATGGTCAATATCAGGCATGCATGGGTTAAAGAGAATGTGTGCTTTCTAAAATATGCTTGGAATAGCAGATGTTGGAAGAGAAATGAAGTTAAAGGACTGCTATTTGTTGTATCGCATTTAGTTGGCCCTCTTAAAGCATCGATATATCTTTATTGTGAACAAAGATTTAATTACCTATTGAAATGTAATTTGATAATAAAATACTACAAGATGAAAAGAAATGGTTATTTATTATTTTCGCGACTATACCCTTAGGTGTGATGTGTAATTCATAAGCCTACAGTACAGACATTAAATTCCTGCACCAGTCGACCTGACCTCTGCCCCCGGCCTCTGCCATTGCCTGGTTTTACGGACATCCATGGATAACATGTCAAAAATAAGACAAGCACATCAACGGCGCACGACGCTTGCGAATCAAAGCTACATTCAGTCGTAAGGTCATCCATGCATCCATGCCCAGGGAACTGGGTAGCAATCGGGCGTGCGTTCGTGTATTATGCTCGGGAAGCCCACGCACTTAGTGCTGGGATTGAATATTGGCACTGTATACCAACTATACTGAAAATGCCATATTTTACGTATATTAATTCGATAAATACTTATACCTTCAAAAATTGAACACGTGTTCGACCAGATATTACCTATGCAAGATAAACACTTGGCCTGTTCACATTCAACTTATACAAAATCCAATGAACATTTCACCTGTTAAAATTAGTACTTTCTCGTCTTTTTGCATTCCTAGGCCTTCACACTTGAATAAATGATATACCGTAAATCCTCGGAAATATTGGCCACCCTACAAATGTGGGCCACTGTGATAGTATAACACGAGTCAGTTTCACGAGTCCGTTTGTTTTTACATTTTGAAAGAAGTACATGCCATTTAAATTGAAATCGATTGTCATTAATAGTCTTTCATATCCCATATTGAACAAAAACAAAAGTAAACCAATGCGGACATTATGGGTTCAGAGCAAGAACTTATTTAGTACCTGAATTGATTTATCTAGTGTGTGGACAAACCAAGGCTAAATACTGTGTAAGGACAGTTGCAACGAAATGCGGTCTTAAAAACTATGACAGGGGTGTCCAAATATTTTAATCCCGGAGCACAGTCAATAATCCTTGGAGAACAAAAATATTGGTGACCTTATTGCAATAGTTAAGACCAAGACCAATGGTAGGTAGGTAAGGATCGGCAACCGCTTTGGCTCGCGAGCTCACCCCACTACAGGTGAGCTACCGAGTGGTCCCCTTCCCCAGGTCTCTAACTAACTGTTGTGTCCCCTGACCTAGGGGTGGCGCCCTACTCCCCTACCCCCCGTTTAGTGGTTAGGAAAGCCCTTCTCATATACATCAACTTTTTTCCCGTCACTTATTCCATCACAATGACTGTGACTCCATTTGAACAGGTGTTTGTTAGTTGTAGGGTCCCTTCTAGTTTTACATATCTTGTTAGGGTATAAACATGGAAAAAATTCAAAGCGAAAAAGCACAGCAACTTCAAAAGGTAAAATCAAACAAAAGAACATAAAGTCATACACACACATATACTCAATAATCTGAGTGATGCAATCGATGTAATCATTTCCAAATTAAGCAAACCACTTCTCTCACTCTGTGATTGTCCTCTCCATCTGTGATGCAATTATCACCTCCACATTAACTGAACCGCCATTTTTTTTCCAATCATCTCCCTAAGAATCAATTGACAGTATTACTTAAGATGGAGTTTCACTGTTTTTAAAAACAATTTGTATCAAAAATAATTCAAGTGAAATATCTGATATCTCAAATGGTCATGTTTTGCGAAAATTTCTCAGTTAAACAGTGCTTTAAATCTTTGGTTAGTCGCACGTTTTGAAGCCCATGTCGCACGCTGAGCAGTGCGACAATGCGACAGTTGGACATCCCTGTAGGATGGCCTTTGCTATGCCCATATGAAAATGCAGTCAGGCCTGATATCCACCGGAGGTCCTCCCTATCCCACAATTAGAGCCTAAATAGCAGGTTGGACCGCACTTTCAAACAGAATGTAACGAATTTATTATCTGCTCTTTCATATTGTTATAAAACTAATACATCTACGGTCATTACCATTACCTTTAAAAATAACTTCACAATGGTGAAAAACAGCAGCATTCTTTTCTGCTGTTTTTTTGGAAAACGGTGGAATATTTTCTGTCGGTCACACCATCACCATCGTATGTATTCAAGGAATACATTTAGATTTTTTTCTGCCGTTCACAACCGCACCATCGTAAATACAAAATACAACGGCGAACAAATACAATTCCCCTGCCATCAGAGTTGCAGATATCGATGAAGAAATTTCAGTCAACAATTTCAATTTGACAGTTACCCCTATAAGCCCGCTGAATCTTAGGCTGCTGCCACAAATTGATCAAATCTGAAAAAATAAAGAAATAGAATAATACATACTGTTTCCATGTGTTGTTGTCTACAGAATCGTAGGAAACCTACAACATCATAATATGGTGGATGTATGGTTTATAACCTCTATCTAGAAGTCGGATAGAGGGGTACAAAGCTTACACCCATCATAGTATGATGTTTAGGTTTCCTACGATTCTATAGACAACACATTCAAAATAAGTATTATTTTATTTCTTTTTTTTTCAGATTTGGTCAATCTGTGGCAGCAGCCTTTGATTGAATCTACTATTTATCCATACAGCCATTTCTGTCGACATTGGCAAAAAAGAAAGTTTTTTCAAGTGATTTAAAAGTTTTTTCAAGTGATTTTAGAAAGATTTTTCAAGTGATTTAAAAGTTTTTTTAAGTGATTTAAGAAAGTTTTTCAAATGATTTAAGAAAGTTTTTTCAAGTGATTTAAGCGAGTGGAGTATGTCACACCTGCACCATCGTAACATTGTCATTTTCTTTTTACTAAAAGGTCCCTGTGTTTAGGCCTAAAATTGACATGCTTTGTCCTAAGCAATCCCTTGCAGGACAAACTAGCTGGGGAACTCCCGTCTTTTATCAAGTTCTGATCAGCATAACTAACAACACGAGTAGTCGTTATATATATATAACGACTACTCGGAACTTTTTATCAGAACTTTGTTAAGTTTTTTAGTGACGAAAAAAAATCTTAGTTACTTAAAAGTATTCAAAAAATAACAAAAATAATAACTTATAAAAATAATTCATAATCATGATATTTTATCTGATATGTAAAGTACATATCTCTATTTCGGGCCAATTATATATATATATATATATATATATATATATATATATATATATATATATATATATATATATATATATATATATATATATATATATAGAGAGAGAGAGAGAGAGAGAGAGAGAGAGAGAGAGAGAGAGAGAGAGAGAGAGAGAGAGAGAGAGAGAGAGAGAGAGAGAGAGAGAGAGAGAGAGAGAGAGAGAGATCACCATTACAGAACAAAATGAAGATGAAATTGAAAATAGGTAATTAGGGGTAATTTCTCATAGGAAAAATTAAAAATGAAAATGAATTAGTGATGCACCCACTAGTAAGTGATACACTCATCCCTTGCAGACTTTTTACACTGAGTTCATACAACCAGAGACTTTCAATTCTGAATAGACACTCCCTGATTCAACTGACAAGAGAAGTAGACTGTTGCGTCACCAAGCGGTAAGGTCATAAAACAATCCTCCAGTGCTTGGTCATGTGACTTGGACAAAATGGCGGCCTCCTTGTGTAGTGGGATGTTGGCTACATGGCAGCAGTAGAAGATCTTCATATGTTACACGATCTACGCCCTGACAGCATAGCTTATCTCATCAAACATGGCTGAGGATAATCTAACTTTACAGGTAATGGGAAATGGTCGGTTGTTATATGTTTATTTACTTGTAGGTTTATAACTCAATTCTGTGTCTGTCTGACCTGAGATGAGTAGATGTATTTCTCTGGTCTGACTCACTCACTGCAGTGAGTTCACTGTTCAGTTTCAGTTTCAGTTTCAGTTTCTATATCATAGGCAGCATAGGCCACACATCTCTGGGATTTAATGATAGGAGAAAATAATGATTTGCTAAATAATAGAAGCCTGTTGCCATCTAGTTATCCTTGTCTGATCTCTATCATGGCTGTTGTTTCAGCTCAGTGACTGGGGAGTTGTAATTATCAAACCATGTAGTTGACCTATGATCAGCTGAAAGTGTTCTATAGTCTGTCTGACTCAAGTTTGGCAATCACTTTTTCCATTTCTTTGTGACAAAACGTTCGAGTTTGCTCTTCAAACTTGGCAAAAATCTTAGGAGCATTACTACGTGTTTGTATTAACCTACTTTTTGTCTCAATTCCGTAAAATGTTGATTTTACTCATTAGATCCCATTGTAAAATTTGCCCATTGCCAACAATACAAATTTCGCGTGTTTGTATTGTTGGCAATTGTTGGCAATGGGCAAATTTTACTATGGGACCTAACGGGCAAAATCAACATTTTACGGAGTTGAGACAAAAAGTATGTTGATACAAACACGTAACTAGTACTGCTCCTAAGATGTTTGCCAAGTTTGGATAGCAAACTCAAACGTTTTGTCACAAAAAAAATGGAAAAAGTGATTGCCAAACTTGAGTCAGACAGACTGTAGTACTCTTTGAATCCATGATCATGGTACACTTCCTGTTAGGGAATCATGAGGGGATCATTGGATCATTTTTCACATGGAAATATAATTCCTTTGTGGTGAATTTATGGATTGACTGTGATTGATCATCTGTTAAGCTTTGGGACCTGTTAGTGTATATTGAAGCCACACCACCATTATTCATAATTCAGGGTTAACCTGATGTGCCACTTCTAGGGGCTTTGCCGCCAATGCGTCCAGCGTGTCATTTGGACAGCCAGAACTGTTTTTTTGACATTTTGGACACCCAAAAATTTATGTCAGAATTTGCTGATGATGACTTTTCTTAGAAGATAGAAGATGTAGAAGCTGTAGTGTCACTTATAAGACACACAAAGCACTTACTGGCCTAAAAAAGCAAAATCTGTAAATATATAGGGTTTATTTTATTAGTAGTATGTACTTTGTACCACACTTTGGACACGCAAAAGTCTATGAAACCTATTTGGACACCCTGTTTCCAAATATTGGCTAAGACCATGGCCACTTCTTCCTGGTACTTCATATTATTTGTATTTCATGTACTTCAAATGCTGTTCTATGTTGACTGAAAACTTGCCTTGCTTGACCGGGTTTGCCTGTATTACCTGTATTACATGTACATGTTTTTCTTATTTTATAGGTGGATGAAATCGAGGCTTTGAGTGCTATTTATGGTGATGAATGGTGTGTTACGAATGAAGCTGACCGAAGCTATTGTATTCAAATCAAAGCAGGAGAAGAGGGAGATGAAATGTCATCAAATCTTCAGGTCAGTCTGACGCAAATTCATATGAATCTAAGAAAACCGATCATTCCTCACCCAGTCTGAAACTCCAGCCTGTTAGCGTGGGTACATGTACATTTCCTGCATTTACAGGAATTCTTTCCACTCTAAGGGCATTATATAACAATTGTAATAAAAACATTTTGCAGAAAGATAGGTTAATCTGGTTAATCTATTGCTTCTTAATTTTGCCATATCTCTAATTATGCCTTTTAAAGTTTGGATGTTTTCATTTGTGTCATTATACATGTATCTTAATTTTTGATAAAATGGATAGAATAACTGTTGTCAAATGTACTACTTTTATCATCCATTTTGTTGAATTTCTATTTTTTCAGGTGATATTTCCTACAGGATACCCATCAGAATCCCCTCCCATTTATAGATTAACGTAAGTATATCTTTTAACCTGATAATAAACATTTAAGAGTTTCTTCAAAAATTGTCAGATACTTTTAGCAATATTAAACTTTAAAATTGAGATTTATTTTACAAAATATTTGAAGTAGAGTATTTGGTAGTGTACTGATTAAATTTTCTCCATTTAATATTTTTTTAACAAGGCTTTGGCCTTCAAAATTTCATCACAATTGTCAGGCAGCATCGTTTGACCAATGAGAGTGTTAATGGATTAATATGAATTATTTAGAGTATACATTGTGCCAACTTATATCCTAAGAAAATCAGTTATTGGTTTTACATGCACTGTTAGAGGCTCCCTTTTATTCTAAATTTGATTAGTATTTTGATTATCTGAATACTTAAAATTGTTCATTTATTCACGTATGTCTTTTTAGGGCACCCTGGCTTGGAGGGGAAGAGAAACTCCAACTCGCAAACAGTCTTGAAGAGATCTACTTGTAAGTACTGGAAATACTATCAATTAATGGTATTAAACCTATCTACTTGTAAGTAATGGAAATACTATCAATTAATGGTATTAAGCCTATCTACTTGTAAGTACTGGAAATACTATCAATTAATGATATTAAACCTATCTACTTGTAAGTACTGGAAATACTATCAATTAATGGTATTAAACCTATCTACTTGTAAGTACTGGAAATACTATCAATTAATGGTATTAAACCTATCTACTTGTAAGTACTGGAAATACTATCAATTAATGGTATTAAACCTATCTACTTGTAAGTACTGGAAATACTATCAATTAATGGTATTAAACCTATCTACTTGTAAGTACTGGAAATACTATCAATTAATGGTATTAAGCCTATCTACTTGTAAGTACTGGAAATACTATCAATTAATGGTATTAAACCTATCTATTTGTAAGTACTGGAAATACTATCAATTAATGGTATTAAACCTATCTACTTATAAGTACTGGAAATACTATCAATTAATGGTATTAAACCTATCTACTTGTAAGTACTGGAAATACTATCAATTAATGGTATTAAGCCTATCTACTTGTAAGTACTGGAAATACTATCAAATAATGGTATTAAACCTATCTACTTGTAAGTACTGGAAATACTATCAATTAATGGTATTAAACCTATCAATTTTGAGAATTACAGCATTAACCTCTTTCTCTCTACTCTTACTTCACACATAAAATGTCTATATTTGTTTCATTTGTTTATTGTTGTTTTTTCAGAGAAAATATAGGTGAAAGTATAATATACCTTTGGGTAGAACAAGTGCGGGAATTTTTACAGAAGCATGCAGCAAAGTTAAAGTCTGATCCAGGTATGGCACCACATTATAAGAAATATTGAGGTTTATTTTACCCTTGGATTTAGAAAAATGTTGACATTGATTTAACCAATTCTTAAAACAGATCTATGGATATTTCATTTTGGAATGCTAAATGTCTTTTACATACATTTGTTATTTGCTTTTCCTAAATAAATCAACATATATATATATATATATATATATATATATATATATATATATATATATATATATATGTATATGTATATGTGTATATATACGTAGATATACATAAGAATGCAATAAAATTCATGAAAAAGTATCCTAGAAATACATTTCTCATTTAGTTGATTTATTTTAACCCTTCAGCCACTAAATATGCTGTTATACAGATATTACCACTAGTTCCTGTATTTTTCCCCAGGTGGAGCTGCTAGTCCAGTGAAGAGTAAACAACCAGTTAAAGATGATGGTAGCTGCGATTATGGAGATGATAACAATGACAACAGCAAAATGGTGCCGACACAGCAAATTGTGGAATTGTCTATATCTGATGAAGGTGCAACATTAAAAACTAATTTTCTCCAATTGCATTTACTCTGATCTATCTTTAAGAAGCTTTGATGTGCATGCTGGTTCAGGCCAGAGAAGTTGATTATAGGATTGGATTGAGTATGTAAAAATGATATTTGTTATCAGTTTTATTTAACAGAAATCTGGTAAATTTGGGTAAACAATTGACAAGTTGAACATTCTTGACAAAGGTTTTTTTACAAATATGTAGGAAATAAATTATTGAAAGAGATGTAGCTTTGAATTACCACAAACAAACTGTGGATGTTACATATTGCAGTCTATGACTGTCCATGTATGGCTTGTCATGTGTGTGTTTAATCTTTCAGTGTATGAATGTCCACCCATATACCACGGCGGCACCCTCGCGGACAGGAAGAGCGTATTCCAACCCCATCTCGCCCCCATCCTTCACGCCTCACAGGCCAAAATGGTCCTAGATAAACTCTGTGAAAGCAAGAAAATTGCAAGCGCAACACATAATATTTTTGCATACAGGTAAGCTTTTGATATGGTACCATTTTATGTTCATGAAAACTTATTTGTTTTACATTTGAGGCATTGATCAAATGAACAATGCTAAGATATTTTGAATCACAAAATACTTTTGACAATATACCTGATAAATTTGTTTTACACTGAAGAAAGATGTATGCATTTGTGAAAAAAATAATTGAATGAAAAGACTTCCTATATATTTTGATTGTCATATTCATTGCCAGTAGTGAACCTGTAGTATTATATACTAGTAGTTTAGATGGTTTTAGAAAATCTTTGCGTCCTTGTTTTTTGAAGGAAAGTAGCCTTAACATTGGAAGGGTTAAACTTATTGAAAATCTTGTATTTGAAGAACTGAGCATAGTTTTGTATCATTGAAATTGACCATCAGCATATCAGAGTGACAACTCTTTGTTTTTATTTGTCCAGGGTCGAAGTTCAAGGTCGTTCGCAGGTCAACATGATGCAGGGTTGTGAGGATGATGGGGAGACCCAGGCTGGGTCCAGGATGCTACATCTATTACAAGTATGTTAACCCATTCTATCTTAGGATGTCTTGTAAAAAATGTCGTCTGGATCTATGATACTTTTCACTATAACTTTGGAATAAAGAATAATCTTACAAAATATTTGAAGGAAAGTTGACATTAACATTTCTCCTTCATGACATCAGTGTCAGTATCTTTATTGTTTATATTGTTGTTGATAAGAATTCCATTGTGACTGCTAGATAATAGGACAGTGTCCACACTGTTACCTACACAACCGTCATCACAATCATCTTTGTCAACATTGTCATCGTTATCATCATCACCACCATTATCATGATCATGATCATCAATGCAAATAACAAAATAATTGATATGTATGACCACATATCCATATGAGATCACCACACCACTCATTAACTCCCATGTTGAACTCTCTTGTGATTGCTTGATATTTTCTAGATTGTGGATGCTAAGAATGTGATGGTGGTGGTCACAAGGTGGTACGGTGGGGTCCACCTAGGTCCTGACCGCTTCAAGCACATAAACAATTGCACACGCTCAATATTAGAGGAACATGGATACATCCAGCAAAAGGTA